>CM042037.1:5000-462500 GCA_023525975.1 Smallanthus sonchifolius
GGATAATGAAGAAAAAGATTATGGGATCTCCAATGCTCAGAAAATGGCCATCTCTAGCCGGCTCAGAGGCCCTGCGCAAGCTGTCCGGGCTGCTGATATGGATATGTGGGAGCAAGGGGAGCATGCTTTTTTCGAGGATCAGGTCAAAGCTTTAGGGCTGGACTACGACTATTGTATAGAAGATGTTGATTCTGATGAGGAGAATGGAACTGCCCAGTTTTTTGCTGCTCAAATGAAGGTAGGAATGCCGAAGGTGCCGATTCCTACCCTTTCTCAAATGTCTAAATGATTAGTAAGTACCTTTTGCTTACCGGGTTTCGGGTGGTTTTCTTGGTGTTTAGCAGGTTTTTACTCGTTTTTGGGCATTACTTTGTTTTGATTTTTGATGGAAATTGCGGGAGATATCCTGTGACTAGTGGGGGGTTTTTAATTATTTTAGTAGGCATTAAGTTTGGGTACTCTCGGTTGGGTTGTGGGCCCCAGTTCGGTTGTTGGTGCATTGTGGGTATAAAGGATAATATGACCGAGGGAATCTGGGTGGAGGAAAAGAGAAATGGGAATTTGGTAATTTTTTGGGGCAGTCAATATAGGCCCAACAGGGTTATGTTGTGTTGGAACTGTTTGTGGGCTCATCAGGTGGCCCAGCAGCCGAAAGGCCCTCTTAATTGGAAGAAGCAGTTGTGGACCAGCACTGTTACCCATCTCAAAGGCCCAGCTTGTGGGTTAAATATGGATAATTGTAATATTTTTTGTTGTTTTAATTTTAGGAAAAAACGTATATTAAAATTTCCTTGTAACAGCTTTTGTAACCGTTTGCCATTGTTAGGCTCGGTTTGTATGTTTAGAGATCAAATCCATAGGAATCATGGGAAGGATACCACCCCAACTAATGTTACATGGATTAGTAATATAGTTGGGCGGGTATGGTTTCTTTGGGTAGGGCAATGTGAGACCATCAGGGATAGTGTTATGTCTAGAGTGGTTGTTATGAGATTGGGTGTGCAGGTGATTAGCATAGTTTGGGGGAGCCCTTCAGGGCATTGTACTGGGCTTGTCAGTATTCCTGATTAGTTCCTTGGATGGTTTTGTTTGCTGTCCCCCCCTCTTTTGGTAAATGTCCAGGGAGGGGTGGATGTGCGGGTCTGTATTTTTTATTCTTGTTCTATTTTCCGGGGCAATGCCTCTTTATCCAAAAAAAAAAAAAAAAAACCCTAAACCCTAAACCCTAAACCCTAAACCCCTAACCCTAAACCCCTAACCCTAAACCCCTAACCCTAAACCCCTAAACCCTAAACCCCTAACCCTAAACCCCTAAACCCTAAACCCCTAACCCTAAACCCCTAACCCTAGACCCTAGACCCTAGACCCTAGACCCTAGACCCTAGACCCTAGACCCTAGACCCTAGACCCTAGACCCTAGACCCTAGACCCTAAACCCCAACCCCAAACCCCAACCCCAAACCCCAACCCAAACCCCAACACCCCAACACCCAAGCCCCAAACCCCAACCCCTAAACCCCTAACCCCCAACCCCCAACCCCTAACCCCTAAACCTCCAACCCCTAAACCCCCAAACCCCCAACCCCCAAACCCCAACCCCCCAACCCCAAAACCCCCAACCCCCCAACCCCAACCCCCAACCCCAACCCCCAAACCACAACCCCCAAACCCCAACCCCCAAAACCCCAAAACCCCAAAACCCCAAACCCCAAACCACAAAACCCTAACCCCTAACCCCAAACCCCAACCACAACCCCAAACCCCAAACCCAAACCCCAACACCCCAAACCCCAACACCCCAAACCCCAACACCCCAAACCCTAAACCCCGAAACCCCTAACTCCTAACCCCTAACCCCTAAACCCTAAACCCCTAACCCCTAAACCCCCAAACCCCCAAACCCCAAACCCCCAACCCCCAACCCCCCAACCCCCAACCCCCCAACCCCAACCCCCCAACCCCAACCCCCAACCCCAACCCCCAAACCCCAACCCCCAAACCCCTAAAACCCGAAACCCCTAAACCCCTAAAACCCCCAAACCCCTAAAACCCTAAACCCTAAAACCCTAACCCCTAAAACCCTAACCCCTAAAACCCTAACCCCTAAAACCCTAAACCCTAAACCCATCCTCTCTTGGAACGTCCGGGGAGTGAACAGCCGAAATCATCAGGAACATCTTCTGCGTCTTATCAGTTTGCATGGAAGTAGTATCTGTGGAATCCTTGAACCCCGCCTTCACCCTTCCAAGGTCCAAAATATTTGTAAAAAGATTTTTAGGAATTGGAGTTGGATCACTAACTCAGCTTGCTGTGAAAATGGCCCGAGAATATTAGTGGGATGGGACCACAAGGTCGCTGATGTGAGGATTATAGATCAAAATGACCAAGCTAAACACTGCCTTATTAAACCCCGGCTTGAACACAAAGAATTTTTCTGCTCGTTTGTTTATGGTCATGTACGAGCTTCGAATAGGAGGAAACTTTGGAATGATCTAGAAAATTACCATACTTCTATCGGTATGGAGCCTTGGTTGGCTGTGGGTGATTTTAACGTGGTCCTGGCCCCTTCGGAAATTTCTAATGAAACTGAAGCTACTACTTACTCCCAGGGTATGATCGACTTCAAACATTGCTGTGACTCTGTTGGTCTAACAGATATACAAAGCTCGGGGCTAACCTTCACGTGGAACAAATCCACGGGTAAAACGGATGGGCTATTAAAGAAACTGGATAGAGTGATGATCAACATCATGTTTGACACTAAATTCCAACCTTATTCTGCTGAGTTCCTCCCCTTTGGTACATCCGATCACTCTCCTTCTGTGGTCGTTATCAAAAAATGTAAGCCACGTTGGAAGGCCAGGCCGTTCAAGTTTATGAATTACTTGACCAGGAAACAGGGTTTCTTAGATGTGGTTAAGACTGGATGGAACACTAACATTGATGGCTGCAACATGTTCCGAATCACAAAAAAACTTCAGTTACTTAAAGGCCCTCTCAGGTGCTTTGGGAATAAAGATGGGAAGTTAACTACAAAGATCAAAAACCTCCGGGAGGAGTTAGAACGAGTCCAATGTGAAGTTGAAAAAGACCCCAAAGAAGGGGTGTACATTCAAGCTCTAAAAGAGTCGGTCATTGATGAGGAACTTATTCTCAAGCAACGAGCCAAAGTAAAATGGCTTAAAGAGGGGGACCAAAATTCTAAATACTTTCATAATGTCTTACGTGGATCTCAGCAACGTCAGAGAATAAATGTGATCTCTGACCTGTCGGGAAATACCTTTCATGGTGAGGAAGTGGGGGAACAATTTGTGAAGTACTACAAAAACCTACTGGGTACAAATCCTGGGATGCAACCTATGTCCCAACTTCAAAACCTATTCACGAAACGCCTTCCAAATGACATGGCAGATAGAATGGTGCGAGAGGTTACTATGGACGAAATAAAAGCAGCCATGTTTAGTATGGAGGATGATAAAGCCCCGGGCCCGGATGGGTATACCACGAAATTCTTTAAAAGTGCATGGAGTATTGTTGGCGAGGAAATCTGCATGGCTATCAAGGAATTCTTTCAAAATGGGAAACTGTTAAAACAAGTCAACAGTGCTATCATCTCTTTAATCCCGAAAGGCCCTTCCCCGAAATCGGTAGCTGACTTTAGACCCATCTCTTGTTGCAATGTGCTCTATAAATGCATCTCGAAGATTCTATGTGACCGGATGAAGGAGGGTCTCAATGTTTTGGTGGATGCTTGTCAAAGTGCTTTCGTTCCTGGCCGAGTTATCTCGGACAACATCTTACTCACTCAACAGCTGGTTAGAAACTATCAGAGGAATAGAGGTCCTGCCAAAATTGCATTGAAAATTGATATACAAAAAGCCTATGACACGGTTGACCATGAATTTGTTAACACTTGCCTCTCACAGTTTGGTTTTCATCCTTGCATGAGACACTGGATAATGACATGTCTCACTTCTGCCTCATACTCTATCAATGTTAATGGGGAGACTCATGGGTTCTTTAAAGGCATGAGAGGGTTGAGACAAGGGGATCCGATATCCCCATACCTGTTTACATTAGTCATGGAGGTTCTCAACCTTATTCTTAAGCGCTGCATAGCTAAGGACGACACCTTTGTTTACCATAAAGGTTGCGAAAAATAGCAGATTACTCATCTGTGCTTTGCAGATGATCTCTTTGTGTTTGCTCATGGGGATACAAACTCGGTTAAACTTATCAAACAAGCTCTAGAGGAATTCAGCATGATGTCGGGCCTGATCCCTAATCTCAACAAAAGCACAATGTTCTTTGGTAATGTTCGATCCCATGTCCAAAATGAAATCCAAAATATCCTGCCATTTAGATTGGGCTCTCTTCCTGTGAAATACCTGGGCATTCCCCTTGTCTCAAAACGGCTGTATGCTAAGGACTGTAAGCCTCTTCTTGATAAGGTTAAACACCGCGTTGAAGATTGGAAAAATAAATTTTTGTCTTTTGCAGGACGCCTTCAATTGATAACTTCTGTCCTAGCCTCTTTGCAGGTCTACTGGGCCACGATTTTCACCATTCCGGTGAACATTACGAATGATATTGAGTGCATGATGAGGAAGTTCCTCTGGAGTCAATCGAATCAAACTAGGGGAAAAGCTCGGGTAAGTTGGAGTGAAGTGTGTAGGCCGAAATACCAAGGTGGGTTAGGCATTAAGTCTATGAAAACCAGAAACCAAGCACTTATGGCTAAACATATCTGGCATCTAGTCAACAACAAGGATTCTATATGGGTTAAATGGATACACACGCATAAACTATCCAACAGGAGCATATGGGACATTAGTGTCAAAGATGGAGATAGCTGGAGTTGGAAAAATATTCTCAACAACAGGGGTAATGTCAGAAAATATTTTATTTCGACTATCGGGGACGGTAGGAACACCTCGATATGGTATGATAACTGGCATATCCACAGCCCTTTGGGTGAAATCATTACCAAAAGGGAAATCCTAGGAGCGGGGTTACACATTGACAGCAAAGTCAGTGAAATAATTTTAGACGGAAGATGGAAGTGGCCGGATGTTTGGAAGGAAAAATACCCGTTTCTCTGGGATCAGCCCCCTCCCCCTATAACTGATCAACAAGTTGGTAAAGCTGACGTGGTGAAATGGAAAAGTAGAGATGGCAGATTGGAGGACTTCTCCACCAAACAGGCTTTCTTGGACCTAAGCGAGAACACAGAAGAAGTGTCCTGGCACAAACTGGTTTGGTTTAGCCCTAAGCCCTAAGCCCTAAGCCCTAAGCCAAACCCTAAACCCTAAGCCCTATGCCCTAAACCCTAAGCCCTAAGCCCTAAACCCTAAACCCTAACCCCTAAACCCTAAACCCTAAACCCTAAGCCCTAAGCCCTAAACCCTAAGCCCTAAACCCTAAGCCCTAAACCCTAAGCCCTAAGCCCTAAGCCCTAAACCCTAAACCCTAAACCCTAAGCCCTAAGCCCTAAACCCTAAACCCTAAGCCCTAAGCTCTAAACCCTAAGCCCTAAGCCCTAAGCCCTAAGCCCTAAGCCATAAGCCCTAAGCCCTAAGCCCTAAGCCCTAAGCCCCAAGCCCCAAGCCCCAAGCCCCAAGCCCTAAGCCCCAAGCCCCAAGCCCCAAGCCCCAAGCCCCAAGCCCCAAGCCCCAAGCCCCAAGCCCTAAGCCCTAAGCCCCAAGCCCTAAGCCCCAAGCCCCAAGCCCCAAGCCCCAAGCCCCAAGCCCCAAGCCCCAAAACCTCAAAACCCTAAACCCTAAACCCTAAACCCCTAAACCCCTAAACCCCTAACCCCTAAACCCCTAACCCTAACCCGAAACCCAAAACCCGAAACCCCAACCCCCAACCCCCAACCCCAAACCCCAACCCCAACCCCCAAACCCCAACCCCCAAACCCCAAACCCCATACACCAAAACCCCAAACCCCAAACCACTAACCCCTAACCCCAACCCCAAACCCCAACCCAAACCCCAACACCCAAACTCCAAACCCCAAACCCCAACCCCTAAACCCCTAACCCCCAACCCCTACCCCTAAACCCCCAACCCCTAAACCCCCAAACCCCCAAACCCCAAACCCCAAACCCCCAACCCCACAACCCCCCAACCCCAACCCCCCAACCCCAACCCCCAACCCCAACCCCCAAACCCCAAACCCCAAAACCCCAAAACCCCAAAACCCCAAACCCCAAACCCCAAACCCCTAACCCCAAACCCCAAACCCAAACCCCAACACCCCAAACCCCAACACCCCAAACCCCAACACCCCAAACCCCAAATCCCAAACCCCAAACCCTAAACCCCTAAACCCCTAACCCCTAAACCCCTAACCCATAAACCCCTAAACCCCCAAACCCCCAACCCCCAAACCCCAACCCCCCAACCCCCAACCGCCCAACCCCCCAACCCCAACCCCCAACCCCAAACCCCAACCCCCAAACCCCATCCCCCAAACCCCAAACCCCAAACCCTAAACCCCTAAAACCCCAAACCCCTAAACCCTTAAAACCCCTAAACCCCTAAAACCCCCAAACCCCTAAAACCCTAAACCCTAAAACCCTAACCCCTAAAACCCTAAACCATAAACCCTAAACCCATCCTCTCTTGGAACGTCCGGGGAGTGAACAGCCGAAATCATCAGGAACATCTTCTGCGTCTTATCAGTTTGCATGGAAGTAGTATCTGTGGAATCCTTGAACCCCGCCTTCACCCTTCCAAGGTCCAAAATATTTGTAAAAAGATTTTTAGGAATTGGAGTTGGATCACTAACTCAGCTTGCTGTGAAAATGGCCCGAGAATATTAGTGGGATGGGACCACAAGGTCGCTGATGTGAGGATTATAGATCAAAATGACCAAGCTAAACACTGCCTTATTAAACCCCAGCTTGAACACAAAGAATTTTTCTGCTCGTTTGTTTATGGTCATGTACGAGCTTCGAATAGGAGGAAACTTTGGAATGATCTAGAAAATTACCATACTTCTATCGGTATGGAGCCTTGGTTGGCTGTGGGTGATTTTAACGTGGTCCTGGCCCCTTCGGAAATTTCTAATGAAACTGAAGCTACTACTTACTCCCAGGGTATGATCGACTTCAAACATTGCTGTGACTCTGTTGGTCTAACAGATATACAAAGCTCGGGGCTAACCTTCACGTGGAACAAATCTCCGGGTAAAACGGATGGGCTATTAAAGAAACTGGATAGAGTGATGATCAACAGCATGTTTGACACTAAATTCCAACCTTATTCTGCTGAGTTCCTCCCCTTTGGTACATCCGATCACTCTCCTTCTGTGGTCGTTATCAAAAAATGTAAGCCACGTTGGAAGGCCAGGCCGTTCAAGTTTATGAATTACTTGACCAGGAAACAGGGTTTCTTAGATGTGGTTAAGACTGGATGGAACACTAACATTGATGGCTGCAACATGTTCCGAATCACAAAAAAACTTCAGTTACTTAAAGGCCCTCTCAGGTGCTTTGGGAATAAAGATGGGAAGTTAACTACAAAGATCAAAAACCTCCGGGAGGAGTTAGAACGAGTCCAATGTGAAGTTGAAAAAGACCCCAAAGAAGGGGTGTACATTCAAGCTCTAAAAGAGTCGGTCATTGATGAGGAACTTATTCTCAAGCAACGAGCCAAAGTAAAATGGCTTAAAGAGGGGGACCAAAATTCTAAATACTTTCATAATGTCTTACGTGGATCTCAGCAACGTCAGAGAATAAATGTGATCTCTGACCTGTCGGGAAATACCTTTCATGGTGAGGAAGTGGGGGAACAATTTGTGAAGTACTACAAAAACCTACTGGGTACAAATCCTGGGATGCAACCTATGTCCCAACTTCAAAACCTATTCACGAAACGCCTTCCAAATGACATGGCAGATAGAATGGTGCGAGAGGTTACTATGGACGAAATAAAAGCAGCCATGTTTAGTATGGAGGATGATAAAGCCCCGGGCCCGGATGGGTATACCGCGAAATTCTTTAAAAGTGCATGGAGTATTGTTGGCGAGGAAATCTGCATGGCTATCAAGGAATTCTTTCAAAATGGGAAACTGTTAAAACAAGTCAACAGTGCTATCATCTCTTTAATCCCGAAAGGCCCTTCCCCGAAATCGGTAGCTGACTTTAGACCCATCTCTTGTTGCAATGTGCTCTATAAATGCATCTCGAAGATTCTATGTGACCGGATGAAGGAGGGTCTCAATGTTTTGGTGGATGCTTGTCAAAGTGCTTTCGTTCCTGGCCGAGTTATCTCGGACAACATCTTACTCACTCAACAGCTGGTTAGAAACTATCAGAGGAATAGAGGTCCTGCCAAAATTGCATTGAAAATTGATATACAAAAAGCCTATGACACGGTTGACCATGAATTTGTTAACACTTGCCTCTCACAGTTTGGTTTTCATCCTTGCATGAGACACTGGATAATGACATGTCTCACTTCTGCCTCATACTCTATCAATGTTAATGGGGAGACTCATGGGTTCTTTAAAGGCATGAGAGGGTTGAGACAAGGGGATCCGATATCCCCATACCTGTTTACATTAGTCATGGAGGTTCTCAACCTTATTCTTAAGCGCTGCATAGCTAAGGACGACACCTTTGTTTACCATAAAGGTTGCGAAAAATAGCAGATTACTCATCTGTGCTTTGCAGATGATCTCTTTGTGTTTGCTCATGGGGATACAAACTCGGTTAAACTTATCAAACAAGCTCTAGAGGAATTCAGCATGATGTCGGGCCTGATCCCTAATCTCAACAAAAGCACAATGTTCTTTGGTAATGTTCGATCCCATGTCCAAAATGAAATCCAAAATATCCTGCCATTTAGATTGGGCTCTCTTCCTGTGAAATACCTGGGCATTCCCCTTGTCTCAAAACGGCTGTATGCTAAGGACTGTAAGCCTCTTCTTGATAAGGTTAAACACCGCGTTGAAGATTGGAAAAATAAATTTTTGTCTTTTGCAGGACGCCTTCAATTGATAACTTCTGTCCTAGCCTCTTTGCAGGTCTACTGGGCCACGATTTTCACCATTCCGATGAACATTACGAATGATATTGAGTGCATGATGAGGAAGTTCCTCTGGAGTCAATCGAATCAAACTAGGGGAAAAGCTCGGGTAAGTTGGAGTGAAGTGTGTAGGCCGAAATACCAAGGTGGGTTAGGCATTAAGTCTATGAAAACCAGAAACCAAGCACTTATGGCTAAACATATCTGGCATCTAGTCAACAACAAGGATTCTATATGGGTTAAATGGATACACACGCATAAACTATCCAACAGGAGCATATGGGACATTAGTGTCAAAGATGGAGATAGCTGGAGTTGGAAAAATATTCTCAACAACAGGGGTAATGTCAGAAAATATTTTATTTCGACTATCGGGGACGGTAGGAACACCTCGATATGGTATGATAACTGGCATATCCACAGCCCTTTGGGTGAAATCATTACCAAAAGGGAAATCCTAGGAGCGGGGTTACACATTGACAGCAAAGTCAGTGAAATAATTTTAGACGGAAGTTGGAAGTGGCAGGATGTTTGGAAGGAAAAATACCCGTTTCTCTAGGATCAGCCCCCTCCCCCTATAACTGATCAACAAGTTGGTAAAGCTGACGTGGTGAAATGGAAAAGTAGAGATGGCAGATTGGAGGACTTCTCCACCAAACAGGCTTTCTTGGACCTAAGCGAGAACACAGAAGAAGTGTCCTGGCACAAACTGGTTTGGTTTAGCCAAAACATCCCTAGACATGCCTTTATGATGTGGATGGCCATAAAACACAGACTATTGACCCAAGATCGAATGAGCAGATGGGACTCAAACAATCAATTAAGCTGCCCTTTCTGTACTGTCCAGGTTGATAGTCATCCCCATCTTTTCTTTGAATGCCACTTCCCTAATCAGGTTTGGAAGAATGTCTGCCGCCTGGGTGAGTTTGGCAACCCGCCAAGAGATTGGAATGCTTGTGTGGAACATGTTAGCAAACTCAAGTGCAACAAGAATATTGAAAGCATTATTAGGAGGCTCCTATTTGCAGCCACGGTTTACTGTATTTGGTGTGAAAGAAATAAAAGAATTTTCCAGTCCCAATCCAGTTCTGTTAGAGCCATCACTCAGGTTATTGGAGAGAGTGTGAAAGCTAGACTAAAAGGTCTGAAAGTAAAGTATTCTGAACGATCGATGAAACTTGCAACGAAATGGGGGTTCCATGTGTATAGGAAGAACCAACACACAACTCTTCCTAATGGAAACTAGAAACGTGATAAAGGGGGAAGGCATGCTGAGTCTTCTTTTTTGCTGGGTTCAATTCGCAAACACACTTCGGGCATACAGACACAAAAATATCCACTTATTGAGAATCCTTACAAAATTTTTACACGGCATACTAATAGAGAGTTGGGTTATCCTTTTTAGTGTTATGGGAAGGGGTGGTTTGGTCGTTCGGTTTTACCTTGGGAAGGTTGGGAGTAGGGTTGGTACACTGAGCACACTTAACACCCAGTTTTGGAGAGAGGTTAAGATTCATAAAACCGAAGGTTGGACTAATTTTTTCTATCTTATTTATTGGCTTTTATGCAGGTGGCTCTATCCTTTAAATGGAGGAAGATATTGGGCTTGCATGGGTGGTGAGACATGCAGCCAATACGCTACAAGGGGAAGTTGGGAGGGGGTTGGTACAAAGCACACACTAAACACCACATCAAAGAGAGTAGAGAGTGTGTCTTGTATACTCGGGATCCCAGAAAGGTTTAAGTGGGAAGGGAAGGGGTTAGCCCTTCTATGTTTTTTCAGGGAGACCAGGAAAATGGGTTGGTACATCACTCACACACAGCACCAGGGTTTACTTGAGTTAGGTGAGGCTTTCAAACATAGAAGGATTATCCTGGGAACAATTGGGGAGTTTTTGCATTCGGACACTTCTTTCGAGGTTTGCATGGGGAGAGTCACTAACATGCAGCCTACGTCCGGGAAAGTCCGGGTGGGGGTTGGTACAACTTGCACACAAAACACCTCCTTTCTGAGAGCTGAGTGCGTGAGTAATATGGGATCTTTTTGGAGGGGTTGGGACTCGCTATGGTCTTTAATGGTTGGGTCGGTAAGGTTTGGTACACTTTGCACACATGCAACCACTAAAAAGAGAGATGGGAGTTCACACACCATAGCGAGTTGGGAAGGGACCCAGAGACGATTCATAAGTTTAACCATAATGGAGGATTGGGGTGGTTTTTTGGCGACAATACAGAAATGGAATGGATATGGCAGCGCGAGAGATTTTCTTATGCTTGTGGTTATCTATGGGTCTGGACGAGCGGCTTGTATTATTGGCTGCATGGAGATGGTTGTTTGGGGTTTGGGGTTTGGGTCCGGTTTGGTTATGCACATGTGCCACCATCAAAAAGAGAGACGTGACAGTTTATACCATAATGGTAGGATAGGGGGACACTTTGGTAATAATAAGGGCAGCAAATGGATCGCAGCTTTGGGACACCAGGATTACAAGAACATGGCTATGAAAGACGGTTATACTAAAATCCATGGGGAGCTCCAAGGCTATAGAAATCGAAGACATAAGCTTATTGGTTATAATGTAGTTAATTTATTTCCTTATGTTTTATTTGTATGCAGGTATGGTTGGTTTTCGTTATTTTTGTTATTTAGGGTTGGGTGTATAGTTTGGATTGAACTTATGGACGGAATCACCTAAGTGGTGCTAGTTTAGTTTGTTTTGCGGGGTCTTGTGGGTTTCTGGCCTAAGGGACCTGTCCTTTGGCTGGCTGCTTGACCCTCCCCTCTTTTGTACGTCTTTATTTTATTTAATAAAATTTACCTGGGGTACCGTCCCCTTTCCAAAAAAAAAAAAAACCCTAAACCCTAAACCCTAAACCCTAAAACCCTAAAACCCAAAAACCCTAAACCCTAAAACCCTAAAACCC
This sequence comes from Smallanthus sonchifolius, assembly GCA_023525975.1. NCBI lineage: Eukaryota > Viridiplantae > Streptophyta > Magnoliopsida > Asterales > Asteraceae > Smallanthus > Smallanthus sonchifolius. The sequence goes on from CM042037.1 coordinate 16,962, forward strand.
TAAAACCCTAAAACCCTAAACCCCTAAACCCCTAAAACCCTAAACCCTAAACCCTAAACCCCAGAAGCTACGTTCTTTCATCCAACCTCAAGATATCTTCATAATCAAAAGGATGAAAGTGAACTTTTTTCTTGGACTTAAGTCTATCCATGTCAAAAAAGGAGGATTTTATTTTTTTAAGTTTGAGAAGGAGGATGGTTTGATACAAGTGCTAGAAAGGAATCCTTGGTTAGTGGAGAATATTCCACTTGTTCTTCAATTATGGGAGCCGGATACGGTGATGACAAAGCCTAATCCAAAATATGTTCCGGTTTGGGTTGCCATCAAGGATTTACCTCTTTGCCTTTGGAATGGGGGTAACATTGGGCAAATTATTAGTTGTGTTGGTAAACCTCTAATGCTTGATCATTTAACTTATGAAAGATGTGAAAAAAAAGAGGGACCCATGAATTATGCTAGGGTGCTTGTGGATGCCTTTGCTTCTAATGGGTTACCGGATCGGGTCAAAGTCAAGTTTCCTTCTCGTGGAGTCCTACCGGGTAAGACTACTTATCTTTAGCTATCTTATAGATGGAAACCTCCTTGTTGCACCACATGTGGAGTCTTTGGTCATGATAAAATGGAACATGATGTTCCCGCTACAGGAGTTGGTACTCAAGGAAAAACGGTTGAGGTGAGTGAAAAGGTTGTCAATGTCGAGCCTAATGTGGAAAATAAAAAAGATGGAAATGTTGATAATGAAGGATTCACAGTTGTAAAGAGCAAGAAGAAAAAGTCTGGTAAGGGAATTCGAGTTGGTGCTCAAGCTACTAGGAAGCCCAAAGGAGTGGGAGGTGGTTCGCATAGGCATGCCCAACAGGTTCGGCCTACTCGGCCACATGCACATCCTGAGGTGCCAGGCCCTTCTCGACGGCCCAATGGGGCGGATCCAGTTTTGCGTGTGACTACTAGGCCTTCGGCCCTCTCGGGTCAAGGGATTCGGCCTCATGAGGAAACGGGTCCACCGAATTTTCATGACCTGGACTTCCCGCCTCTAGTTAATATGCCTAGCAGGACTGGATCGGGTGCTAAACCGACTAGTATCACTAACAGGTTTAATGGTTTACAAAATTTGGATGATGAAGAACTCATTTTGGATGGTCAAGAGGATGATAGTGAGGAAGTGGAGTCTGAAATGGATGCTACAAGTCGACTCATGACAACTCATAATAGATAGTTCTACTTGTGTTTTGGTTTGGGTTTGTTTGTTTTTCTGTCTGTTGTGGTTCTTCCCTCCTAGAGTCTAGGAGAGGGGGATGCACTTAGTTTGTAATCTCAATTCTTTCTTAATAAAATATTTACCTAGGGCATTGCCCTTTTCCCAAAAAAAAACCCTAAACCCTAAACCCCAAACCCCAAACCCCAAACCCCAAACCCAAACCCCAAACCCCAAACCCTAAACCCTAAGGATTCTCATTTGTGACGGCTTAAGTGTGTGAAAACCAAGGTGCGATTTTTGGCGTCTTGGTGGTCTACGGCGATTGTGGGTTTCTCCGGCCAAGTAGTGGCCGGCAAAGGGTAGGACGCGGGTATTGGTGTCTTCTTCCATACACTGATCCTTTAATTGTTATGGAATTCGTCCACAATGAGTCTGAAACGGATACGCGGAGGTCGGATCCTCCTGATATTAGGGTTACTCGCAAGTTTTGGGACGGAGAAAAAAGTGACAGTGACGAGTCTGATGAGGAAGCATACACGGATAGTAGGAATGCAACGGAAGAAAGCAACCATGTCCACAGGGAGAGATCTTCGGCTAGCCGGAGTGCTAGGGAACCAGCGGAAAAAGCCCCCCACCGATACAGTCTGCGTAGTGATTCGACGGGTGGGTTGGCGGCATTGATGAATCCGAAAGGAAAAACACCTAAACCATCTCGTAAAGGTTCGATAATAAAAGATGCTGAGTATTATCGGTTGGATAAGGAAAATCAAACTCTGAATATCCCATCTCATGCGTGCATGGAGGGCAAATCTGGATCCATGCAGGATAACCCCCATGCAATGAATGTCGATAACGCTATGAGTGAAGAACCGTTGACGGAAGGACTGCCTAAAACCAGGAACGAGGATGAAGCCCCTCATATGTTTGAACGGATCCCCGTTAACCCTCTGATGTTAGACACTAACATGGAGATAAATGAAGTTTGTTTGAATAAAGAATATACAGGAAACTCTATCCTGGACAATCTATCTACAAGGGGATCATCTGCTATTAACCGGAATGCTGCGGAGGAAGGTGAACCAGAAGTGACCTCTGACCAAAGTGATAATGTAAAACAGTCTGTCCCCAGGAATATGGGCTTAGAAGGTAACCATCTCTCCCTAAACTTTAATGCTTCGGATATTGATGCTATGGATGATATTGTCCCTTCCTGGGAAAGCCTATGTCAGAATCCTATCATTATTAAGTGGCCGGGGGTATGGGAGATGAACTCTGCATTAACAGAATGGGAAGATATAATGGTTAGGGTAAGGAACTGCTGGGCAATAGATCCCCATATGGGTGTGGCAAAGACTAATTCGAACCCAATGCTATGGGGGATGGATATCGATATGGATAAGCAGGTAAAGTTCTTTGGGGAATATAACCCTTTGGTGGAGTGTCTGGCTAAGTGGTTGGGAAGCCACACTCTTACTGACCATGAAGCTAGACGTAAAATCCCGGGTTTAAAGAGTCAACATGATACCTGGTTGGATGTGGAAAGGGGAGCATGCCAGGTGGAGGAAGCTACTCATCGAAAAAAGAAGAAAAAGAGGAAGGTGAAAGGAAAAATTCCTTTTCAGAATCAGTTTAACCCAAAAACCTCTAAGGATAATAATTCTCTAGCTGACTCGTTTAATGGCGAAGCAAGGAGAATGATCAAGGTTATACGTTCAAAAAACAAAAAGCTTGGAAAGAGCATCAAATTCTCCCAAACTTTTTCTCCAGTTAAAGTGATTGATCCACCTTTGGGTTTCGGTGAGTTCAAAGCTGGTAAGTCGGGTAAAAAGGACACCAATGGAATCAGTGTCTCAAAAAAAATCAAAAATAGTAAAACAATAAGTTTAGCAAGAGAGATAGCAGCAAAGGAGGCTAAACTGGAGGCAATAGCGTCTAGAATAAATGAAACAGCTGAAAATAGTGCTCTCCTAAACTCCATCAGGGCCATGAAGAACAGTAAGTTAACTAAATTTTCGGCTAAGATGAATGATGATGGGGTAGTGTGCATTGATGAAAATATGATCGAAGAGGAAACCATTGTGGAGGACATTCCGAGTAAAGAAGCTATACCCCAAGTCTCATATGCCAATATGGTCTCGGGCAAGACTCCAATGGAACTCGAAGAAAAAATCCAATTCTATCCTCCACTTGTCAACAATGATGGGACTAGATTTGCAGTCATTGATCTGAAGTACATTATTCAAGCAAAGGAGGAATACAAGAATGTTTTGTATGGGTACTTCATAGGGTCTGAACCCACTCTTCAGTTTATCCGATTTAACCTATTTAGAATGTGGAAACAATATGGTATTACGGATATATCCTCGAATGGTTCGGGTGTCTTCCTATTCAAGTTTAAAGACACACAAGGGATGGAAAAGGTGCTGGACCTAGGTCCATGGATAGTTGCTAACATACCACTCTGTCTTAAAAAATGGGAAGCCGGACTGAATATGATGAAAGAAGCACCGGTATCCATCCCGATATGGATGATCTTAAAAAATCTTTCTCTAGACTTGTGGTACACGGAATGCATATGCAGGGCGGTTAGTTGTATTGGGAATCCTCTCATCTTTGATAAGATCACTAAATCCAAATGCACGAATAGAAGGGAAGCTGGGGGCTATGCCAGAGTACTAGTTGAACTAAAATTCAAAACGGAGTTGACGGATGTCGTGAAGGTTTGGTACCAACAGATTAATGGGTCGGAAGAAAAGTTTGTGAATATCAATACGGAATATCTCAATGTCCCGAGCAAATGTGAGCTATGCAAAGTTTTTGGCCACTCAACCTCAAGCTGTAAATTCAAACCTAGAGCAGTGACTGACATGAATGATCCCTGTCCTGAAAACTATGTCACCAAAACCACCAAGAGGACTGATCTGCCTATGGGAACTAATATACAGGGAGATGGTTTTACTTTGGTGAGACGGAGGAGAGGAGGCACAAAACCTATGGATCAAGGATTGAGATATAAACCCGCTTTTACTAATCTCCCAAAAGTCCATAACTTGTACCAGAATAGGGAAGGAAACCGTCACAGAGAGACTGGACGTAACAGTGAATGGCCTAGGGATGGAAATGATGACCAAAACATAAACAATAAAGGGGATCAGGGCAACTCAGAAGAAATAGAGGAACAAATTGGGGAGGAGAATGCTACTACTATGAATGGAACTGTCACTCAAAATGCAAGGTCAGAAGCGAAGGAAACAATGGATGATACAAACCTTAACAGAACCCGAAACAGGGAACATGGACCACGTATCAAAATGGTAGAAACTAGTAATAGTTTCCATCTGTTGGATCAAGAAGGGAATGAATTAGAAGAGGTGAATAAGGATAATGCTATTAAAAAGAATGGTGAGCATACTCTACACGACAAACAGGATGGATGGGTCAGGAAACAAGAAAGAACATTGAATGCTAGGTTTAGAGATAGACTTTCTCAGGCTCAGCGATTTGAAGCAAAAAGATATGTACTAGACAAACTTCTACCACTTGACAGCACCATCTCGGAATGGTCCCCGTCGCTGCTAGAATACTTCCGCCATTTGTGCAGTATATATAACTTTGGGGAGGGCACTGCTGCTGCGGACAGAGAGAGGATTCATGACCTTCAACAACATGGACATGAGTCGGTGGAACCAATGGAAGAGGTTGAATCGGAAACAGATGGTATGGCCACTATGATGAACTCAAACTACCCCAAGGTAAATATGGAGAACATGGAATCTCCCGTTGAGATAAATGATCGAAGTAGGCCCCTACCCAGTGATGATATTATGGGAGAGGGTAACACCCAAGCTACTGTTTAATGGATCTAAACATCCTTACTTGGAATGTGCGGGGGCTGAACAGCAGGAATCATCAGGAACACCTCCTACGTTTGTTAACCATGCATGATATAAGTATTTGTGGTATTCTGGAACCTCGCCTGTCTCCTTCTAAGGCTCCGTCGGTTTGCAGGAAGACTTTCAAGAATTGGTCGTGGACTTCTAATTTGGTATACTGTAATAACTGGGTTAGAATCCTCCTGGCCTGGGACTCAAGGATTGCGGATGTTATGGTCATTGATCAAAACAACCAAGTCATTCACTGTTTGGTGAAACCCATTGTGGGTCATAAGGAATTTTATTGCTCTTTCGTCTATGGTCATGTGCGGGCTACTAACAGAAGAAGTTTGTGGGAGGATCTACAGAAGTTTCATTCAGGCCTGGGCTCAGAACCCTGGTTGGTGGTTGGTGACTTTAACGTTGTTCTCTCCCCGGACGAAAAGTCTACTGGTACGGCAGGGCATACTAGAGGAATGGGAGACTTTAAGGAATGTTGTGATTGCGTGGGCCTGTCGGATCTTCCTAGCTCGGGTCTTCGTTACACTTGGAACAAGTCTCCGGGTAAAGTGGGAGGCCTTCTTAAAAAACTGGATCGGACTATGGCTAACTGCTACCTGGATGCTAAGTTCTCTCGAATCCTATCTTCATTCCTTCCATTTGGTACATCGGATCATACTCCATCTGTTGTTACTCTAAATCACTGTAAGCCTAAATGGAGACAACGACCCTTCAAGTTCATGAATTTCCTCTCCAAAAAAAGAGGTTTTAATGATTTGGTGAAAAAGGAATGGAACATACAGGTTAATGGGTGTCACATGTTTAAGGTTATGAAGAAACTCATGCATCTTAAAACTTGTTTAAGGAAATTTGGAAACTCAAAGGGGGATATGGCAAAGAAAATAAACCACCTTCGTGATGAGCTTGAACATCTCCAACAGGAGGTTGAGCTACACCCTGATAATGATGACCTCCGGAATAAGGAAAATGCTTACATAAAAGCTCTCAAACACACGGTTATTGAAGAGGAACTTATGCTTAAACAACGAGCAAAAGTGAAGTGGATGAAAGAAGGTGATCAAAATTCAAAATATTTTCATAAAGTGGTCAAAGGGTTTCACCAAAAAAACAGAATTACTACGATAAAGGACATGAACGGGACTTCGTTTCATGGTGAAGAAGTGGGTGCCCAGTTTGTGAAATTTTATGAAGGGATGTTGGGGATGAAGAGCCTTGTTCAGCCTATTTCTCAACCATTCTCTCTGTTTACAAAAAAACTTTCTCCTGATCAGGCTGATCAAATGGTTTGTGAGGTGTCTAATGAAGAAATAAAGCGTGCAATTTTCAGTATTGATGATGAGAAAGCGCCGGGGCCGGATGGATACACTGCTAGGTTCTTTAAATCTTCTTGGGAAATAGTTGGAGAAGATATGTGTTTGGCTGTGAAGGAATTCTTTGTAAATGGAAAATTGCTGAAACAAGTGAATGCAGCGATTATATCTTTAATCCCGAAAACCAATAACCCTCAAACTATGGCAGAGTTTCGGCCTATATCTTGTTGCAATGTCCTCTATAAGTGCATATCCAAAATTATCTGTGATAGAATTAAAGTTAGCCTAAATGATCTTGTTGATGAGTGCCAAAGCGCCTTTGTTCCGGGGAGGCTTATTTCAGATAATATTCTGCTTACACAGCAACTGGTGAGAAACTATCATCGTAAAAGAGGCCCAGCAAAAATTGCTCTAAAAATTGATATTCAAAAGGCGTATGACATAGTGGACCATGAATTTGTGAACACATGTCTGCTACATTTTGGTTTTCACCCTTGCATGAGGAGTTGGATTATGACTTGCCTCACCTCTGCTTCCTACTCGATTAATGTTAATGGTGACGTGCATGGTTTTTTTAAAGGTAAGCGGGGGTTACGTCAAGGAGACCCTATATCTCCTTACCTTTTTACCTTGGTTATGGAGGTCTTAAATTTGATCTTGAAGAAACATATAGCCCAGGAATCTCTGTTCAAGTATCATAAGGGGTGTGAGGAACAGAAGATTACCCACCTGTGTTTTGCGGATGACCTTTTCATGTTTGCCCATGCGGATACTACCTCTGTTAATATTATAAAGAAGGCTCTTGAGGAATTTAGTGCTGTTTCGGGTCTCAAACTGAATCTTCAGAAAAGTACAATGTTCTTAGGGAATGTTAGAAGCAGTATCCAAAGAGAAATACAACATATACTTCCGTTTAATCTGGGTATGCTTCCGGTGAAATATCTTGGGGTCCCCCTCCTATCCAAAAGACTCTATAGTAGGGATTGTAAGAGCCTTATTGATAAAATTAAAACTAGAATAGGGGACTGGAAAAATAGATTTCTTTCGTTTGTGGGTAGGGTCCAGCTCATCAAATCTGTCCTCGCATCCCTTCAGGTTTACTGGACTTCGGTTTTCTTCCTTCCTATTAACATCATAAATGACATAGAGACTTTAATGAGGAAGTTCCTTTGGAGCCAGACGGATCAATGTAAAGGGAAAGCTAGAGTTAACTGGGAAGAGGTTTGTCGCCCCATATACCAGGGGGGACTTGGTATTAAAGCGTTACGTACCAGAAACCATGCTCTTATGGCAAAGCATGTGTGGGATATTATCACCAAAAAAGACTCTATTTGGGTCAAATGGGTTCACATTCATAAACTTAAGGATAGGAGTTTATGGGACATCCGTGTAGAGGATGGGGAAAGCTGGAGTTGGAAAAACATCATGAATAACAGAAACATCATAAGGAAGCATTGTATTTCGAATATTGGAGATGGCAAGCTCACTTCGGTTTGGTATGATAACTGGCACACACACAGCCCTCTTGGTGACATCATAACGAAAAGAGATATTGCCAATGCGGGTCTGCATATTGGAAGTAAAGTAGCGGATATTACTCAGAGGGGCTGCTGGAATTGGCCGGAAGAATGGAGAGAAAAATTTCCGTTTCTATGGGACGGCAACCCTCCCCGACTGCAGGTGGGGAAGACGGATGGGTGGAAGTGGAAAACGAAGGATGGAAAGGTGGAAGAATTCAACACCTCTCAAGCGTATAAGGATCTCTGTGATGTCACACCTAATGTTCCTTGGTGTAAAACTATATGGTTTAGCCAGAATATCCCTAGACATGCCTTCATTGCTTGGTTAGCCATTAAACACAGACTCTTAACTCAGGATCGGATGCGACGATGGGATGAGACGTTTGACTTGGTATGTCCTTTCTGTCACAGTCAAAAGGACAGCCATAGTCATCTTTTTTTTGCATGTTCTTTTCCTAACCAAGTGTGGAGCAAAATCTCAAAGTTGGGAGATTTTAAGAATCCCCCTACTGAATGGAATGCTTGTATTGATCATGTTAATAATCTACAGAGGAACAAATCTATTGATAGCATTATATGGAGACTCCTGTTTGCTGCTACCATATATCAAATTTGGCGGGAGAGGAACCAAAGATTATTCCAAAATTTGTCCAGCAATGTGGATACTATGTGTAAAAGTATTAAAGAAGTGGTGAAAACTAGACTCAAAGGCTTGAATATAAGAAAGAGCAAGCGGGCTGTTGAGCTTCAAAAACGGTGGGATTTCCGTGTGATGGGAAGTTCTATTTTGGACCTTAATCTTAATGGAGAATAACAAGGGTTCGGAATGGGGGGAAGTGGTGGAAAAGGCCTGGAATTTGCTCCTTGGGAATAAATACTTGAATCTTCACTTATTGAGCATCCTATTATCATTTCGGATTTTCCACTTTTACGAGAGTTCTGGGCCTAAGGGAGGGGGGTCGGGCCTGCCTAGTTGTCCGTGGGGGGTAGGGAAAAGGGTTGGTACACTTCACTCTACTGACACTTCCACAAAAAGAGGGTGGACAGGTCTATTTACAACTGGCAGGGGGTGTATATGTTGGGTGCCTTCTTGGGAGTTTTAAAAGGTAGCGAGGTAAGGGCTGGGCTAACGTTTCTGTTTTCACCATGCAGGGTTGGCGTTTTTGGTACAACATGAAACCATATCGGGAAAAGGAGGGACGGGCTGGGAGGAATATGAAATGGAATTGGCTTATCATAATGGGTCCCAAGACCATGTCTCTAACATTGCTGAATCCTACTTTGATTAAAAAAAGGGAGGGGTCTTATCTTTTTGGAACTCGGGGTTATATATTCGAAGTTTGCATGGGGAGAGGATATTGCATGCAGCTTACGTCGGGAAATAACCGAGTTAGGGTTGGTACAATGTTCACACACAGCACCCTGTTTTTTGTTGAGATGAGTGTGAGAGTCTTACTGGGGAATTTCATTTCGGTTTGGGCCCAATTTGGTTCTCATGGTTTAGGGATGGGTGGGATGGTACACATTGCACACTTTTTAACACTAACTCGAGGGAAGCGAGGTATATTACCAGTTTGGGGGGGGGGGGATTCCATAATCTTATGGTTCGATTGGCTTGGATCTATAAATTTCAGGATGCTCGGCTCTTGACTAAGGGAAATTGTAAAAAGAAAGATAGGCTTTTTGGCCCTACCAGGGAAACTCATGACCGAAGGATTGACATCTGGATGAACTCGAGTACCCAAAACGGGATCAAACTTCACAACAGCGTAAGGACTATAGTGGATATGAAGACAAACTTTGGAAAGAAGGACATTGATGGCAGACTTGATCAATAGTGTGTGTGAACTGCCGGGTATGAAGGACGACAACAACACTTCTAGATGGTAAATGCTTTCTGGTCGTGACTTTGTGAAGTATGAGATGGATGTGACCCCAATGCAACAAGAGGTGAGCATCAGATGGAAAAGGATGGTGGGTCTACTAGAAGTAAAGGGAAGCATGAAGGCAATAGAGACCGAAGTCATATGTGTTACTGGTTATGGTAAGGTTCCTTTGTGTATTTGTGTTATGTTTGGGTGCATGTATGGTTGGTGTTCTTTAATCATGCTATTTAGGATTGGATGTATAGACTGGATTGTACTCATGGACGGAATCACCTAAGTGGTGTTTGGTTTTCTTTTTCAGGGTCTAGCGGGTTTGTCCTTTGGCTGGCTACTAGACTCTCCATTTTTGTACTTATTCATTTTTATTAATAATATTTGCCTGGGGTACCGTCCCCTTTCCCAAAAAAAAAAAAAAAACCCCTAAACCCTAAAACCCCCTAAAACCCTATAACCCCCTAAAACCCTAAACCCCTAAACCCCAAAACCCTCAAACCCTAAACCCTAAACCCCAAACCCTAAACCCCAAACCCCAAAACCCCTAACCCCTAAAACCCCTAAACCCTAAACCCTAAACCCCAAACCCCAAACCCCAAACCCCTAAACCCCAAACCCCTAAACCCCAAGCCCCAACCCCCAACCCCAACCCCAACCCCAACCCCCAAACCCCAAACCCCAACCCAAACCCTAAACCCCAAACCCCAAACACCAAACCCCCAACCCCCAAACCCCAAACCCCCAACCCCCCAACCCCCAAACCCCAAACCCCCAACCCCCAACCCTCAACCCTCAACCCTAAACCCTAAACCTTAAACCCTAAGTTTGTCTCATTTGCGTTTTTTTGTGTGTGTTTTTCACGGTGAGAGAGAAAATTCTCTCTAGCCGTCTCCCTCTTTTCTCATGATTCCATCCAGCCGCATCCATCTCCTCTCCGCCGTCCCCCGCACCTCCGCCTCCTACCACCTTCACCTTCCGATCTACAAGGTTTGCAGGGATCGCTTATCCCCTGGTCGTCTCCTCCATCTCCTCTCTTTTTATTCGGGTCCTCATGCCACGGAAAAAAGAACCTCCTCCATCTTCCCTGCCGCCTCGTCGGTCTACTAGAGGGGCCTCCAAATCAACCTCTCTTATTGATGAGGAAGAGGTCGAGACTCCTAAGGTACCGTTGCTGGGGCTTGGCGACTATCAGGAAGATTCCGCTGGATCTCTGCGGCCTCCAAGTTTGTTGTCGGGTTCGAATGTATGTCACATTAACAAGGAAAACTCATTTGTCTCAAGTGTTACGGTGTCCCTGGATGAATCGAAACAGGGTTTGGGATCGATTAACAAAGATAATTTTTTGGAAAATTGTGATGCTGCCGGAATTTTGCCTGCCGGAAAAACGGGTTTGGCCGGAATGTCGGATTCGGATGGATCACCGGGGGTTCTGGGTTCGTTTCATCGAGATGGACAGGAAAAAACATCATCTGCGGTTGCCGGAAGTCTGGTCGCCAGAAAATCGGATCCTGCCGGAGAACTGTGTTTGGACGGCAATATCGCCGGTCAGTCTGAGTCGGACTCTTCTGGGTCTCCTGGGGTACCTTCTCTGAATCCAGCTAGTGGAAGTAATTCGGGATACAACTCTAGTTCGATGAATGATTCCAAGGGGTTACGGTATACCGGAACAAGTTCGCGTCGTACGCCTTTGTTTTCACCAGAATTTAAAGCCATGTTGGGCCGTGATTACCCGAAGACGAGGACTGTGTTTAGTCCAATAGCACCGGTGACGGAGGAGGCAGAAGTTGCTCCGACCCAGGTTGAGTCGGAGAGGGTGAGGGTTTCGCCTTCTCTGGACGTGCATGGGGCTCTCGATGAACAGGGAGGGAAGTTGGATCCGGGAATTGTTTTTGAGGTAGGGGTGCAAGCGACCTGTGTTCCGGATGGGGAGGGTGTGCCCATGCAAACGCATGATGTGAATGATAATTTGGAAATTAATAGGGAGGTTTTGCAGTGCTTGCATGCAGGGGTGCATGAGCAGATTCGTGGTGTTGGGGGTCTTTCACAAGGTGTGGGGGAGATGGCTAGGAAACAGAATCCGGATCATGATGGATTGGATATACCCAAGCACATGAATGACAAGGTGCAAGTCGAGGGATTTCATGGTTTGCAGGGGGTGTATGGTGAAGTTGAGGATGAGGTTTTTCATGGTATGAACAGAGAAAGCGGGTTGCATGCACCTTCCAATGTGGTGCATGGGGCTCTCGATGAAGTGCCCATGCAACCCACTGAAGCGGCTATGGTGGCTCCGGTTGGGGGAGATGGGATTAAGGTGGGGTTGGTCGATGATGGGGTGGGAGTAGAAGTTCCGATGGGAAGTAAAGGCAAGAAAAAAGTTCACTTTCATCCTTTTGATTATGAAGATATCTTGAGGTTGGATGAAAATATCCCGGAATGTGACCCGGTTAGAGGTACAAAATTCTGGAATAAGTCGCTCTTTCAAAAATTGGTTAATGGGGAAGGGGTTGAAGATGGTGAAACTCGTTTGCTCTACAACCCCCCGAATATGGATGAGAAGGGTGAGCCGGTTGTCACACTTGATGCACACTTTATGGCAAAGAGTGTGGAAGCTCACCAAATGCAACTTTATGACTACTTTATTGGAGGTAATTTGCCTTTTTATGTTGTTCGGGAAAACTTAATTAAAATGTGGCATAAATATGGACTTAAGTCTATCCATGTCAAAAAAGGAGGATTTTATTTTTTTAAATTTGAGAAGGAGGATGGTTTGATACAAGTGCTAGAAAGGAATCCTTGGTTAGTGGAGAATATTCCACTTGTTCTTCAATTATGGGAGCCGGATACGGTGATGACAAAGCCTAATCCAAAATCTGTTCCGGTTTGGGTTGCCATCAAGGATTTACCTCTTTGCCATTGGAATGGGGGTAACATTGGGCAAATTATTAGTTGTGTTGGTAAGCCTCTAATGCTTGATCATTTAACTTATGAAAGATGTGAAAAAAAAAAGAGGGACCCATGAATTATGCTAGGGTGCTTGTGGATGCCTTTGCTTCTAATGGGTTACCGGATCGGGTCAAAGTCAAGTTTCCTTCTCGTGGAGTCCTACCGGGTAAGACTACTTATCTTGAGCTATCTTATAGATGGAAACCTCCTTGTTGCACCACATGTGGAGTCTTTGGTCATGATAAAATGGAACATGATGTTCCCGCTACAGGAGTTGGTACTCAAGGAAAATCGGTTGAGGTGAGTGAAAAGGTTGTCAATGTCGAGCCTAATGTGGAAAATAAAAAAGATGGAAATGTTGATAATGAAGGATTCACAGTTGTAAAGAGCAAAAAGAAAAAGTTTGGTAAGGGAATTCGGGTTGGTGCTCAAGCTACTAGGAAGCCCAAAGGAGTGGGAGGTGGTTCGCATGGGCATGCCCAACAGGTTCGGCCTACTCGGCCACATGCACATCCTGAGGCGCCAGGCCCATCTCGACGGCCCAAAGGGGCGGATCCAGTTTTGCGTGCGACTACTAGGCCTTCGGCCCTCTCGGGTCAAGGGATTCGGCCTCATGAAGAAACGGGTCCACCGAATTTTCGTGACCTGGACTTCCCGCCTCTAGTTAATATGCCTAGCAGGACTGGATCGGGTGCTAAACCGACTAGTATCACTAACAGGTTTAATGGTTTACAAAATTTGGGTGATGAAGAACTCATTCTGGATGGTCAAGAGGATGCTAGTGAGGAAGTGGAGTCTGAAATGGATGCTACAAGTCGACTCATGACAACTCATAATAGATAGTTCTATTTGTGTTTTGGTTTGGGTTTGTTTGTTTTTCTGTCTTATGTGGTTCTTCCCTCCTAGAGTCTAGGAGAGGGGGATGCACTTATTTGTAATCTCAATTCTTTTTTAATAAAATATTTACCTAGGGCATTGCCCTTTTTCCAAAAAAAAAAACCCCTAAACCCTAAACCCCCTAAACCCCTAAACCCCTGACCCCTGGACCCCGGACCCCCGGACCCCCGGAACCCCGAACCCCGAACCCTGAACCCTATGAAAATTCATTTGCAAGATTTTTTTCTCTCCCTAACCCTCTCTCTCTAAAATGCTCTCTCGTTTCCCTCATCCGATTTCTACTTGCGCCTCTCTTTTTCCCTAAACATGATTCCATCCGGTGGCCAAAATCCACCGTCAAAACAGCCGCCTGACCCTAATTTGGAGGATCCGACCGTCACCCCTTCCTCTGATATCTCAAAAATTGATGGTTCCCCCCATTTGAGTGAGTTTCTCACGGCTTCTTTGCCCCCTTCAGCGGCTGGTGGCGCTGGCAAGTCGTCCTCTTTGACGAATGGGATCCAAAGTCGTGCATCTCCCTACGACCGGAGCTCTAATGGTGGTGCTACCAGAAGGAAGGGAAACCGTATGCTCCGAAGGGAGAAACCCCAAAGTAAGTACTCCCCCTTATTGTCCGACCTTCGGGTCGCTGATTTCATCCAGGAAACGGCTTCGATTGGAGCGCAGGAGCTACCGCTATCTATATGGGTCCCTAATCCACCGCCTCCGGGGATGCTTCGAACGCCCATGTCGGCTCAGGGGTGGTGCCAGAATATCCGAGACTGATGAGACCCATGGATTTTGAAATGTCTACCCAAGTGGAAACCCCCAATACATCACCTGTTGGTAAAAAGCCTGGGGTTTCGGATAGCCCTAAGGCTCCGGCTGAGGGTGCTCCGCTTTCCCAGTCGCCAGTTTGGGACAATAGCTTGACGACTTCGGTCTCTTATGCGGACAGATGCAAGGGCAGCAGGGGTTCTGATGGTCCTGTGCTCCAATACGTTTCCCCCTTTATTTCCCCGGAAGGTAAGAGACGGGTTATTCTATCGGTTGATGATCTTAAACTCTCAGCTCATGTGTATGCTTTGCATTTATACGGTTATTTCCTGGGCACATCTATGGACTATAAAGTGGTTAACGTCTGTCTTAAACGGTTGTGGAGAGACTTTGATTTAGTTGATATCTCAAAGAACTCATGTGGTTACTATTTTTTCAAATTTAGAAGTGAAAAGGGTCTTTCGGACGTGCTTGAGAATGGCCCATGGATGGTCAATAATATTCCTCTTTTTCTTAACAAGTGGGAGCCGGGGATGTGTTTGGAAAAGGTGGAACCGGACTCAATTCCGTTGTGGGTTACCGTCCATAATATCCCGCTTGAGTTATGGACGGATAGGGGAATAAGTAAAATCATGAGTAGTCTAGGCAATCCGAGATTGATGGATAGAATCACTTTTGACAGGTGTTCGAAACAGGCGGGAAAGTTAGGCTATGCGCGTGTCCTGGTGGATGTCCAAGCCTCTAGTAACCTGCCCTCGGAAATTGAAGTTGAATTCCCGGCGTTTGGTAACCGTCCTAGTCGTATTGCTAATTTCCTAGTTACATACCAATGGAAGCCGGCGGTGTGTTCGTTGTGTAAAGTGTTTGGGCACTCGTTTATGTTGTGCAAAAAAAGGCCCATTATTGTGGAGGATTCCACCCCTGTCCCCCAGGCTGTTAACCATTCTGTCCCTGCTGGCCCATCAGTTTCAGGGACTATCCCGGGGCCTGTTAAGGCGGTTAAGCCCCCTGCCATAGTCCCGGAAGAGGATGGTTTCACCATTGTTAACCGCAAGGGTAAAAATAAGGCGATTAAGTTACAAAGGAAAAAGAAACAGGTGGTTGTGAGGGCTAATGCTATCGGGCTGAAAGCTAATCAGAGGTTTTCTTCATCGAGTGGGGATTTGTCTAACAAAGAGGCTGGTCCAAATTGTGCTAACTTAGCGGGTTCAGGTTTTGATTTTGTGAGGGCTGTCCATGGGACATCTGACAAGCCGAATAAGTCTCCTACCCAGGCCCCTATCACCAGCTCCCAGGCTGTTGGGTCTGCGTCTCGGGCAGCTAGTCGTCCTCCCCTCCATTCGGGTACTTCTATGGAGGTTGATCCCCCCCATGTATGCTCTAATAACAGGTTTGCTGCTTTAAATGGTGTCTCGGAGCTAGACCCTTTTGACCAAAGTATTAGGACAGGTACTAACTTTGCTGAGTTGGACTTACATGCGAGTATAAAACGTACTTCCCTTGTGGAGGCCGCTTCGGATCTATACCCGCATGAGCCGATGAATGAAGATGTTCCATCTGCATCTCAAGTCCAATCGGATATGTTTGAGCAGGCTGCTGAGCATTGCCACCGTGAAACAGAGAATCTAGTGTGCCAAGTCAACCGTGAACACATCGAAGGGGCCCGTCTCCTCCCTGCTTCGATATTGGCTAGTCCGAGCCCGGGCGGTATTCATACTAATGAAGGAGGGAGAACTTATGGCATCTCCGAAGCCCAAAGGAAAGCTATTGTGGATAGGCTGTCGGTATCTAGTAGTATTTGTGGTGAGGAGACGGTAAATTGGTGCCCGGGAGAATGGGATTATTTTAATGACTTATGCATTTCGTTGGGTTTGGATCCAGATTATTGCATTGAAGATGTGGAGTCAGATACGGAGAACGGGACGGCCAAATTTTTTTCGGACTTGTGGAAGTCGGGATGCCCGAAATCCATCCATAAGTAATCATGTTAGTCCCTTTCTTTTTGCTTGGTGTTCTCTGTTCGGGAGTTAGAGGAGGTGTGTCCTTCATCACGGGGTTTTTCTATTTTATGGGTTTTGGTTTTTCTCCTAATTTACCTAATTTAACTAATCCAATGTTGATGGGTGGGAGTTGTCTATTTACCAGCAGTAATGTCATGGCGGGGGCGGTTCAAATGAGCCTAGTTTGGCTGTATAGTTGTAATCTGGGGTGTGGTTTTTTAGCCGTTTGGCATAAGGGCTTTGTTGAGATTATTTTATCTTTGGTGTGCTCCTGGTTGCCGAGGGATATGAACCCAATTTGGATTCTTTCTTGGCTATTCCGATTTGACTTGCTATTGGTTCCTGGGTGTTACGTTTTATTAATATATGGGGTCAGTGACCAATTTAGTCCGAAGCTTGTTTTTGGATGGTGGATGTTGAAGCTTGGGATGTCAACTACCCATTTTGATGGCCCTACCAATGGGTGTTGCGTTAATTATTATGTTAGTTTGTTTTGGTTTTTTGATTGTATCAATTGTAACTCTAAGTGGTCCTGTAATTTCTTTTGCGACCGGATGCTGTTTGTCGGCTCGGTTTGTATGTCAGGGGTAGGTTTTGATATAGGGATTGGTAAGGATACCAACCCAACTAATTTTACTACCTCTAGTAAGTTAGTTGGTATGGTATGGTTCCTTTGGGATTGGGTGTGGGTGCACCCGTTTGTTAATTTGTATGCGATAGTGATGGATGGCCTTATTCGGGTTTTGTATGAGGCTAGCCAGAGTCCCTGACTAGTCCTCTTGGGTTTTTCTGTTTGCTGTCCGCCCCTCCTTTGGTAAAATGTCCAGGGAGGGGTGGATGAGCGTGTCTGTATTCTTTATTCTTATTCTATTTTCCGGGGCTCTGCCTCTTTATCCAAAAAAAACCTAAACCCTAAACCCTAAACACTAAACCCTAACCCCTACCCCCTACCCCCAAACCCCAAACCCCCAAAACCCCCAACCCCCAAACCCCTAAACCCCAAACCCCTAAACCCCTAACCCCAAACCCCTAACCCCAAACCCTAAACCCTAACCCCTAACCCCTAAACCATAACCCCTAAACCCTAACCTCTAAACCCTAAACCCTAAACCTTATGGATTTTCATTTGCTCAATTTTTTTCTCTCTCTACTTTCTCACTCTAAAAATTCTCTCTAGCCGATTCTTCTCTTCCAACCAGGTTTTTTTCATTCAGCCGCTCATGAATCCATCAAAGGGTGGGGTATCCCCCCCATTTCCTCCGCCTAAACCCCCAATCCCGCCGGACCCTAACCCTTGTTCGCCATATCCAGCCCCTGGCTCTCTCAAGTCATTGATTGTGAGCCCTAATTGTGTGGAGACATCTCTTCCCTGTGGTCCGGTGCCCTCGTCCGATGATGGAGGCGGCCCGAGGGGACATATCGAAGTCCAACCAGCGTCGCCCAATTTGGAGGGTAGCAACCAGGGTTCAGTCCCTCCTCTTTCGAGAAACGGCTCCTCTTCGCGTCATTTCTCTCCATATGGTAGTAACAAGGGATTTGGAGCTGTGAGGGGTAAGGGAAAAGGGGTTAATCGGAAGGAGAAAGGCCAGAAGAAGTATTCCCCCATGCTCTCGAAGCTTAGGGTTACTGAATTTGTCCATGAGACTACAGTGAAAGGGGACCGGTGGAAGGGTGGGGACATCCCAGCCACTCTCGGCTTGAACCCCTATGTAGAAGGTGCCACTGATGATGGGATTACTAATCTTTCTCCTGTTGATGAAGCTACGGTGATGGATACCGAGATGGAGGGATTGAAGCACACTTCTTGCCCTGCTAATACTCAAGTCACAGACAACAATTACGGTATGTATTCTCCCCGTAAAGATAGCAATAACACCCAGTCGATCATTTGGGATTCCAAAAATGGCCACTACAATATTTTAGATAGAACACAGGGAAATGATTCGGGCAGTTCAGACTGCGATTTGAACACCCAGCCGGATACCCACCAAATGGTTAATTCTGTTTGGAACTCCCCCGGTTCTGGTCTTGAGTCTTTTGTTGATAAGATCAAGAAAAGCAATGAGCTTACCGGTCTCAAACTTGAATATTTCCCCCCTCGATATCATTTGATGGGGGCTGCCGAATTCACATATCTCAGGAAGATTTAAAGCTCTCGGCTCAGGCTTATACGCTCTATTTGTATGGGTATTTCCTTGGCACATCTATGGATTATAGGGTGGTTAGTCAGAGCCTCCATATATTGTGGAAGTTGTATGACTTGGATGAGATAACAAAAAGCCTAGCAGGGTTCTATTACTTCAAGTTCAAAAGTGAGGTGGGCATGAATCAAGTGCTTGAAAATGGCCCTTGGTTGGTTAATAATATCCCTATTTTCCTAAACAAATGGGAACCAGGCCGATGCCTTGAGAAAATTGAGATGAATGTCATCCCGTTATGGGTCACAGTTCATAATGTTCCCTTAGATCTGTGGACTAATAATGGAATTTGTAAACTGATGAGCGGTATGGGGAACCCTCTCTTGATGGATAGATTGACGTTGCAAAGATGTGCAAACCAAACAGGAAAGATGGGTTATGCCCGAATGCTTGTGAATGTTAAGGACAACAGTTTGCTTCCTGCTGAGTTGGAAGTTATTTACCCGGCTGTGAACCAGTTCCCGAGTCGTGTCACTAAGCTTCCAGTGCCATACCAGTGGAAGCCGCCCCTATGTAGTCACTGTGTTACCTTCGGTCATTCGCTTCAGCAATGCAAAAACAAGCCTAGGCCTATGGAGGAAGTGGAAAGTATCCATCCCTCGGTCCCAACCCCTAGCCCAGTTTTAGAGACAATTCCTGGTGGATTAAAGGCCGAACCTGCAGTGAGTAAACATAATGCCATTAATGTTAATGAAGATGGGTTTGTTACTGTCTCCAGACGAAAGAAGGTGGGTCCCATTAAAGTCCAGGGAAGAAAACAGAAACCGGTTAAAGTCAAGGCTGCAACTCAACAGTATGAACATGTTCGACCCACCAGTAGACACGCTCCGGCAGATCTGAGTGGAAAACAGGTGGGAAAGGCCCCCCAAGTGTACCAGGTCGCTAGTAAGCATGATGTCCTCAAGCCTCCTACAGTAGTCCCAAATGCAACCAAGAAAGGGTCTACAGGATTTAATTTTGCTAGAGCAGTTCAGGGTGATAGAGGAGGCAAGATTCAGCAGCCTCATAGTTCTAAGATTACTATTCCTCCTAAGACCATAGATATTGACACCGCGAATCGGTTTTCGGTTTTAGATATCCCCAATTCCGTTAAATTTAATAAATTGATTGAGGTCCAAGATGATCTGTACCCTCCGGATCAGAGCTTGGAAGATGGTATGGAGGTGGATATGACCCAGTCAAAGGATGGTCAAATCATAGTTGATAAGCCTAGTCAAATTAGCTGTGAGGATCAGGTAGTAACCTCCGGTCCCCTGCCTGTTTGCCAGGTGAATAGAGAATTTAGAGAGGGAGTTCGTATCCTCCCTAGTTCTATTGTGACCCCCCCTAAAGATGCCCAGCAGCCTATGGGACAGAGGGTGACCACGGCTCAATCGGTTAGAGAGGAAAAGGAAGAAAAAGATTATGGGATATCAAAAGCCCAGAAAATGGCGATTACTGATCGGCTCTGTGGTCCTGCTCAAGCTGTCCGGGCTGTTGAAATGGATAATTGGGAGCAAGGTGAGCACGAATTTTTCGAGGATCAGGTCAAAGCGTTAGGTCTGGACTATGACTACTGCATCGAAGATGTTGAATCGGATGATGAGAACGGGACGGCCCAGGTTTTTGCTGCTCAAATGAAGGTAGGAATGCCGAAGGTGCCTAATCCTACTTTTTTCTCAATCGTCTAAATGATTTGTAAGTCCGTCGCTTTGGCCGGGCTTGGGGTGATTTTGTGGGTTGTTAGCAATTATTTACTCGTTTTTGGCCATTTCTATGTTTTGATTTTTGATGGAAATTGCGGGAGTTATTTTGGTGCCAGGGGGGATTAACTTTAGTGTGGGTATCAAGTTTTGTGGGTCTCGTATGGTTTTTTGGCCCCTGCTCGGTAATTGGTGGACAACGGGTGAAGGGTAAAAAAATCTCACGGGAACTTGGGCTGACAATTTGAGATATGGGTATCGGGATAGTAACCTGGACAGGAAAAATAGGCCCAACAGAGTTATGGAGTTGTGGGCCTGTTTGTGGGTCCATCAGGCGGCCCAGCAGACGAAGGACTTAATCACGTGGGAGATTTTAATTATTAGGGTGGGCTTTCTCTTTTGGCTATTTTGGATGGTTAATTGGCCCAAAAAGGACTCGGTAATATGGAGGGATAGAATGAAATTTGGGCAGGTGGGCTTGCAATTTGCTGGGCAAAACAGGAAGGGTATTTGGGCCTGGCCGTGGGCCCACCAGCTTTTTGACCAGTTTCAAGTCCCCCCATTTTGGGAGTTCCAGCCCAAGACTCGCATTTCAGCCCAGTTTGAAGGCCCTAAGAGTGGGTTAGATATTGGCACATGTAATAATTTGCCTTGTCTTAATTCTAGTTTAACTTGTATTTCGGTTCTTAATTGTAACAATTTTTGTAACCGTTTGCCTTTTCTTGGCTCGGTTTGTATGTTTGGGGAACCTTTTCATAGTAGTCTTGGTAAGGATACCATCCTAACTAATATTACGGGTCATAGTAATCTAGTTGGGATGGTATGGTTTCTGTGGGATGGAAAATGTGTTCTCTTTTGTGCTTGTTGCACTTCTAGTTGGGTGGCTTTGTGGTCGGGAGTGCGGGTCATTAGCATAGTTTGGGGGAGCCGTTTTGGGCATTGTACGGGGCTTGTCAGTATCCCTGACTAGTCCCTTGGGTGTTTTCTTTGTTTGCTGTTTCCCCCTCTTTTGGTAAAATGTCCAGGGAGGGGGGGATGTGCGGGTCTGTATTCTTTTATTCTTGTTCTATTTTCCGGGGCAATGCCCCTTTATCCAAAAAAAAAAAAAAAAAAAACCCTAAACCCTATGGAATTTCATTTGCAAGATTTTTTTCTCTCTCTAACTCTCTCTCTCTCTAAAAATTTTCTCCGGCTGATTTGTTTTTTCTCTTCCTGGTCGCGACTTTTCTGGCCATGAATCCATCAATTGGAGGTGATTCTCCCCAATTTCCACCTCCGAAACCTCCAATTCCACCTGACCCAAGATCAATAGCCCCCATCGCAGCCTCAGGTGGTACCGATTTGCTGGTCAACAAAGTGGTAACCGCGGGTAACCCTATAGTCGAGGCAAATGGTTGTTCGATTTCGGGAGAAGGGGCTCCAGGGGGTGACCCACGCGACTCTGTGTCGTCTCTACCAGACCCGCTGGTGTCGCCGGGTGGTCCCATCGCTGGTGAGTATACTCGAAGGGAGACTCGATCATCCAGGAGAACCCCTCATCACCGCCATAACTCGCCGTATGGGGGTGGTAAAGCAGGCGGAGCTGTTAGGGGTAAAGAGGCTAGGGCCACTCGAAAGGATTTGGACCAGAATAGGTACTCCGGCCTCCTATCGGACCTAAGGGTGTCGGAATTCATCCGCGAAACAGCGGCTATTAGCTCAAGTGAAGTACCGCTGGCCTTAAAATTTCCCCAGCCCGTTTCTGTGCAGACAGAGTCGGAGAATCAATTCAGGCAGTCGGTTTCTCCGGTTGCGGTACAGATCGGTCAGATGGAAGTGGATATCCCTAGTGGTGCAGTAGCTAAACCAGTTCCGTCTAGTCATCACGAGCCATCTCTACCTAAAAGTCCTGGTGTGGTGGTTTTGGATAACCCGAAGGTGTGGTCTTATGCAGAAAAGTGCAAGGGAGCTAGTAATCCCGCTGGCCTCAACTTGCAGTACATCCCCCCGTTTATCACCCCTGCAGGTTAGCGACGGGTCATATTATCTATTGATGACCTTAAACTCTTAGCCCAGGCTTATACTTTACATTTGTATGGTTATTTTTTGGGAACCTCGATGAATTATAATGTTGTTAATTCCCACATTAGAAGATTGTGGAGGTCGTATGACCTTGTTGACATTTCAAAAAACTCTAATGGGTACTATTTCTTTAAGTTTAGTAGTGAAAAAGGGTTGTCGGATGTTCTAGAAAATGGCCCCCGGATGGTTAACAACATACCACTTTTTCTTAACAAGTGGGAACCGGGAGTGTGTCTAGAAAAGGTAGAACCGGACACTATCCCGTTGTGGGTCACCATTCATAGCATCCCTCTTGAATTATGGGCGGATAGGGGCATTAGCAAGGTTATGAGTAGTATTGGAAACCCAAAGCTTATGGATAGAATCACCCTTGAAAGATGCTCTAAACAGACAAGAAAGTTAGGGTATGCCTGAGTTTTAGTGGATGTGCAAGCCTCTAGCAACCCCCCAGAAGAGATTGAAGTGGAATACCCGGCGTTTGGTAACTGTCCTAGTCGAATAGCTAACCTTATGGTCTCATACCAATGGAAACCAGCCATCTGTTCTTTCTGTAATGCGTTTGGCCATTCTATAAAGTTGTGTAAAAAGTGTCCTAGTTCCGTTGAGGAAGCTGCCTTAGCAGCCCAGATGGTGCAGCCGTCGGCTGCCAATGTGGAGGGGGTGGCTGGCCAGACTGTTAAAGGGGGTAAACCCCCTGTCGTAGTCCCTACTGGCCCATCTGTTAAGGGGGGTAATCCTCCTGTCATAGTCCCGGACGAGGATGGGTTCACCACTGTCAACCGCAAGGGTAAGAATAAAGCTATTAAATTGCAAAAGAAAAAGAAACCGGTGGTTGTAAGGGCAAATTCTACTGGGCTGAAGGATAATCAGAGGGGTTCCACCTCAAAGGGGGCTGTGTCTAATCAAGTGGGTGGTCAGAATTGTTCAAACTTAGCGTCTTCGGGTTTTAATTTTGCTCGGGCTATTAATGGGGCCAATGCCAAACCGAATAAACTGCCTAATCCGGCGACTGTGACCAGCTCCCAGCCCCCTAGGTCTTTGTCTCGGGCTGCTAGTCGCAATCCCCTTAACTCGGGTTCTTCCATGGAGGTCGATCCTCCCCCTATTTGCTCTTCTAACCGGTTCGCTGCTTTGAATGAAGTCTTGGAGCAGAACCTTGTTGACCAAAGTTTTGCTACCGGTACAAACTTTGCTGAAGTGGACTTACATGCGAGTTTAAAATGCACTTCCCTTGTGGAGGTCTCGCCGGACCTCTACCCGCATGAGCCGATGAATGAAGATGTCTCTCCGTCAGCCCAAGTCCGAACAGCTGTGAATGAACAGGCAGCAGCGAATTGTGTTCCTCAAACTGAGAAGGTTGTTTGCCATCTCAACCGGGAGCACAGTGAAGGGGCTCGCCTTCTGCCCGCTTCGATTTTGTCTAGTCCGAGCCCGGGTGGTACTCATACTAATGGGGGAGGAAGATCCTATGGCATATCTGACTCTCAGAGAAAAGCCATAGCGGATAGGATCTCAGTTTCCAATAGTATCTGTAGCGAGGAGACGGTTAATTGGTGCCCGAGGGAATGGGATTATTTCAATGACTTATGCATCTCGTTGGGTTTGGATCCGGATTATTGCATTGAGGATGTAGAATCGGATACAGAGAATGGGACGGTTCAATTCCTTTCGGATTTGCTGAATTCGGGGCTCCCGAAATCCAACCGTAAGTAATCATGTTAGTTAGTCTCTTTTTATTCGGGGTGATTTGTTCGGTTAGTAGTGGGGTGTCTTCTTCGCCCGGGGTTTGTTCGTTTTTATGGGTTTTGGCTTCTCTCCAAACTTATATAAACTTTTGTTGCTGGATTGGAGTTCCTTATTTCCAGCATCTTTTTGCGTTTGAATTGCAAGTTGGCCAACAGGAGTGAAACTATTGATTCTGGTTTGATTGGGGCAGTCCACGAGAGCCCAGTTTGGACTTTACATTATTATTTGGGTTGCACTATTCTGTCCGTTTGGGTTATGGGCCAGCTAGAGAGCATTTTAATTTAGTTGGGGTCCTGGCCGGCGATGGCTCTAAAGCCCATATGGGTTCTTTTTTGGCATGTCCGATTTGTTGCTATAGCCCACAAAGATAGCCCAAGATGGGCTATTTGGTCTATTTTGGAGGCTGCCCATGAAGGGGTTTTTTTGGGGAAACATGTTGTTTTTTTCTCGGCCCATTCTGAAGGCCCAATGCATGGGTATTTTGATATTAAGTGTTTGAACTGTAATGTTATCTTTTTGTCTTGTATGTTTTATTCCCATTGTAATAGGTTTTGCGACCATCAGCCGCTCTCTGGCCCGGTTTGTTTTTTGTGGGTGATTAATTCTAGGACTTTAGGTAAGAATACCAAACCAACAATAATTGCTATCTGTAGTAATTTAGTTGATATGGTATGGTTTCCTCTAGGCTGGGTGATTATGTGTCCGGGTGATAGATTTGATATTTTAGTTATGGGTAGCCCCTATGGGCATTGTATGGGTCTTGCCAGTTTCCCTGGTTAGCCTGTTTTGGTTTGTTTTGCTGTCTGCCCCTCCTTTGGTAAAATGTCCAAAGAGGGGTGGATGAGCGCGTCTGTATTCTTTCATTCTTGTTCTATTTTCCAAGGCACTGCCCTTTTATCCAAAAAAAAAAACCCTAAACCCTAAACCCTAAGTTTCTCTCATTTGCGATTTTTTGTGTGTGTTTTCCAAGGTGTTTTCTCTCTAGCCCCTAGCCGTCGCCTCCCCCTCTCGTCCGTATCTCGGCTCTCGGCCACCCTTCTCCGGCAGTTCACGGGTTATCACTTGCTCGTATTCTAATGGGAAGGCTTATCACGGTAGGAGGAGAGGGAAAAGGTAAGGTTTTGGTGGTCTAGGGAGAAGTGGCGGATCGGTTTTGCTGGGTTCTGATCCTTGGCGGTATCGAGTCGGATACGCCTCTTTGATTCTTGATGGCCTCTTGTTTTTTTACTCCGGGCGCTAGGTTTGATACCGAAGACGGGGTCTACGCGTATTAAGAGGATTGGGTCTCTTAGGAGCCGCTCAACGCCCTAGGGAACCGACGTGCTCTCTGGCTATACGGTTGGGGGCGGGTGTACGTACGGGTGGTTGATGCTTGAAGGGGTTGGATCCGAGTTGCGATTGTTCAGGGTTGAAGACGCAGGCTTGATTGGGTCTACCGAATCTCGGGTTGACAATCCTAAGTTTCAGGTGAGAGGTTCTTTCGATTTAGAATTTTGCTGAAATCGTAATATTGTTCGATTGAGTTTGGCCGCTTTCTTGGCCGCCGGAGTCGCCGGCGTAGCCCTGCCGGAAAGACGGCTACGGTTGCGAGGGCGAGGAGGGTGGAGCTAAGTGTTGAGGTGGGCTGGACGCTTGCATGTGGCTCGTGTTGTCTGGACCTGGGCTTGGCCGATGCGGGGGGGCATGTGGGTTAGTTTGGTCGGTTCTCTTGGCCGCCGGAGTCGCCGGAGGAGTCCTGTCGGAAAGCCGGCTAGGGTTTCAAGGGGGAGGAGGGTGGTGCTAAGTGACGAGATGGGCTGGACGCTTGCATGGGGCCCGTGTTGGCTGGGTTTGGGCTTGGTCGATGCGAGGATGCATGTGGGTTCGGGTTTGGGTATGCATGGCTCGATGGGGTGACCCGACGTCTGCATGGGCTTGGTTCGTGTATTTGGTGGGTCGTGGTGGGTCATCGGGCTGCCCTTGGTTGCTGCATGTGACTTGGGTGGGGTGGGGTGGGATTAGACTTGGCCGACTCGGGTTTTCATGTGGAGTTGGGTTTGGGTTTGAGGCTCGATGGGGTGGGCTCACGGATGCATGGGTTTAGGTTCATGTGGGTTTGAGTTGCGGTGGTTCGTTGGGCCGAATGGTTGGTGAAGGGTGGGATGGGGCAAGGCTTGAGTTTACGTGTGCATGGGCCTTCCATGCATGGGGATGCCTTAACCTTGGCCTCACTTGATGTAATACCGGTTTGGGTAGGTGACGAGAATTTTTGGGTTTCGTTGGAGGCGATTCTCGATTCAAGAAGATTATTATCGCTTTGTTCTCTTGGCTTGGGGCATGTAAGGACGGCTACTCGGTTTAAATGTATGAAGCTAGACAGCTAGTACACGGTAAGGTTTAGTTACTCGGTTTTAATGCTTTTGCCATGTGTGGGTTGGGCATCATGTGATTTGATTGTTTTGAGATTGCTTGTGGTGGGTCCTTAATTTTTTGGTTACTTGCTCGGTGATGATGTAACACTGGATAGGGTTGGTGAGGAATACCGGGTATTCTCTTGAGCATTTGCCATTGTGGATTGTTTGGGGCTTTGTTCTCATGGGTTGGGGCATGGTAAGGATGGATACTCGGTTTAAATGTATGAGGCCCAAGGACTTGTACACGGTAAGGTTTAGTTATCGGTTTTAGTGCCTTTTCTCATGTGTGAATTGGGCATCAAGTGGTTTAGATGGGTGGAAACGCTTGAGGTATTTGGTTTTTGTTACCTTCTCTATTATGATGTTTTAATGGATGGAGTCTGACCTCGGGTCGAGTTTCCAGGATGGGCGAGGCATTGGGTGTTGATATATGGATTGGGCTCTATATTCTTGTTTGGATGGTTAGTCTTGAAGCTTTAAATTTTTGCTTATTTATGTATGCGTGGGTTGGGTATCTTCTTTGGGCCTTAGAAATGGGGTAGAAGGTATATCCAAGTATGGGCTTGGGCTAGTTTCTAGTACAGTTATGGAACGGGCTACACTCCCTATGGATGTATAGATTAAATCCCCTTAATGAGCCTTAGCAATGGGACGGGGGTGGACCTTGAGAATGGGCTTGAGGTGGCAGTTGTTTGGGCTTAGGAAGACCACTTACAGATGGACTAGCATTATCCTTATTTCCTTTGGGCCTTAGAAATGGGGTAGGGAATAAGCCCAAGTATGGGATTGGGCGTATCACTAGTACAGTTGTGGAACGGGTATTGGATTATGCGGGTTGGTCTGTTAAGCCCCCTAAATGAGCCTTAGAAATGGGACGGGGGTGGACATTGAGTATGGGCTTGATGTGTTGGCTAGTACGGACTTGATATCTTGGGCTTGGATGGTTGATCTTTGTCTTATATCTGCACTTGGGCCTCGCGTGTTCTGGACTTTCTTCTTAGGGCTTGGAGTTGGATGGTTTGTTTATGGGCCTGCGTGCCTAGTATGTCTCATTTGGGCCTGTGTGCCTATCTTGTTTTATTTTGTTTGGTTGGGCCTGCGTGCCTTAGTATGTTTCATATTCGGTTTCGGCTTCGGCCTGTTAGTATGTCTGTTTTTTATTCTCGTGGTTCCCCCCTCCATGGTAAAAAAGCCCAGGAGGGGGAGATGCACGCCGTATGTAACACCCATTCTATTTTAATAAAACATTTACCTAGGGCTTTGCCCTTTTCCCAAAAAACCCTAAACCCTAAACCCTATTTTGTGTGTGCGCTAAGTGTGTGTTTTTGCCGGTGCGATTTAGGCGATTCAGGGAATTCGAAGGCGATCCACGGTATTCCGGCGAGACTGTGACCGGAAGTGAAAAGCTAGGCTTGTTCTGGCTAATTATTTCAAGGACACATCTTTTATGGAGCACATTAACAAGGAGAAACCGTTCGAATCGAAGTTCTTCAAGCCGCCGGACCCAGGAGATTCGGAACCTATGGAGGAGGCGATGAAAGATGATGGAGCGACGAATCCATGCGTAGAGAAGGAAGGAAACGACCCACGGCTATCGCCGAGGCTAACCAGGCTCATCGAGGAGCAAGGTACTAATAGGTACAGGTTACGCAGTGGTGATGAAACTGGGAAAGGACTGATTCGACACCATGCGGCAAAACCTAAATCGATGAAGCCGGATAGAAGTCGTCGTAATAAACAATCGGACTCCTTTGATAAGGAGAATCGGACTCTCAATATGACGCCACGGCCCGAGGAGAATAACCTCTCTGGTCACATGGTGGATGAAGCTACCGGTGCAGGTCAATTGATAGCGGAGGCCAACATGCAACGTAATCTGCATGGGGACATATCAGGGACGGCGGACACTTCGCTATCACCAGAGGGTGAGAACATGGGCACGGACGAGTTGCAACCGGGTGATCCAAATGTGACTGGCATGCAAACAACTGATAAGGTTATGTTGAACATGGAATATGCGGGTGAATCCATTCTGAATAACCTGTCGACCCAGTCTTATTGTGATGAGGTGTTGATTGAAGGGGAAGAACAGGAAGTCTCCTCTGATCAAAGCATAAAACATCGGAGCTGTTTGGATACGATCGGCGATAAGGTTAGTAACTGTAACATGCAAAAAATAACTGATCTTGGTGGTTTCTTTCCAGGGATTACACATGTATATGAACAGGGTAATCAAAAACTTGCTCAAATTATCCTTCCAGACATAATGGAGGATATAAGAAGGGACGAGGGAGGTCTAGAGGAGTGGAAGGAGATAGTTAATCGAAATAAAGAATGTTTGATGAATGAAAATTATATGGGCATTGAAGAACTAAGAAAACGAATGCAGGCTAGTTGGCATAGGGGTACAGAGGAACTGGCTACTAACTTTTCCTATAATAATAACCTGGCTATGATGGGGCTGGAAAAATGGATCGGCAATCATACCAATTTATGCAGGGTGGAGAAAAGGAAGACGAGGGACCAACAGGGCCAACAACAAATAAAGTTTAATATGGGGTAAGGGGACTGTGATATAACTGGATGTCAGTTTGGTCGAAACAAGAAGGTGACAAAAAATAAAAAGGATGCCCAGGGGTTCCAAATCATGGCTGACAACAGGGACACAACTAATATCAAGGACTCTTTCGAGAAAGGACGGCCTAGAAAGCATTGGAAAATATGGAGTTCGAAGAATAGAAAACCGGAGAAGAATTTGCCTAAAAGTAAGCATCACTTTTCGCAGGAGTTTATACCAAGAGAGCTTCCTCAAGGCCCGATTCTTGTTAATAACTTCAACCTTGGTACGGGAAAAGGGAAAGAAATATGCAAGGCTGATAAGGGTAAACTAAGAATATCCAACAACCCGAGGTTAAGGAAAATTAGAGAAAAGGAAGAGAGACTGTTGGAGATTGCTAAGAGTATCAATACCACGAGTGAAAACAGCAAGCTTATTACGTCCATTATGGGGTTGACACGGTCTCGGATAACCAGATTTTCGGCTAAAGTGAATGAGGATGGACATGTATTGATAGATGAAGATATGATCGAAAATGGTATGGAGGGGGATGACCCCAGGCTGGGGAAATCAACATTTGGGCAAGCTTCGTATGCGAATAAAGTTACAGGTCAGAAAGATAACCCAGGGGAAGACTTAGTCAAATTCTATTCCCCAACAATGACTGAAGATGGGAATACGGTAGCTGTGATTGAACCGAGGTTCATCATCCAAGCAAAGGAGGAGTACAAGAATGTGTTATATAGCTACTTTATAGGGGAGGATCCGCCATTAAACTTTGCTAGATTCAATCTATACAAGATGTGGAAGCTGTATGGAATCATCGATATCTCTACTAATGGTACAGGGATATTCTTATTCAAATTTAAGGATCAAATGGTCTAAATGAAGTGTTGAAACTAGGGCCATGGATAGTGGCAAACATCCCGTTGAGCTTAAAGAAATGGGATCCGGGCATGAGTATGATAAAAGAGCCGCCAAGATCAGTACCGATATGGATGATTTTAAATGACCTCCCTTTGGATCTCTGGTACACGGAGTGTATATGCCGCGCTGCCAGTTGTGTGGGAAACCCGCTGACTTTTGACAAGATCACTACAGCTAAGTGCCATAATCGAAAGCAGGCGGGTGGTTACGCTAGGGTGTTGGTTGAAATAAAATTTGAAACAGTACTACAGGAGAAGGTTAAGGTCTGTTATCAAAATGTGGATAATAGCGGGGGAAAATTAGTGGACATAAAGGCGGAGTATCTGAATGTCCCACCGAAATGTGAACATTGTAAAGTCTTTGGCCATGCTATGGAGAAGTGCAAAGTCAGACCCCGAACGGAAGAAGAGAAAGCACAAAACAAATAAGAGCAACTCTCGAACAATATGATGAAAACCTCTTTTGTGAGAGAAACCAAACGGGTTGATGAGGATGGGTTCACTCTAGTACAACGAAGGAAGGGGACAAACCAAGGACATAGTGCCCCCCAGGTATTCCGGAAACCTAATAATTTGAGTACTAATCAGAATGCTGGAAGGGGGACAACAGAATCTAGGAAACATGTGCAAACGCAAAGACCTAATCACCAAACAGAGATGAGACACAGGAATGTTACGATTGGAGGAAAGCCTATGGATACCTTGGAGAGTTCTAGAATTAATGAGCACAAAAAACCCACTATAGCTAGCCCAGGGAATCAAGAAGAGAAAGGTAGGCAGGGACCGATCAAGCAAAGTGGTACCATGGGGAATGTTTCGGCGACAGGAATGCAAAGGAATGGTCATCCGAATGTCACGGTTACTGAGACATCTAACAGGTTTATGCTATTGGATGAGGATGGGAATGATCTAAATAGAGACATGGGTACAGCTAGCACGGATAGTCGGGAGGATATCAGCCTAGTTGAATCGAATTCTAGATGGGCCAGAAAGCAAGAACGAAACCTTAACATCAGTTACAACCAGAGTTTGAATCAAGACCAGAGAATAGAAGCAAAAAGATATATTCTTCAACGGCAGATTCCGGATCCAGAAGTGTTAGATGTTTGGCCAAAACAACAACTAAACTACTTCAAACAACTATGCCACTTATACGAGTACGGGGAAGGGTTTCGTTGGGCCAGTTATGTTCGAGAAGAGGAATTGGAGAGTGATGATGCTAATGAGGGTACTAGTCAACACTGTGAAGAAGTTGATTCGGAATCGGATGCTACTGCCACATTCATGAAGGAGGATAACCTCATCCCAGACAGGACTCCTTCTGAGGGAATGCATTTAGCTGACGGAGTGGATCAAGTTCAGATGGACATGGATAATGCCCACGCTGGAAATTTCGGACTAGAGAATTAATGGAGCTTAAAATCTTAGCGTGGAACGTTCGGGGTTTAAATAGTCAGAATCACCAGGATCATCTTATTCGAATCATGCAGGAACAAGAGGTTAGTGTTTGTGGTATAGTGGAATCTCGGGTGGTGGCATGTAAAATAAAAGATGTTTGTAATCGGGTCTTTAAAGGTTTGGATTGGACGTCTAATATGAATCACTGTAGCAGCTGGGCTCGTATTATACTTGGTTGGAATCCTAAAGTGCTTGACTTAACTGTGGTGGACCGGTCCGAACAAGTTGTTCACTGTCGGATTAAACCCCTAACAGGTGCTAACCAGTTCTTTTGCTCGTTCATCTATGGTCAAGTTAAATACCAAGACAGGAAAATTCTATGGCGAAATCTTGATCAGTTTAGTCACTTGGCTAACACGGATCCTTGGCTATTATTGGGTGACTTCAATGTGGTCCGTGACCCGTCCAAAAAGTCAGAAGGGGGGTCTACGATGACTAGAGGAATGGAAGACTTTCAAGAGTGCTGTACTTCGATTGGGATCGAGGATACACAGTATAAGGGCCTCAAATTTTCGTGGAACAAATCACCTGGTAACGTGGCTGGGTTGCTAAAGAAACTGGATCGGGCTATGGTTAATTGTCACTTCTCCTCATGCTTCCCCTTGACTGTTACGGAATTCCTTCCTTATGCCATGTCGGACCATTCCCCGGTGGTGGTCACTATTCCGGCTATCAAAAAGAAGTGGCACCCAAGGCCGTTCAAATTTATGAACCACATTACTCGAAAAAAGGGATTTCATGATGTAGTCAAGGAAGGGTGGACAATAAATATCAGTGGTTGCAGTATGTTCAAAGTGGTAAAGAAATTACAAGGGTTAAAAAGTGGATTAAGGGAATTTGGCAACTCTAAAGGAAACATGGCAGAAACCATAATAAGCACGAGGATTGAACTTGAAAAAGTCCAAGTTGAAGTAGAAAAAGATTCAGCTAATGTGCATCTTCGGGAAGAAGAAGGGGCTTACATACAAGCTCTAAAGCTATTAACGATGGAGGAGGAGCTCATGTTAAAGCAACAGGCTAAAGTGAGATGGTTAAGAGAGGGCGATCAGAACACGAAGTATTTCCATAATGTCATTAAAGGGTCATATCAGCGAAATCGAATTACTTCGATTAGTAATCTGGATGGACAATACTTTCAAGGCGATGAGGTGGCTAATCAGTTTGTTCTTTTCTATAAGAGCCTACTCGGTAAAAAAGACTCTACTGTTCCTATGGGCCAACCCGATCAATTATTCACCAAAAAAATCCCGTCTAACATAGCTGATCATATGGTACGGGAAGTGACCAAGGAAGAAATCAAGAGGGCAATGTTTAGCATCGACGACGATAAAGCACCAGGCCCGGATGGCTACACGTCCAGATTCTTCAAGGCAGCTTGGGGCATCGTAGGTGACGAGGTATGTGTGGCTGTGACGGAATTTTTCTATAATGGAAAAATGTTAAAACAAATTAATGTGGCAATAATATCTCTTATTCCGAAGGGTCCTAGTCCTCAATCTGTGGCGGATTTTAGACCTATCTCCTATTGCAATGTGCTGTATAAATGCATTACTAAGATCCTATGTGAGCGAATTAAAGAAGGGCTGCCCTTGATAGTTGATGAATGTCAAAGTGCATTTATACCGGGAAGGCAAATTAGTGATAATATACTTCTCTCCCAGCAGCTGGTTAGGAACTATCACAGGAACCGGGGGGATGCCAAGGTTGCATTAAAGATTGACCTTCAAAAAGCGTATGATACTGTGGATCATGACTTCATCCGTCAATGTCTAGGATACTTTGGGTTTCACCCATGCATGAGACATTGGATAATGACCTGTCTAACCTCCGCCTCCTACTCAGTGAACGATAATGGGGACTCGTTTGGGTTCTTTAAAGGGGAACGAGGATTAAGGCAAGGGGACCCTATGTCCCCTTACCTGTTTACTATAGTTATGGAAGTGCTGAACCTGATGATCAGAAGAAGGATAACCAAGGAGGGGAATTTTCGGTATCATTGGGGGTGTGAAAAACAAAAAATAACACACTTATGCTTTGCAGATGACTTGCTAATATTTGCTCATGCCGATTTGGATTCGGTTAAGCTTATAAAAGCCTCTATTGATGAATTCAGTAGCACATCGGGGCTAAAACCGAATTTTGACAAGAGCACCATTTTTCTGGGTAATGTTAGGAACCATGTTCAAAATGAAATAAAGGTCGTCATCCCATTCCGTGTGGGTAAGCTTCCTGTGAAGTATCTTGGCGTCCCGCTTATCTCTAAGAGACTGTACTCAAGAGACTGCAAAAATCTAATTGACAAAGTGAAAACTAGAGTGAATGACTGGAAAAATAGGTTTTTATCCTTTGCGGGAAGACTCCAACTCATAAAATCAGTGCTATCTTCTTTGCAAGTTTATTGGGCGATGGTGTTTTTACTCCCTATAAATGTGATTCATGATATTGAGGGGTTGATGAGGAAATTTCTCTGGAGCAACTCGGACCAATGTAGGGGTAAGGCAAGGGTGAGCTGGCCGGAAGTCTGTAAACCGAGGAAGCAAGGAGGGCTTGGGATTAAGTCACTTCGAATTAGGAATGAGGCTCTTATGGCAAAACATGCATGGCAAGTTGTCACTAAGCAGGACACTATCTGGGTTAAATGGGTACATCTGAATAAACTTAAGAACAGAAGTTTTTGGGACATAAAAGTGGAGGATGGCGAGAGTTGGGGATAGAAAAATCTTCTAAAAAACAGGCATAAGATCCGCTCGCATTGTATAAGCTTCATCGGAAATGGAAGAAACACGTCCATATGGTTTGACAAGTGGCATATTCATAGCCCCCTTGGGGACATAATTACCAACCGGGAGATTAGAGGAGCCGGGCTTGGTAGGGAAAGCAAAGTGTCTGACATTGTGGAAAATGGCAACTGGAAATGGCCAGTAGGCTAGCAAACTAAATACCCGTTCCTATGGGACCAGGCCCCTCCGATTATTTATGATGACAGGGTTGATGTCATCAAATGGAAGGATAATGAGGGTAGAGTGGATGGGTTTAGCTCCAAAACGGCTTTCAATGATTTTAGTGAACACCATAATGAGGAACCTTGGTATAAAACGGTATGGTTCAGCCAATGCATCCCTAGACATACCTTTATTACTTGGTTGGCGATCAAGCAAAAGCTTCTAACTCAAGATCGGCTAGGTAGGTGGGATAATGATGACACTAAAAAATGTGGGTTCCGCAAACAGCAGCAAGATAGTCATGCCCACCTGTTTTTCAGGTGTGACTATACTAATAAGGTATGGAATATTATGACCAAGCTGGGTAAATTGGGTCGCCCACCGGAAGGCTGGCTAGAATGTGTTCAGTATCTTAATGGGCTAGCCAGGAACAAATCGATAGATAGTGTGATCTGGCGTCTGGTGTTTGCGGCTACGGTTTATTACATATGGCAGGAACGGAACCATCGGCTATTTCAGAATGTGGAGAGATCAGTGGATGTCTTGAGCAACATAATAAAGGAAGAGGTGAGGTATAGGCTACAAGGCCTACGCATCAAAGAGAGCCCGAGATCGAAACAGCAAGCTACTGTCTGGGGCTTTAGTACGTATAAAACTCGAACACAACATACTAGTGGTCATGGATAAAATGGAAGGGCGAAGAAATCGAAGGAATGAGGCAGGTAGAGTCGGGGCAAAGAGGGCTGAAGAGAACACTACTAGTGGGCACACTGAAATGAAAATCCTTATAAAACAACACCACCAAAACTACATTTTATTGCCTTTAATTGTGAGTGTGTGGGGCATCAGGGGATGGGGCTAGGGCTATTCTTGCTATGTCGGGGTTGATCTGGGAAGGGTTGGCACCACTAGCACACACCACACCACCATAATGAGAGATGTGAGATATAGCAAGATGGAGGGAGGGCGAGTTGGGTTTTCTCTAATACATATCTTTCATTTTTCTGTGTTATGCTCGAGTTACAGGTGGCAACGGACTGCAAGCCCGGGAAACCTTTGGTGCATGGGGTGTGAGGCATGCATGCAAAGAACTACTAAGGGATTATTAAGGGAGTGGGTTG
The DNA here is from genome assembly GCA_023525975.1 of Smallanthus sonchifolius. Classification (NCBI taxonomy): domain Eukaryota; kingdom Viridiplantae; phylum Streptophyta; class Magnoliopsida; order Asterales; family Asteraceae; genus Smallanthus; species Smallanthus sonchifolius. The sequence continues at coordinate 52,443 of CM042037.1, forward strand.
GTACAAAGCACACACAGTGCACCATTCTAAAGAGAGATGAGAGATGGGACAACGGGCAATGGGATACTGAGAAATTTAGGGTTAATATGGGTGGGAATGGGTTGGCCTGGCAATACTTTTTGGGGAGATATGGGTTTTAGGATGGTACACTTTGCACAATAAGCACCGTCTGGTTTTGGAGAGGAGGGAGGCTTTTCGGTATTGCCAGGGACACTACCGAAAAAGTTGGTCGGATAAGAAGCCGGGATAGTATTTTTGTGAACTGCATGGGGCTCTATTACATGCATTTTACGTATGGGCTACTCGGGATCAGGGTCTGGAAAAAAGTCGAACAACCTGCATGGAGGTTAAACAGTGGGAATAAGGCTTCGGCCTTTGGGTGTTCTAGTCCAAGGTTTTGGTTTCTCGAGACTTGCATGGGGAGAGTAATTAGCATGCAGTCTACGTCGGGTTTTGCTTGGACTAGAAATGGTACACATGACACACTACGCACCACTGCTTGGAGAGTTGAGAGTGAGAGGCACACTGGGGACATCGGATTAGGGATGGGACTATTATGGCATTTTAGGGAAGGGTCGGGTGGGCTTGGTACACACGACACACGAGCTACCACCAAAATGAGGGGTGTGAGATTTAATGCCATAGTAGAATGGGAAGGGTTACTGTATGAGATTTGGGGCTTGGCTATGTGGTTTTTCTTATGTGGCAGGTCCAAAGAAGAGGAAAGGAGGAAGGTAAATGGGATCCTTTATCACAAGCTTGGCTCTCAAAAGTGGAAACTCAGTCGACAAAAAGAATATTTAATCCCAAGGGGACGTGCACAATCAAAACATGCCAAATCAAGGAAATGTGACACCAACTTGGAAAACCGGGAGCAAAGAAGACGGCAGCCCCACTCTCGGGGTCAACAATGGTGGAAGGAGAAAATGCAATATGGGATTAAATGGAAACAAAGAAAGCATCTGGATCATACCCGGAAATACGCTCGAGCGGTCCGACAAGAGCTTAGAGACGAGGATTATCGACAAGAAACAAAGAGGAGCAAAGGGATAAAGGATATAAACTATGGATATGATATGAAGACAAATCGGGGGCTTGACTACAAACTCCCCGAACACCGACATAACCTGCATGAATATATTTTTGATTATTACTATCGTGTTTATTTTTCTTGTTATTTTGGTATTTACTTGAGGATAGGTAGGTGGTTAGTGGATTGGCAGGGTATGTATAGGACTGGATTATGTTTGTGGTTAGAACTCATGGACGGAATCACCTAATTTGGGTGTGGCCGGTTTTGCAGGGTCTGGCGGGTTTCTAACTTGGGGGAGTTGTCCCTAAGTTGGCTGCTAGTCTCTTTTCTTGTACTAAATTTCTTTTTTAATAAAATTTGCCTGAGGTACCGTCCCCTTTCCAAAAAAAAAACCCTAAGGACTTGTACACGGTAAGGTTTAGGTATCGGTTTTAGTGCTTTTACCCTTGTGTGTATTGGGCGTCAATTGATTTGGATGGTTGGAATCTCTTGGGGTATTTGGTTCTCTGTTGCTTGCTCTGTCATGATGTCTTATTGGAAGGGGTCTGAGCTCGGGAGGACTCTCTAGGATGGGCGAGGCTTTGGATGTTGATATATGGATTGGGCTCTAGGTTCTTGTCTGGATGGTTAGTCTTGAAGCTTTAATTTTGCTTATTTATGTATGCATAGGTTGTATATCTTCTTTGGGCCTTAGAAATGGGGTAGAAGGTATACCCAAGTATGGGATTGGGTTAGTTGCTAGTACAGTTGTGGAACGGGCTACACTTCCTATGGATGCATAGATTAAATCCCCTAAATGAGCCTTAGCAATGGGACGGGGGTGGACCTTGAGAATGGGCTTGAGGTGGCAGTTGTTTGGGCTTAGGAAGACCACTTACAGATGGACTGGCATTACCCTTATTTCCTTTGAGCCTTAGAAATGGGGTAGGGAATAAGCCCAAGTATGGGATTGGGCGTATCACTAGTACAATTGTGGAACGGGTATTGGATTCTACGGGTTGGTATGTTAAGCCCCCTAAATGAGCCTTAGAAATGGGACGGGGGTGGACATTGAGTATGGGCTAGATGTGGTGGCTAGTACGAACTTGATATCTTGGGCTTGGACGGATGATCTTTGTCTTATATCTCCACTTGGGCCTCGCATGTTCTGGACTTTCTTCTTAGGGCTTGGATTTGGATGGTTTGATTATGGGCCTGCGTGCCTAGTATGTCTCATTTGGGCCTGCGTGCCTATTTTGTTTTAGTTTGTTTGGTTGGGCCTGCGTGCCTTAGTATGTTTCATGTTTGGTCTAAGCTTCGGCCTGTTAGTATGTCTTGTTTGATTCTCGTGGTTCCCCCCTCCATGGTAAAAAAGCCCGGGGGGGATGCACGCCGTATGTAACACCTATTCTATTTTAATAAAACATTTACCTAGGGCTTTGCCCTTTTCCAAAAAAAAAACCCTAAACCCTAAGTTTCTCTAATTTGCGAATTTTAGTGTGTGTTTTCCAAGGTGTTTTCTCTCTAGCCCCCAAGCCGATTCCTCCTTCTCTCGTTCTTTTTTCAGATTCCAACCGAATCAAATCGGAAGTTCAAGGGCGTAGTCGATTTCTATAATCCCGAGAACAAAGATTTCGATCCTTTATGGCAGAATGAGATGAACGAGGCTCGGATGTGGCAGGTTTGGGGTGGCGGCCGGATGTTTTTGTTTGATTTTTTCATCGGGGATCTAACAATTCGATGGGTTCTATCTTTGAAGGTTGGACGGCCACCTATTTTTCTTTACCGGGAGCTAGGATTGATTCCGAAGATGGTAGCATATGCTAACAAGGTGGGTCGAATGTTCTTAGGGGCCGCTCATCACCTTGAATGAGCCGACGTGCCCTCTGGCCGTAGGGTTGGGGGCGGGAGTTGTTCTTGGCGCGTGACGCTCGAAGATGGTTTCTCCGGTTGAAGGATGCTAATGGATTGATCGGGCTAAAGGATTCATGCGACAGTCTCAATCTTGAGAGATGAAAATCGATCTTGGAGGGTCGGAATGTTACCGGGTCATTACCTGTGATTCGGGTGCTAGAAAACAGATTCGAGAGGCTATACTATAATCGCAGCAGGGAGCTTCCGACTCAGCAGTGATTTGGAGTCGTAATCAGGTAAAAAATGGGTCCGTCGGGTTTTTTTTCCTTGGCTTTCGGAGTCGTCGGAGCAGCTGGTGTCGCCGGAATGGCGGCTAGGGTTTGCATGGGGGACGGTGATGGGGCCGGGTGTAAAAGGCTGGGGTTGGGCCGCTTGCATGCGGTGCAGATGGGTTGGGTTTGGGCTTGACCGATTCGGGGATTGCATGTGGGTTTGGGTATGGGTTTGCATGTTCGATGGGGTGGTTTATCGTGTGCATGGGCTTGTTTTGTGTGCATGGTGGGTCAAGGTGGTTCATCGGGCTGGTCGTGAAAGGTGGGGCCAGTTGTTGCAAGGGAGGGGGTTACGTATGCATGGGCTTGCCATGCATGGGGGTCCTTCTCGTTTGCTTCAGTGGGTTCGTATGTAACAATGATTGGGTTTGGATCACCGAATGAAGCTTGGTGGGTTTGAGTTCGGTCGCTGCTGGGGCTGGCTCATTCTCGGGGCTTTGGTTTGCAACAGTGAAGTGGAGGTTGGTGATGAACAAGTGGGCCTAATCGGGGTTCTAATTCTGATGGTGCTAATTAAAGTGGCTTTGTTCTCTTGGTGTGGGCACGGTAAGGGTAACTATTCGGTTTAAATGTATGGGCCCTATGGACTTATGCACGGTAAGGTCTAGTTTATCGGTTTAAATGCTTGTTCCTTGTGTGAATTGGGTTATTTTTCTGGTTCCATTTGGGGTATGGATTACGGGGATGGTTTACTTGGTTAATTACATCCCTGCTTATTTAATTAGGGTTTGCATGGGTCTATATGAGATTTCATGCATGGATTGGTCTAACCAAAAACTCCCTGATTAGTATGTCTTATTGGTTGGGTCTGAGCTTAGGTGGAATTTCTTGGATAGGCGGGGCGTTGGAGTTGATATATGGTTTGGGTTATTTTTCTCATCCGGATGGTTAGTCTTGAAGCTTTAACTTTTGCTTATTTATGTATGCATGGGTAGTATATTTCCTTTGGGCCTTAGAAATGGGGTAGGAGGTATACTCAAGTATGGGCTTGGGTTAGTTGCTAGTACAGTTGTGGAACGGGCTACACTTCCTATGGATGTATGGATTAAATCCCCTAAATGAGCCTTAGAAATGGGACGGGGATGGATCTTGAGAATGGGCTTGAGGTGGCGGTTGTTTGGGCTTAGGAAAACCACTTACAGATGGACCTGCATTATCCTTATTTCCTTTGGCCTTAGAAATGGGGTAGGGAATAAGCCCAAGTATGGGATTGGGCATATCACTAGTACAGTTGTGGAACGGGTATTGGATTATGCAGGTGTGTGTGTTAAACCTCCTAAATGAGCCTTAGAAATGGGACGGGGGTGGACATCGAGAATGGGCTTGATGTAGAGGCGAGTACGGACTTGATATCTTGGATTTGGATTTGATGACATTTGACTTATATCTGCAATTGGGCCTCGCGTGTTCTGGACTTTCTTCTTTGGGCTTAGACTTAGATGGTTTTATTTATGGGCCTGCGTGCCTAGTATGTCTCATTTCGGCCTGCGTGCCTTTTTTTTGTTTGGTTAGGCCTGCGTGCCTTAGTATGTTCCATGGTTTGGTTTGGGCTTCGGCCTATTAGTATGTCTTTTTGATTCTTGTGGTTCCCCCTCCATGGTAAAAAAGCCCAGGAGGGGGGGATGCACGCCGTATGTAACACCCATTTAATTTTAATAAAACATTTACCTAGGGCTTTGCCCTTTTCCCAAAAAAAAAACCCTAAACCCTAAACCACTTACATTGCGAGCTTGCTATCGTGTGTGTAGTCATTAAGACAAATCCTAATTATGATTGTGACATTAGTATATTGTACTAGAGTAATGTTATTAACCGTGTGGTTGAGCTCGACCGATTCATTAAAGTGTTGGGTCGTTTGATAAAAATCTCGGGTTGTAACCTCCATTAGTTATTCTAATAGTTGTACTATAAAAGTGTTTGTTCGACTTAGTATTCTTGTATTATAGTGATACTTGTATATATATGCTCTAATAAAGGTAGTATAATAATGTTTCGACCCGAATCAAAGTAATACTAAGAATTATAGAAATAGTTCGATTCAAATAAAGTAACAATAGCCATTATTTACTTACGTGATGTATATAAATATATAATATGTAAAAATAAATATATATTCAAGAAGCCAGTCTTAGAAATATATATATATGTATAATATGTTTGTTATATGAAATACCTAATACTTAGTATCTTTAACTACACACATTCACATGAAAATAAGTGTTTAAGATTGTAAATATAGGTATATGTTTGACTCGAATAAGTTTATATATTAGTATGTTTGTGTTAAAAGTGGGTGTCTATAGTCTCTTTGTATATGTATATGCATATTGGCCAACTCGAACTAAATATATACCTACATATTTGTACATGTTTAAATATGAGTTGGTAATAATAATCATAAATGTAATCTTAGTAGTATTATTATGCAAGAAAGTACATATTGTATAATAATAATAGTAGTCAATCAAAGTAACGATATTAGTTATGACATATAGTTCTTGTAAACAAATAGTATTACTAAATGAAAATATTTGTAACGTTAAAAATGTTAGTGCTAATAATAATAAATAATAAAAGTAATGATGATAATAATATATCTTTAATAATTATAAAAGTAGCAATATTAATAATAAGTGTAACGTTTTATATAAAGAAAATTGTCGATGAGGTTTTAATACAAATACATTTGAAGTAATCCTAATAATAACGATGAACATACCACCTTTAATGATAATAACGATTTTTTTATAAGTATTACTTAGTTTTAAATAGCTATTTATAGTACTGTTAATTAAACGAAATAATAATGATAAAATATGACTCTTTTACTAATGATGATAATAATATATTTATAAATAAAACTAATAGTTATAATATTATGTAATCGACAATAATAATATTTATAATAATAACTAATAGAAATCTTTGGTAGAGAAAACGTCTATTTATACGATTTTAATACAAATGTATTTTTAGTAATAATGATGAGATTGATCATAACTTATAATAAAAATAATATAGCTTTAATATTAATAACAAATTAATATTAATTAGTTTTTAACTTAATTGCCCCTACTACTCATAACTAAATAACATAGTAACAAATAACAATATCTAATACTAATATTATGATATTAAAGTCCTACTATTTAAAAGTATGTTTATATAAACTTGAAGGGTTATATGTTTTATTATGTATATATATACCCATTAAAAAGTAGATATTGTATATGTTTATAAATACATTTACATATAAATTTCGTATATTGTATAGATGTGTGTCATTAATTTACGTTTATTATTTCGATTATAAAAAAAATGTATTTGTAAGGGTTTTTATATATTTTAGTTTCTAAATATCAATATTTCTAAATAAAATATATTATATTTATAGCTAAGTGTATATATCTATATTTATATATATTACATGACGTTATAACTGCTTTATAAATACTCGTCCTAAATCTATAACTATTATTACGTTTATATAACTGTAGTTGTAATAATTTTTATAAATCTAGCTTCAAAAATATAAAATTTTATAATTATATATTTGTGTATGTATATAATTTTATATTTTATTATTGTTCGAATGGAGACCCGATTGTTTATAAATACGATCACACGAACGAGGTTCAGTGTTACATCAAAGTCCAGAGGGGTCGGGATGGAGTCGGTTGACCTCAACTAACTATTACACACGTGTACATATTACAAAAAAAATACAAACTTAACACGCGTTTGTACCTCTCTACACGTACGTAAACCCGCTCGTTTAAAGATCCGTTTGGCTTGGTTTCACATCCTGCTCGTTTCTCCACCCGTGTTTTCTCCTGTTGACCGCGTTTGACTGCCTCTTACCAAAGTTTACTTTCGTTGGCCGAAACCCGAGACTGTTGGGAACGACCCAAAAAGTCTCGCCTATCCTGATAAGTTAGCTCTAGCTCCATAAACTGTCCAAAATCGAAGTAATCACAAGGGAATGAAACCCGACCATTTAGCTCACTCGGTTTCAACAGGAAACTCACCATAAACGTTTAATCAGAAAATAACGCCAAAATGTATGTAGGTTTGGATTCGGAATGACACGAAAATGGGAAAGGAACTCACCAGGAAGATGAGCTTCACCGGAAAGTCGTGTTACCGCCGAATGCCGCATGAGATGCGGTTGAGCCGTCTTCTACCGTCATTAACCGAAGTTTTGGGTTCACCCTACTGCCTGTCTTGACCAAGAATCACAAGACCCGCCTAACCCAGTCACCGGAACCGCCTTCAGCGGTGGCCGACCGCCTCCTCCTTCAGCACTATCTCTCTCTCTCGTAGACTCTCTCTCTCTCTCTCTAGAATGTTGTGGTGGTGTGTAGGGTTCTAATACGAGGTAAGAGGGGAAAAGTGTAGAGGAGCGGTGGTGAAGGTATGGTTTGGTGGTCGCTACCGCCGCCGTGGTTCTTCACCCAACAGCACCCTCGTCGCCGTCACATTTCCGCCCTAGCGCCGTCGCGCCTCTGTCATGGGTTGGCCAGTGGCCAGCCACTCTCCTCCCTCCCATCTGGTTCTCTCTCTCTCTCTAAAGCTCTTGTATGAGTTTGGGAGTTTGTGTTAAAGAAGATGAAAAAAAGAAAAAGAGTAGTTTTGAAGATAAAAGAATCGAAATTCTTGAGTTAGGAAGATTTTACATAGGGAAAAATCTTACAAAAAGTTAAATATGGATTTTAAACAATTTATAAATAAATAAATAAAATTTATAAATAAATAAATAAATTATTTACATACAGATTGTAGTAGAAGAAATAGGCTAAAAAAACAGTAAAAGTTGGACTGGCTATTGGTATATCGCGTCTTCAATCGGGTCTCCGACATGTTAATTAGACCTAAATTTTACTTCTATAATTGTTATAAAAGTAAGACGCTTTAATAAATATAATTTAATATTTATTTCGTAAAATCTTTGTGCTGACTGTTGTCCCAACCGGTATGTGTCGACATCGCGTGTCTCATACGCGTTCCCTTAAATAAACGTTTCGCGGTCCGTTTAAATAATAATATTAATATTAATAACTAATAAATATAAATAATTACTTAATTTATTTTCTTAATCACGCAGCTCTAGGATAGTCGGATAACGCTCATGTACCGCGTGTCTAACCGCGTATACCCAGATTAAACGTTTCACGTCTCAAGATTACTTATTATTTTATAATTCCTATAATTATATGTCGTGTCAAAATATATCATTTAAATATTCATTTTGAATATTCGTTTCGGCTGTTGTCTAAGTCGGTACACGTTGACACCGCACGTGCCAAACGCGTTTGCTCAAACTAACGATATGTGCTCCAATAATTTCTATTATTTAATAATAATATTATTATTAACTATAATAATAAATAATTTTACATTTTATTGTGTTATTTATCTAATAGCCGGTATTGCTCTATACCGCGTGTTCACACGTGTCCGCTCCAGGTAAAACGTTTTACGTTTCGCAAGTAGTTTTTAATACTTAATTAATAATAGTATTAATATTTTGATACGATAGGTATATAATAAATACTTATTTATATTATTTAGTTATACCCGGTTTAGCATAACCCGCTGACGTCTGCACCGGTATTTGTCGCAGTCGCGCATCCAACGTCGCATATCACGTGTATAACTCCTAATCAGTCGGCCGAATATATACTAGTATTTATTACTATTATTTATTTGGGGTTTGACGTCTAAATATTTTATCGCGTCGGATAACCGGTAATAACCCGTATGAGCGCGTTAATCGTTCTAACAGTTCTGCGTGTAGAAGGTTTAGTTTGTAATTATTATATTATATCGAATCATGTAACAATCCGTCAAACAATGTTTATTAGTTCGTTTTGGTTTCGGTTCGTATATTGGGCCTTTAGTTGGGTTGTTAATGGGCCGAGTTCGTTTATTAACACTTGGGTTGAGCCTAGTGGGCCTAGTTCAATTGTATGATCACAATGTGTTTATTGGGCTCTAAATCGTAGCCCAAATTGTTTGAGTTTGCTATACCATAGTTCAAGTATGAAAATAGATAACACGAAATTAAAAAAAATCAGTCCCTAAATTTAGGGTTGTTACAGTCTCCCTTTGTTAAAGAAATTTCGTCCTTGAAATTTAAGTTTGGTTATTTTCTAAAATTTGATTTTGAATCTCGATAGTAGTGCAAGTTTTCAACCACTTGACGAATCTGGAGATATTAGATATTCTCAAATTGGGTTTTCAAAGGTAAAGAATGACAACCATAACTCAAGAATTGGCTAGACGTTTCATGGACAGCATTTCGGCTATCCGAGAATTAGAGGGTACAATTTCAATGTCTGGTGAAACAAACGGTTTAATTTCAATTTTAATAGCTTGAGAATTAGGGGAAACAGATTAAATGGCTTGTTGAGAGGAAACAGACGGTTGGTTTTATCATAGAAAGTCTGTATTCTGGCTAAGGGGATCATAGAGACTTTCAAAGTGTAAGTTTAGGTAACCCTGACAATTGATCTTGAAATGCAGTACGATGTGGAATGTGAGTGATTTGTTATTCCTGTATGAGGAAAGGAATAGGTACCAACCTATGCAATAGCTTGAAATAGGCTCTTGGAAAGTAAAGACCACAGAGGATATCGCAGACTATCTATACTCGGGGGGGGGGGGTTACTGTGTTATCATCATGTTTAGCTCTAGATGGTATGAGATAATCGTTACTACTAATGTGAAAGAAATGATGCAAGTATATGACGGTACTCTTAGGCAAGAGATCACACACGTAATGCTTATGACTTGATGATTAGTTCTCCGAGATATAGGTTATAGGATGGTTTGAAAGTAGACGTTAGGAGGGATAAAAAGGGATTAAACGGATAATTTACTTAAAAGACAATGTAACAGTTCAAAATCAAGTAGAGGAATGTTTATCACAAGGGGCTCTAAAAGGAGATCAATTTGGGTAGATCACTTGGAAGACTATATATAATAGTTCGAAATCAGGCACTGGGCCATTTGTCGCAAGGAACTGGTGTCTTGATGCATTTGTATTTGCAGAACATAGGAGTCTTGTCGATATAGAACAAGAGATTCTCACTGTAATGCGATCTGTTGAGAGGGTTTATTGGTTCAATCGGATTCTTCAGTGGCAACTTCAACGAGGAGTTAAAGTAGATAAAGTAGGGATCTCAAATTTACCATTTTATTGATTTTAAAATGACGTTACAAATAAAAAAACGTAAATGAAGGAGATAAAATAGGATTGGATTTGAAAATAAATAATTATCAAATAAACATTAATGTACAATTACATATATACCCTTTTATATATAAAAGAATAATTAAAATATAAATTTTCTAATTGACTACGACTAGTTTTCTTGGTTTTCCCACCCATTGTTCCACACACGTTTATACGAAAATATCATTTTCGCCCTTTCAACTTTTATTTTTCTTTTGTACATTAGCGTGGAATATTTATTAAATATGTGAATTTTGAAATTTTTGGTGCAACAGGTCAGTTTTATTAAATGAGTAGTCTATCATTTTTATTAAATTGGTCGAACGGGTTAGTTTTGTTTTTACTTGAAAATAAAATGTTGGGTAGTTTATGTTTTGGCCTAATTTTTAGTTGGTAGCTAAAATCAGGAAAAAAAGTCTAAAGTTCATTTATACTTCGTATAACTTGCCTTTAGATATATGAACAACTTCTGATTCATTCAATCGGCTTCCTTTAAAGCTAATAATTTTTAATTATTTTTACCCGTTGACCCCATAAGAAATGCATCATAATCCGAATCGACCCGTTTATATAAATAAATGGGTTGAAACTCCAATCAATAACAATTAAAAAAAACTTGGACAAAGGTAATAAATTAAAAACAAATCAATAAAATGAGCACCCCCCCTCCTTATAGGAAATGATCCTAGCATAACACCACTACAGTTTATAGCGGCAATTTCACTCTCTGCATATAAGAAAAATTTTTAAAATATGTAAATTTGTAACAAAAATATGTAATTTATACAATTCATGTTGAGGGGAAAACTGAACTCTGCAAAATTTCTTTAACCTTTAAACGGGTCATGAACGATTGTCAAATGAGTTTCCAAATTTTGTTTTAATTTGCTATTTTTCACATTTTATCGTTTATTTAGCCCCCGTGTAATACACGGGTTCTAACACTAGTGTATATATATATATATATATATATATATATATATATATATATATATATATATATATATATATATAGGGTTAGGTTCATGAGAGAACTCATTTTAATAAGAGAACTGCTCATTAAAGGTAAACAAAAATAATAAAAAAATCATAACTCAAAATATAAATCAAAAACTAAAAAACTGATTCGAAGACCTTGTTTCCCACGTCGTACTCGTTAAAAAAACTTAATATTGCATATGTGTAGTACCACCCCAAAAACCTAAACCCCCACCCAAAAACCTAAACCCCCCACCCCACCCCCACCCAAAAACCTAAGCCCACCCTACCCACCCCACCACCAAAAAACCTAAACCCCACACCTACCTCCAAAAACCTAAACCCCCCACACCCACCCCCAAAAACCGAAACCCCCACCCACCCCCATCCAAAAACCTAAACCCACCCGCCCCTACCCTCAAAAAATGGATTTAGCCTAAAACCGTATGAAACAATCTAGGCCTTTGATCAAACTAATTTATTGGATGAGATTAATGGATGTCAATTTTGGAATTAATTGTAAGTTAATAATGCCAAGGAGGGTAAAAGAGAGAATTTGACATTTTATTAATTTTTTTCATTAATCTTAGTTCAATCAATTTTTTAAAAATCAAATAACTTTTAGAGTAAACTGTCATTTTCGTCCCTGTGGTTTGGTCAAAATTGCCACTTTCATCCAATAGTTTGTTTTTTTGTATCTGGGTCCTCATGGTTTTAAAATATTGCCATTTTCATCCTCGTGGTTTTAAAATATTGCCACTTTCATCCAGTCAGCTAACACCGTCCGTTTTTCTCAGTTAAATGAGGGGTATTTCAGTCCTTTTACTTATTTGTTTTATTTTTTCATCTTTTTTACTCTCACTTTTTAATCATCCCCAATTTAACCTCTAATTTAATCATCCACCTGCTGGCCTTCTTCCTCTTTTCCTGACCAGTTTTCGACGAGCACCACTGGAACACCTCCGTCGCTTGTTTCTATGATTAAAAAGTGAGAGTAAAAAAGATGAAGAAATAAAACAAATATGTAAAAGGACTGAAATACCCCTCATTTAATTGAGAAAAACGGACGGTGTTAGCTGACTGGATGAAAGTGGCAATATTTTAAAACCACGAGGATGAAAATGGCAATATTTTAAAACCACGAGGACCCAGATACAAAAAAACAAACTATTGGATGAAAGTGGCAATTTTGACCAAACCACAGGGACGAAAATGGCAGTTTACTCTAACTTTTATATACTTCGTTATTTTTTTAAAAGAACTATACCATAAAACCGGCAATTTTTATATCTTTAATATGTGCATAATATTGCTATATATATTAATATATATATATATATATACATGGGAGTGATATTCTAGAAAGGCCTAAAACTGTGAGAAGTATAAGAAGGATTTTAAAAACCCCACCACCACCCCCTTAAAGCCTAAAACCCGCACCCCATCCCCCCAAAAACCTAACCCCCACCCCACCCCAACAAACCTATAGCCCCCCACCCCACCCCCGAAAACCTAAATCTTAACAAAAAAACCAAAAAAGTTGAATAAGTCATCTAAAAACAACACCACCACCCCCCTAAAAGCCTAAACCCCCAACCCAACCCCCCCTCCCCCCTAAAAAAAACCTAACACCCACCCCACCCCTAAAAACCTAAAACCCCCACCCCCACCCCATAAGCCTAAATCCTTAAATCTAAACCCTAAGACTAAACCTTAAGGCTAAACCCTAAAGCAAAAACTAAACCCTAAAATCTAAACGCTAAAAACTATACAAGCTAAGATCGTAGAGTTCGACGATACGGTTCTAACGCCGCCAAAATGAGTAAAATCGGAGTTCGTATGAGCCGGTTATAAGCGTTTTAAAATCCTTCCTACACTTTTCACAGTTTTAGGCCTTCCTAGCGAATCCCTATACTATATATATATATATTAAATTACATTTTTTTAACTGGTGGTGTTATGTGGCTGTTAAATTTATATAGTGTTGTTATACGCCAAGGTCTAAAATGTTATGTTGATTTATGAAAACTAAGGTGTTACATTTTTAAATGGTGTGGTTATGTTGCTATTGAATTTACGTAGTTTTGTTATGCGCCCATGTCTCAAATGGTATATTGATTTACGAAAAGTATGGTGTTATCAAATTATAATAGTGTTGTTATGTGGCTATTGAATACGCGCAGTATTGTTATGCGTCCAGATCTAAAAATGGTATGTTAATTTATATTTGTAAACAGACACAAATACCCTCCCCATAAAACATACACTTGTATACATGTCACTTTCTTATTGCTTCCTACGTTTCTAATGCTTAAATCATTTTGTACTGGAACCGGACTATATATATAGGGTAAGGTTCCATTGTTAACAACACGTTTTAACTACAAAAAAAAGACCACAACATAAGTTGTTTTAAAACCACGACCACCACCTTAAAGATAACAACAAGTTTTCACATCAACAAGATAGTTCAAACAAGTTTAAAGAATCCTCAAGCAGGAGTTCTAACTCCAACCATTAACATCTACCAAAACCATTGAGAATCCAATCAGACACGAAGCGTGACCCGAGACTTCAACCGAAGCTTTACTTACAAGAAAACACCATAATAAACCATTAGTAATGATACAAAAAGTCCTAAGCCCCCCCCCCCCCCCCCCCAAAGTGTCCTACGAAAAAAACTCAAAATTCAGCCAACCAAACGTCCCACTTGGGAGCCGACAGAATCAGCCAGGCGTCCCAGATGCCACCACAGCTTGGGCATCCCAGACGCCAGCCCCTGCACCAGCATACCCAATTTTGCAGTTTTTGGCATTTTTTACCATCCCGACTCGACCCCTAGTCGTTTTAAACCACCAACAACATTTTGTGAATGTTTTAAACACCTTACATCCCTACCATACTTCTTTGTGAGGTTCTAAAGACCTCATGGCACCACAAACAACTATGTGAATTTCATAGCCTCAATTAACTTTCGTGTGAGGTTCTTAGACTTCAATTACCACAAAACGACTTGTAAAGTTCGTGACCTCAAATGACTACCGTGTGAGGTTCTTAGACTTCAAACTCCTCTATATGAGGTTCTAAAGACCTCAAACACCACAACATAACCTTGTAAAGTTCATGACCTCAAATAACTACCGTGTGAGGTTCTTAGACTTCAAGCAATAACGACATAAGTGAAGTTCAAAGACTTCAAGCGACAACGACATAAGTTAAGTTATTGACCTCAATTAACTAACGATGAGATTCTTAGACTTCAAGCAACGACTCTTTAACATACATACAAGTGTACACATAAGTTACTAACCGATCCTTATAACTCATACGTTATACCCGACATTATGAGGTTCAAAGACCTCAATCCCACCAATTAGTTGTGAAGTTCAAAGACTTCAATTACATCATATTCACCCCGCCCATACATTCGACATATACATAAAAATGACGCCATAAAACACATAAGAAGTTCTGTGACTATAATTCCCATACGACATTGTGAGGTTCATAGACCTCAAGCACCCGCTTTTTACATACATACACCATATGCAATTTCACCAATCAACATACACACATATGATAATCAACAAAATCAACATGTATATCAAGTACGTGCATTTACTACCACCTAAAATTACTAAGTAAGCTCAAAGCACTTACCTTTAGCTAAATATGATTTCACTTGATCTTCAAAGCTAGCTCCCTTAACACATTGATCACCTAGCAATCAACTGGAATTTAGAAATCTTACGATCTCAATCCATTCACCAACTTGAGATTCAAGACACACCTATGATCTAAAGATATCATAATTTTAACCAAACCTCCAACACCCAATTCAACCTTTCAACCCATTTGACCCGTTAAGTAATCACCCAAGTTCACCCAACACTTTAATTTCATAAATCACCCATTATGAATGTGGTTTCTACTTGGTCTAGTGTTCATGGACATGCCACAACACTCATACACCATTCAAACACCACCCAACACTCCGTTAACCCAAATGACCCTTTTAAAGATTTACCCAAGTTACACCAAAACTCCATTTTACAATTCATCATAAATTTGGGGCTTTTATGGTTAGTTGTGTGTCTATTAACTCCCTAGACATTTACCCAACCTCAATTCAACATTCAAACATCCCTAAATCAAAAACCACCAATCTCATCTCAAGAACCCTAATTTTTGAAATCATCAAATTGGATGTTAAAATGATGTTATCTACCATCCATCACCTTTAATCAAGCTTGATTATAACTTTTATCAAGTTACTAATAATTTAAACCACTCATTTCAGCCCCTAGCTTGATTTCCCCCAAAACCCACCATGAACATCATCAATGGTGATTCAAGTAATGAAAGGGACACTTACTTGATGTTTGAAAGAAGATTGCACCAATTCCTTCCAATTTCATCTGCATCTTCTTGATTTGGGAGTTCAGCCCTTCTCCCATCCTTCCCCTTGCTTTTCATGACACACACACACAGACTCAACATGATTTTTGCTCTTTTTGACCCATACATATTTTGACAAGTTACTTAACATGCGTATCTTGATACTTTTAAAAACATAAATTAGGCCTTAGAGCATTATTATTGTTGAGAGGCATTGACTATTTTATATTATCTATTATTTTCATCTTACAACATAATATATTATTTTTTAGGAAGCAAGATGTATATATAGTTTCAGTTAATAGAACAGGGTGATGTAATTTCAATTATAAAAAAAGTATTTAATCTCTATGGATTACGAGGAAATAAAGTGTAAAACGTATGTATGTATGTGAATTATATGGTCGTATTTATTTATTATTTGAAAATAGCAAGGACCCAAATCACTTGTTTCGTTCCAATCCCGTCTCTCTTTCACCCCGCTACGATTCTCATGGATTTGTAACAATCAGTCATGATGATAGTTGGAATTCGTCTATGAATGCAACCTTTCACCTAAAGGTAAGTATTTCCCCAATTTCTAAACCTTAAATCAAATCGCTCTATGTAGATTCGATTCAACCTTGTTAGAAGATGCAAACCCTAAAATCGGTTGAATCTACTGTAGGTAGTTGAATCTGTTTTAATCCTAATTCCATGACATAGATAAGTTTTGCTTCTCATTGTAGTAAAGATTTATAATTTGTTAGTTTAGATATAATCTAATGTAAATAAATGGTATTTGGAAATATTCAGATTTGTTATTTGTTCCAGAAATTGGAGGAAAGCCATGTATGGTAGAACAGGTCTTGAACGGTTCAAAAAGGCACAAACTTTAGAACCCTTTGCAGTAGCAAGTACCCCTTCTGCGCTATTACATAATCACCAGCAGCAAGTTTCTCATAAACCTCCAAACAAGGATGTTCCACAGCAAATAACCCAACTTGGAGGTGGACAATCTAGTTGGCAGCCTCCTGATTGGGCTATTGAACCCCGTCCCGGTGTTTACTATCTTGATGTTTTGAAGGATGGTGAGGTTCTTGACAGGATTAATCTTGATAAGCGAAGACACATCTTTGGGAGGCAGCTTCATACATGCGATTTCGTCCTTGATCATCAATCAGTCTCACGCCAACATGCTGCTGTTGTTCCTCATAAAAATGGAAGGTCTGATACACACACACACACATGTTCTCTTGCTGTTTGTTGTTACGTGCTGCTGACAAGCTGTTGTATTGCAGTGTATTTGTAATTGATCTAGGATCTGCACATGGCACCTTTGTTGCAAATGAGAGGTTGACCAAGGACTCTCCCGTTGAGCTTGAGGTGGGACAATCTCTGCGCTTTGCTGCTTCAACTAGGGTGTATATCTTGAAGAAGGATAATGCAGCCCTTTTCCCTCCCCCATTGCCAAATCTGCCCCCGCCCCCTGACCCATCTGATGAAGAAGCCATATTAGCTTATAACACATACGTAAACCGTTATAATAATAATCTTTCTCAATCTTTTGTGGATGAAACAGAAAGACCTTCGAAGAGAAGTAAGAAGGCAAGAGTGGCGTTCAGAGATCAAGTCGGGGGAGAGCTGGTTGAAGTTGTTGGTGTGTCTGATGGTGCAGATGTAGAAACAGAGCCTGGTCCAATGGGCGTGAAAGAAGGTATCAGTCTTGTTGGCAAGTATGAATCACTCGTACAAACGACAGTTTTACCATTACCTAGAGGAGGGAAAGAATCAAAGGAAGTTGGTGTTTACCCAAAAGGTGTTACTGATAAACTGCAACAAGTCCTAAACAGAGTTAAAGCTCCTGCAAAAGGTGGAATTTACGATGACCTCTATGGAGAATCATTAATATCAAGCAAAGTGGCATCTTCCTGGGCGTATTCTCCAGCGAATGATGATCAAAGCAAGTCTCCTGGTCCTGTAACTCTAAGACCACAGAGTAAGTCTGACAATAATGACAGTGATGATGATTTGTTTGGCTAGCTTGTGGATTATGGTTTTCTCTGCAAGAAGAAAGGTACTTGTTTTAGTGTGGATTCACATTTTGTCTTGTATTCCTTATGGACAGTTTGATTACTACCCATGGATGTCGGTTTGAGAGGAAAATAGGAAACGTAAAACAACTGTTTGATATTATGGTTTTTACTTGCATATTATATTCATGTTTCTTATCTAAACATTCATGCTCAGACGTTTGCTTCAAAGCACAAATTAGTCAAAAGTTTTACCATCTAGTGTTGTGTTGGGCTTTGAATTACATTCATTTATTGAATAAGTTTTAGATGTGCAGGTTGAGTAAGTGGGTTCAAGGTTATCTTGGGTTTACCCCCCATAAGTTAATGTGTTTTTTCCCCTTTCTATCTTAAGCGGATGTTGAGGACATTATTAGCAATAAAGGGATATCTAATTGTTCAAAATTTCACTTTCTATTTTTGTCTACTTAGAACACTGGAAATGATTGTGTCAGTGAAAAAACTGGAGAAAAAAGCGGTATGTGCTAACAAGGTGTGAGATACGTAGCTCATCCGTATCAGCTCACGAGTCATCAATACCCTCGGTTTCGGTTGGGTGATGTCGATCTGCTATAAATTTTAAACTCGTGAGAAATCGAGTATTGACGCAAAAAAAAGTCTATATTCTCATCATATCTTGACTTTTTTTTAAGGAACTTTGTTATTTTTTTCTTTCTTTTGTGTCCATTTCTGGGGGAAAAAATGATGCATAAAGCTAAAAATATGGCCTAAAATGGTATTTTTGTGATACTGAGTTAAAGAAGGGCCAATGAGTTGAAAACTCAAGGACTATTAACACGTCAATGTGATGCTATGTAAATCAATGGAGTGAGAATTGATTAATAAAAAGTTTATGTATAATTTAAGCATGTATGAGAAATTTTAGATGAGTTGAAGAATTTGACAAATATTTTTATTAGAGTTCTCATTAATGGTTAAAAGTGTTTAAACCAAGTTTGGTTGTTAAATGAAATGGGAAACTGAACTCCTCGAGGTACCAAATGTGAATATTGACCAAACATTTTTTCTAGAATCACGAGTGTTAACCAATTTTAACACCCTTCTCATTTGCAAAAGTACGTTTCAGAGGTTTAGAGAGAGGAAGAGCATTCTAGAGAGAGAAATGAGAATCTTGAAATTTTTACAAGGATTTCTAGAAATAGAAGATCAGTTGTGCATTAGGTGTGAATGAAAATAATACTCTACAGTTAAACGTGTTTGAATAAAAGTAATCTGAGACAAGTGAGCCTCATCATGGCCCGACCCTCATAAGACGAAGTAAACGATAAAGTGCTCTTGAACTCATGACGGGCCTGCTAAGCATTATATGCAGACATTTAATATCCAAGATATCAATAGATAAGAAATCTTCCTTGAAGATCTCATGTTGGCGAGCAAAGACTTGATCCCCCGAATAACAACTAAGACCATCAAATAAGCCCCAACACATTGTAAGCGACGTCAGCGGCAAAACAAAATGATGGATTGCACTAAATGCAACAGAGACAAGTATATAAGCTCTATTTCGGAAAAATGACATTTGTTATGGAATAGAAATATAATGAGGTTAATTGTAATAATTGAAAGTTGTCAATAGTGTCATAGTTAATAAGTTGTAAGTGTCATTTGTATTAGTTGAGGGACTTATGCGTAAATAGTTAACTAGATTTCCATTAGTTGCAGGCAATCAATTGAATATTTAGGTCATGTTATTACTAAAGAAGGTGTCTCTATGACCCCACCAAAATTGAGGCAATTGTGCAATGGCCTACACCTCTTAATGTTAAACAATTAAGGGGATTCCGAGGGTTATGTGAATATTATAGAAGATTCATCTGTTCAACCACTGACAGAACTTCTTAAGAAGGATGGCTTTAAATGGACACCAACAACTCAATAGAGATGGTAAAAAACCCCAAGCCCGACGGGTATACCCGAAACCCGAAACATTGGGGACGGGTATGGGATTAGTTCTAAAATATTTCGCGGGTATGAGATTAGGTGATACCCGACCCGATTACCCTAAATCACATACCCGTTTACCCGAACCCTATATCCGAATCATATACACGAAAAATTTTAATTTTAATTTTTATTTTCCCTTAATCCTTGTCTTTTAATGCTTCATTTTAATAGGTTAATTATATGAAAAATTAAATTTTCTTTTGAAACATGTATTTGATTATATTAATTTATGCAATTTATTCATATTTAATATGTTATGAAAAATATAATATTAGAGTCATAGAAATATACACGGCACATACCCGACGGGCATTAGCCGTTACCCGCGAGTATGCCCGATACCCGATACTAATGGGTATACCCGATACCAGACGGGTAATGTGCCGGGTATGGGACACGATTTTATAACCGGGTATGAGTTTGGGATTATAGATACCCGACCCATTTCCATCCCAACAACTCAACTGTCCTTTGAGCAACTCAAAGGTGCTTTGGTATCTGCCCTAGTGATAGGATTGCCTGATTTGAATAAGACTTTTGTGGTAGAAACTGATGTTTGTAACAGGGGTATTGGAGTTGTCTTAATGCAAGAAAAACATCCTTGACTTTTATTAGCAAGGCACTTTCTCCTAGCAAAATTATTCTGTTTATGAAAAAGAGGAGTTAGCTATTATCCTGGCTACCAAACAATGGCATTATTACTTAATTGTTGGCCATTTCATCATTACAACTGATCATAAAAAGTTTAAAACACTTGATTGACCAGAAGGTTACTACTCCATTGCAACATTCTTGGTTGGTCAAACTCATAAGATATGACTTTGGAATCACTTATAAAAAAAAGGGAATGAGAATATAGTTGCAGATGCTTTATCCAGGGTGCAAAGTACTTTTCGATATGAAATGATATTAATTTCCTTTCAACCATTGTTTCGTGAAAGAATTAAACTATCTTGGGCTAAAGATATTGATGTACAACACCTTATTCAAGAGTTGCAATAGACCAGTGGACGAACTCACTTTACATGGGATGGCAGCCTTTTAAAAAGAAGAAACATACTTGTAGTGGGAAGGGATGTCCAATTAAGAAATGATATTGTTAAGGCTTGCCATGATTCATCTATGAGGGCCATTCTGGTATGCATGCCACTTATCAAAGGATCAAAAGTATGTTTTATTAGAAAGGTCAATTTAAAGATGTGAGACAATTCTTTAGACACTGTCAAATCTTTCAGCAAGTTAAGACAGAAACAGTGTCCTATCCGTGGCTACTACAACCACTTCCAGTCCCTACTTGTGTTTTTGCATATATTAGTATGGACTTAATCATTGGTTTACCTAAGTCAAAAGGTAAAAAAGTCATATTTGAAAATTACGTTACTAACTCTAGATTATTAATCTCTATATATACATCATATGTACTTGTAATTTCTTGAGCACAGAAATAATATAAACCATAGTTGCAAAGTGGATGTATGTCAGTTTAGACCGAACCACTATAAATCTCGTGTTCGTGTTTTTCCCGTATTCGTGTGATACCCAACAACTGGTATCAGAGATTGGCTCTAGATCGTATCACACTCACAGCCATCACCTTAAAGGTTTAGGGTTCTGTTGCACCTCAGCCGCCACCGCTGCCGGAACTAGGGTTCCGCCGCCGCTGCCGCCAGAAGAACCGCCATCGTTCAGCAGTTGCAGAGCCGCCACTGTTGTCGCCGGATTAGGGTTCCGCCGCCAGGATCGCCGCCGCCGGATTAGGGTTCCGTCGCCGCTGCCGGAATTGGTTTTTTGCACCCACAGAAGCTGCAAACAGGTCTGTTTGCTGCTATTTTTCGCTCAGAACAGCCCTGTAGCATCTGGACAGCCAAGAATCAGATCCTATTAAGACGAGAACAATTGTTGAATCAGAAAGAGCCGTTTAACGAGACCTAAGAACTAGTTTCAATCGTTTTTTTGTCAGATTCCATCGTTTCTTTTTAAAGCTTTATGTTTTTGATTATATGTTCGTTATTCCGCTGCGTTTAAATAGGTCGATTGCTTGACAGAGTTCAGTAGAACAATCGTTAAGTTTAGGCTCGTGCCATTGCTGTGTCTGCTCTCTGTTATTTCGTTTTAGGTTTTTCGTTTAGCTATTGTAATGACAGAAGACGGAAAGGTTACGATTGAGAAGTTTGATGGAAATGATTTTGGGTGGTGGAAGATGCAGATTGAAGCACTACTATGTCAGAAGGATTTGGATGTAGTGCTGAGTGGGGAAAAACCAGAAAAGATGTTACCAGCAAATTAGGATAAGTTAGATAAGAAAGCCCGTGCAGTGATAACGCTCTCTTTGTCAAAGAATGCTGCTTACAACCTTCTGAAGGAGACCACAACTTGTGGGATGATGGAAGAACTGTCTAACATGTATGAGAAGCCGTTTGCAGCAAACAAGGTTTTCTTGATCCGTGAGCTGGTGAGTACTAAGATGAGAGAAGGTGGATCAGTAACAACACACATTAACAACTTCACTTCAATTCTGTCTTGTTTGGTGTCAGTTGACATTAAATTCGACGATGAAGTTTAAGCCCTTTTGTTGTTATCCTCACTACCTGATAGTTGGTCAGGAACAGTTACAACGATTAGTAGTTCAGCTACTAAGTTTACATTTGAAGGGATTCGGGACCTGATTATGGGAGAAGATGTCAGATGCAGAACTTCAGGTGAATCATCAAATACTTTGCTGGTTACTGACGGCAGAGATAGAGGGAAAGATCGGGGCAGTGGGAGCAGGATGAGGAGTCAGTCAAAGATTCGTAAGGATGTGATATGTTGGAACTGTAAGGAAGCGGGACACTTTATGAATCAATGTCCGAACGCAAAAAGGAAGTGAATCAGGTTGAAGTAGAAGATGACGCGTTGGTTTTCTGCGTAGAGACTACTGTAGATTCATGGGTAATGGATTCTAGTGCATCATTCCATGCTACCCACAGCTTGGATATGGTGAAGAATCTAAAGATTGGGGATTTTGGTAAAGTTCGACTTACGAATGATGAAATTCTAGATGTTACGGGCATGGGGGATATTGACTTGAAAACTTCAGTCGGAACCACATGGACTTTGAGGGATGTCAGGGTCATTCCGAGCCTAAAGAAGATGCTGATTTCTGTTAGGCAGTAAGATGATCAGGGTCATGACATTAAGTTTGGTGGAGGACAGTGGAAGATAATCAAGGGGAATATGGTTGTTGCTCGTGGTAAGAAGATGGTGTAGAACCAAAGACTGATTGTTACAAAATTATTCTAAGTACAAATGCTGCTGATAGGCTTATCAGCAGCATTCAGCACAAGTTGCTGCTGATAGGCTTATCAGCAGCATTCAGCACAAGTTGCTGCTGATAGGCTTATCAGCAGCATTCAGCACAAGTTGCTGCTGATAGGCTTATCAGCAGCATTCAGCACAAGTTGCTACTGATAGGCTTATCAGCAGCATTCAGCACAAGTTGCTGCTGATAGGCTTATCAGCAGCGGTCATCCATGTTTGCTGCTGATAGGCTTACCAGCAGCAACCTTCACTCTTTGCAGCTGATAGCTCTATTCTCTGAAAACCAAACGTTGCAGCTGACTATCCAGGCCAAGCGTCTCTGACACCTTTCTGCAAAAGCAACTGACAGACTCAAAGCAGAAGGAACCGCTATGGTCAACCAATGACGGACAACAATACACTTCTCCAAGCATGCAAACAATCATGAATAAAGAAAACGTTTCAGTAAAGTTAACTAGATTAGACTTTACGTGTAATGTAAATTAATAAACAAGATCAACGGCTTGTGTTCGATCTGATCCTTAGAATCAAGGGTCTGTCTTGATTCTAAGTTACTATAAATACTGAGTTGCCACTTCATTGTAAGTGTGCTTGTAGTGCTTGTCATACTTATTCATTGAGTTTCTCACTTGTAATCTTTGCATTCACAAAAGCTTAATACAACAGTGTTTATCAGTATTCTTTGTGTTTACTTGGTTATAAATTGTGTAGTTGATTTTGTTTCCGCCAACCTCAACTAAGAACAGAACCATCTTGTATTCTCACGATCATACAAGTGGTATCAGAGCTTTGGCTCAGATTAAACAAACTAACATTTGTCTAATCATCTCTGGTTCTATTCTAAACTCTCTCTTTGATCAAGTCACCCAAAATCAAAACAAAAATGGCACAGAGCAATGGCTTTGAAGATATTGGCAGCATCAACCGACCACCAAGGTTGGTATCTGGAGAAGACTATGACATGTGGAAAAATCGCATGGAAAGCTTCTTCTGTTACCAGGAATACGGAATGTGGAGATCCATCAAGGAGGGTCCATATATTCCCATGGTGGCCTCTGTTGATGGTGGAGGGCTACAAGTCCCGAAGGAAACCTCCAAGTACTCTGAAGAGGACATCAAGAAAATGGAGGTGGACTTCAAGGCACTAGGAGCCATCCAAATGTGCCTTCCAAATTAATTTTTTTTTCAACTTCAGAAGTTACAAAACTGCCAAGGAGCTCTGGGAGGCGCTGGAGAAGATGTTTGCTGGCTCTGAAGAAGTCAAAGAGAACAGAAGGGACATACTGAAGCAGCAGTATGAGAACTTCGTCCGGAGGGAAGGTGAGTCCTTAACTATTTTATATAACAGATTTACCTATCTTGTAGGTGAACTGCAGTGCTCCAAGGTAAAGCTGGAGAATGAAGACATTCTCAAGAAGTTCATAAGATCTCTTCCTAGTTGTTGGACATTATACACTGTGTCCATCAGAAGAACAGAGAATCTGAAGACTCTTCAGATGACTGAGCTCTTTGGCATGCTCAAAACCTATGAATTAGAAATGATTCAAGCTAAAGAAAGGAGCTCCAGCTATCAATCAGCTACCACTTCCAAGCAACAACTCAAACAGGTTCTATTCTAGAACCGGAAGATCATTTCCAAGCAACAACTCAAACAGCAGAGTTGGGCTTGATAAAAGCAAGATCCGTTGTTACAACTGTAACCAAATGGGTCACTTTGCTAGGGAGTGCAAGGCACCTAAAGCCAATCAGGGTGCCGGCCATCAAAGACAAGCCTACCAAAGTCAGCCCAGACAACAGCAGCAGCAACAAACTCCCCCAGTACAAACTGCAGCCTGTGCAAATGTTGGAACTGCAGAATTCGACTGGAGTTTTCAATATGAAGATGTTCCTGTCTCCAACCAAGCACTTATGGCAGACACTGCAGAGATACCACCTCAGGTATTTGAACATCTTTGCTCTCAAGCTTGCATTGACAAAGTTTTAGGTTATAGAAAGCATAACCAAAATCTGATAGATCAAAATGAAGAATTTCTTCAAATGAAATCTGAGTTCAAAAAGGTTGAAATCACTTACAAAGAAAAAATTGAATGCCTTAAGAAAGAGATTTCATCTCTAAAACATGAACAAACCAATCTTGAAACTCAGATTGATGATCTATTAGTAAAACTTAAATCAACCAGAGCTGATCTGGCAGAACAGAAAGTTCATGTTGAAAAATATGAATTTTCTTCTAAAAAGCTACAGAGACTTCTAGATATTCAAGTCCATGAAAAGGTAAAGCTTGGAGGACTTGGATATGGCAAGGAACAGTACAATATTGTTCCTCATCCAGCTGACTATGTTGCCATCTATGAACCAAGCTTCGATGTTGCAAAACTCGACACTGTAAACAGAAATCTTGATCCTCAAATGGATGAACCCCTTGTTAAAGACTGCACTACCTCATCAGAATCTGAGTTAACCTTCTCAGACCATGATGAAACCAGTACAGCCTCATCTGAAGCTGTTCTGAATAGATTCCCAGTCCCTACTGTTCTCCCAGCTGTTCCAGCCCCTGTACCATTCAAACAGATCAGGATCAGCTATCCTCCAGGTGGAAGAAAGCTAAACATTGAAAAGGGACAGACATCAGGACCCACAAATTCCAAGCCTCAGTTCATGCCGAATCAGAAGAATCAGCAACAGGTTAGAAGAGTTACGACCAAGAAAACTCAGTTCAGAAACTCTTCTTCTCCACCAAGGAAGCAGCAGCTCAAAGTTCAGCAGTCCTGCATCATATGTGGGGAATCAAACCACTTTGCTGCAAAATGTCAGTTTAACCCCTTCAACCAGATCCTTCTTCAATCAGCGCATAAACAAAAGAAGGATCAGCATACTTCAGTTGATAGACCATCTGCAGCCAGTAGAAGAGTTGAAACTGCAGAAAAACACAAGCAGCAGCAAAAGGCAAAGCCTTCAGCAGCCACCAAATCTGCTGCTGCTCAAACAAAGCAGTCAGCAGCAAAAACTAAATCTGCTGCTGCTCCAACTAAGCCTTCAGCAGCAAAAGCAAAATCTGCTGCTGAAAGGCCAAGGCCATCAGCAACAACATCTGCAGCTGATAAGCTGAAGCCATCAGCAGCAAAACCTGCCGCTGCTGACAAGCCAAAACCTCAAGCAGGAAAATCAGCTGCTGATAGAGCAAATTCATCAGCTGCCAAAGCCAAATCCGCAGCCGATAAAGAAAAGAGAACTGGAAAACCACTACTTAAGCAATGGAAAGCCAAAATCTCTGCTCCTGTCAGCAAAATCATCATCGGTGCTGTTGAATGCACGCATGATGAATCAGAAAGTCCGAGAACTCTTTTCTTCAAAAAGGAGAGCTCTTGGACCACTCCCACTAACTAAATCTCTTTCTTGTACAGGGACAGCCAGGTAACAAGAATAACACCTGGGTGGTAGATAGCGGCTGTTCCAGGCACATGACAGGCAACATGTCCATCCTCTCCAACTTCAGACATTTCAATGGAGGATATGTTGCCTTTGGGAGTGACTCAAAAGGTGGATCTATCACTGGACAAGGCACTGTGTCCAATGAAAGGATGAGCATTGAAAGAGTCAACTATGTTAAAGAACTTGACTTCAATCTCATGAGTGTTTCCCAAGTATGTGATCAAAAGCATTGGATGCTCTTCACTGACAAAGAATGCTTTGTGTTAGCTCCTGGACTATCTAAACCCCCGCCAGAGAAGATTCTCCTAACTGCTCAAAGAAAGGACAACTTATATGTGCTTGACATGAATGAAGTCACTCCATCTGGTAGTGTTTCATGTTTTCTGTCAAAGGCATCAGTTGATGAATCCGCTCTCTGGCACAGGAGGTTAAGCCACGTTAACATCAAAACAATCAATAAATTAGTGAAAGACAATCTTGTCAGAGGGCTTCCTGACAAAGAATTCCAGCTAGACGATCACTGCATTGCCTGCTTGAAGGAAAAACAACACAAGAGTTCCCATAAGCCCAAGACATTGAACACAAATGACACTCCTCTCCAGCTACTGCATATGGATCTATTTGGTCCTACAAATGTCATGTCAATGGGCAAAAAGTCCTACTGTCTGGTGATCACTGATGACTTCTCCAGATTCTCTTGGGTATTCTTCCTAAGAACAAAAGATGAAACTGCTGAGATTCTCAAATCCTATATTCTCAGGGTAGAGAATCAAAGCAATCTGAAGGTAAAGATCATAAGGTGTGATCAGGGAACAGAGTTCAAAAATTACACTTTGAACAGTTTCTGTGAGAGCAAGTGCATTGAAAGGCAGTACAGTGCTCCAAGAACTCCTCAACAAAATGGGGTTGCTGAAAGAAGAAACAGGACTCTGATTGAATCAGCAAGATCTATGCTGGCTGACTCAAAGCTGCCCCTTACTTTCTGGGCAGAAGCAGTAAGCACAGCTTGTTATGTGCAGAATAGAGTCCTTATTGTTAAGCCTCTCCAGAAAACTCCCTATGAACTCTGGCTCAAAAGAGTTCCCTACATTGGCTTCCTGAAGCCCTTTGGATGTCCATGTACCATCCTCATCACACATGGAGTTCTTCCTAAATTCGGTGCAAAGTCTGATGAAGGTTACTTTGTGGGTTACTCCTCTCAATCGAAGGCCTACCGAGTGTTCAATTCTAGGACTCGGATTGTGGAAGAATCTGCTAATGTGGAATGCAGGGAACACGTTGTCTGTGAACAAGGCAAAGGTCCCAACTGGCTTTTTGATATAGACTCCTTCACCCAGATATTTGAGCCCCTCATATTCTCAAATATGGAGCCTCCTTCTTCAAACTCAACACCTTCTACCTCAACCTCTTCTTCTGACTACAGACTGGAGTTTCCCAGTCCCTACATCAGGATGAAAAGGTCATCCATTGATCCTCCATCAGTGGCAGAAGCTATTGAAGCCAGTGCAGGTGAAGCCGGTACATCCAACACCACAAGCAGCAATCTCTCTGACAATGAAATCCTAAATGAAGCCTCCTCAATTCATGCTGAAGAGGCCTCTGATGCTAATGCTGCTAACTATGTGGAACACAATGATCAGATCCTCCAAGCTCCTTTCCACACATCTGAAGACAATCCTGATCTAAACCACAGTAATCTTGAAGAGGGAATACGGCTGGATGTGATACCTGCACAGAGAATAAACAAAGAGCATCCTCTGGAAAACATCATTGGCCAAGTCCACACAGGCATCCAGACAAGAAGTAAGTCTCATGAAGCCAACATTTGTTTGTTCTCTTGCTTTCTATCACAGGTGGAACCCAAAAGGATTGATGAAGCTCTCAAGCACAACAGCTGGATTGAAGCAATGCAGGAAGAATTGCTGCAATTCAAAAGACAAGATGTTTGGAAGCTTGTTGATCTTCCACCTGGTCAAACAGCCATTGGAACAAGATGGGTCTTCAGAAACAAGCAAGATGAGAGGGGCATCGTAGTCAAGAACAAAGCCAGACTGGTAGCTCAAGGTTACACTCAAGAAGAAGGCATTGACTATGATGAAGTTTTTGCTCCTGTTGCCCGTCTGGAAGCCATTAGAATTTTTCTGGCTTATGCAGCATCCAAAAACTTTATGGTCTATCAAATGGATGTGAAGAGTGCCTTTCTGTTTGGCACAATTGATGAAGAGGTCTATGTCAAACAGCCTCCAGGCTTTGTAGATCCTGCAAATCCAAATAAGGTCTTAATACTGGACAAAGCTCTCTATGGCTTACACCAAGCCCCAAGAGCCTGGTATGAAACTTTATCTGGATATCTACTTAGTAACAACTTCAGAAGGGGGGGCATTGATCAGACACTTTTCATCAAAGATGAAGGGGGCGAAATTTTGTTGGTCCAGATTTATGTTGATGACATTATCTTTGGATCTACAAGAAAGAAGCTCTGCAAAGACTTTGAAGTTCTGATGCATTCCAAATTTGAAATGAGTTCAATGGGTGAACTAAATTTCTTTTTAGGACTTCAAGTCAAACAGGTACCAACGGGAATCTTCATAAGTCAATCCAAGTATGTCAAAAGCATCTTGGAGAGGTTCAAAATGACTGACTGCTCTGCTGCAAGAACTCCTATGCAAGTGCACCATCAATTATCTCCGAATAAAGAAGGACAAGACACTGATCAACATCAGTACCGAGCAATGATAGGATCTCTCATGTACCTCACTGCCTCAAGACCAGATATCATGTTTGCAGTTTGTCTCTGCGCAAGATTTCAAGCAGCTCCAAAAGTGTCTCATCTTCAAGCTGTCAAAAGGATCCTTAGATACCTAAAGGGAGCTCCAAAACTTGGGCTATGGTATCCAAAGAATGAAAATGTCAATCTCTATGCCTACACTGACAGTGACTATGGGGGTTGTAACTTGGACAAAAAGTCCACATCTGGGGGATGTCAATTTCTTGGAGGAAGGCTCATCTCATGGCAATGCAAAAAGCAAACATGTGTTTCTACTTCAACAGCTGAAGCAGAATACATTGCAGCTTCAAGCTGCTGTGCACAGGTCAACTGGATCCAAAATCAAATGCTTGACTATGGAATGACCTTCATGCAGACTCCAATTCACATTGACAACATGAGTGCTATCTCTATCACAAACAATCCGGTGCAGCACTCAAAGACAAAGCACATCGACATCAGGTACCATTTCATAAGAGATCAAGCTAAGAAAAGGAGAATTATTTTAACCAAAGCTCATACAAATGAGCAATATGCTGATCTGTTTACAAAACCTTTTGATGAAGCTAGATTCAGATATTTAGTTGAATCAATTGGTATGATGAACTTTGATTAAAATCCATCTCAAGTTTCTCCTTAAAATGTGTCTTTTTGTCCCTTGTTGTAAATAAAAGTTATGGGTCAGCAGCATTTTTGTCCTTCAGCTGCTGACAGGTAAAAGCATCAGCAGCAAAAGTTTTGCCACTGATAGCTTTAAGTTATCAGCAGGTACATGTTTCCTGCGGATAGCTTTAAGGCTTTCAGCAGCAATTCCTTTGCTGCAGATCTTTAAACCTTTCAGCAGCAAAATCTGCTGCTGACAGACTTATCTTTCCGCAGCAACCAAGTTTGCAGCGGATAGGCTTATCCATCAGCTGTAAGCAATTTTGCTGCGGATACTCTTATCTTTCAGCAGCAACCAAGTTTGCTGCTGATGGGTAAACATAAGTCTAAATTAACTTTTACCCGCTGTAAAATTTACCGTAAGTCCCTTCCATGACTGCCTTGGTGTATTACAGCTGTAACAACGAAAAGTGAAACAGGTTGTACTGTACAAGTAGGGTTGCTTTTTCTTCGTCTGCCGTTATATCACAATCACAAACGTTCCCTCAACCTCTTCACATTCTATTTCAAACCTATCTCCCATCACTCTCACTCCCGTCCCCACAGCATTCAAAACCCTCCATAACTACCATTCAAACACCCTTCTTTCTTCCCTCCAAATCCATAACAATGGCAGTCGTCGACATAAACATCCCCAACGACAAGTTTGCTCCATACCACAACCTCACTGCATACCTAATAAAAGGCAAGAAGTCCGAGGGTTTCGACGGTATGATCGACTTCCTCTGTTGGTCCAAAATTTACCATGCCCTAACCGTCAACCCAACCATATATACTTCACACATGGAAGATTTTTGGAGCTCAGCCGTGTATTCTACTGAACAGGGCACTCCTCAAATCAGAGGCACAGTAGACGGTAAGGAAATGATCATCACTGAAGCAAAGCTCCGCCAACACCTCAAGCTTCAGGATGAAGGGGACGCCCTCTCTTACCCAAGAGACGTATACATGAGGACCTTTGTATCCATAGGGTACACTGGGAATCAAACAGAGTATACGATAGAGAAGGCACTCATGGGTCCCAAATGGAAGTATCTCTGCCACACTCTTCTCCAATGCATATCTCAAAAGAGGAGTGGCTGGAACCAACTAAGCTCCGGACTTGCGTCGGCAATTCACGGTATGATAACTGGAGCAGGTTTTAATTTTTCCCACCTCATTTTTGAAGGTTTGAGATACAACCTTCAAGAAGGGGTGAAATCTCAGTTCTTTATGTACCCAAGATTCTTGCAGGAAGTGTTCAACATTGAGCACCAAGATCTTTCAAAAACTGCAAGAATCTACTCAATTTTGGGACACAAGAACAACATTTTTCAAAGCATGAGAACAGTTTCATCAAAGTTCTCAGGGGCCGATGTTCCATTGTTGTCTACAATGTTGAACACGCAAAGTGCCAGGGTGACAGTTCAGCAAACCCAGCTGATACTGATCCCACACCCTCCACCTCACTGCCACAAACTCAACCTACTGTTTCCCTTGATCGAACCCCTGTGCATTCTACTGAGGATGTACAGGCACATACATTACTCACCCCCAGTTTGATTGCTCAACCGGAACACAGGGCCCCGGTTGCAGCCAAGTATACAAGAAAGAGGGGCAAGAGAACTCCTTCTTCTCGTGCCTCCAAGGCCCAAACCCAAGCCAACATCCCTCACTCAGAATCACAACATTCTGGTGAGAATACCATAAGGGAAAGCCACATTGTTAGGGAGACTCCTTCGGAAGTCTCTCTATTAGGATTAGGATCACTTCCCGGATCCATAGAACAGCCCTTCGAGCCATTCCTCTCTTCTTTGAACTTAAGTGTAGAGGAACCTGACCAAAGTGATGTACCTTCTCCAACTACCACTATCAAGGGGGTACTGATTGGTCTTGCTTCCGAAACACCCAGCCCAAGTTCTTCACCCTTGAAGGTCCACTCTGGGAGTATTGAAAGAGTGGATGTGGAAGAGGCTGTCACTACTGCTGGTCCATCAAATGACCAGGAGGACAGTGACAACATCTTTAAGACCTCGACCACGGCAACTCATGGTGAGGGTGTTTCCCTGGAAACTCCCCTCACTGAGAGGAATCCCTGGAGCCAAGAAACCACGGGTGATGGGGATGCTGAGGCTCGGCCTACGGCCCCATCTGGGTCCAAGGATTCCACGACTGTGGATGAGGACAGATTGAAACTTCATAACATGGAATTGACGGCCAGGGTGGCTATGCTAGAGGCTGAAATTTCCAAACTAAGACACCAAGTCGCTCTGCATGAAGCCCATAAATGCCCAACTTTAGCCTTTCCCTCTCTTGTATCAGTAGGCACCCAAACTGATGCTTACCTGTCTGCTGATGCAACCAAAAAGGGGGAGATGGTTTCTATGGAAGATGATACAGACAGCCTTGAAGACTGGATACAGGAGCAGGCTGCCTTCCAAAGCTCACTTTACAGGCCAGCTTTTGTACAGGTCTACGACTTGCCATTATCAGAAGATGAAGAAGAAGAGATCTCTGAAGACTGGAAGTTGGTTGTCAGGGCTGTGGATGAAGTGCTGACTGATGTTGAAGGCAAAGATCAAACATCTACATTGGTCAGCATCATCCCTGAAGCAGCAGCCATCATAGGTCAATCCACTACCCCCCGAATCTTCAAATCTTCAAAGAAGCTAGAGTTTGACTCTATTCTAGCTTGGGGGTATGATGGATCAGCTGAGAGGTTCTGGATTGGACGGGAGTTCAGCGGAGTAGAAGAGCTGAACTGGAACTCACTCAATGCCCTCCAAGTCCTACAACTATATCTATCTAACTGCATCAACTCTTCAACGGATCTCTCAGCAGAACTTGCCATTGGTAGTTTCTATGACCTGATGGAGGATAATCTACCCAAGTTCAGAAGACTCCTACAAACAGCAAGACGGGTAGCTTATCCTGAATCTTCGTCGGCCGCAGAAAGAAGACTGTCTCCCAACAATCTTGCAATAACAAGGAGCAGTCTTCTCACTGAAGGAGTTCTGGGCCTTCAAAGATTTCTGTATGCCTTCCTGGTTAAGGACTCGGACGTGCTAGGATGGGTAAGCACTAGGCTCCTTGACCATGCTTTCTTCCTAACCAACGGTTCTGCTCTCATCATCAACACCGGGAACATCCTTCAGCTACCAACAAATTTTCTCCACAAGATCTATCTTCTAAAAGCCAACATCTGCAATGTCAACTCCCTTGAAAGCCAGGCGATGATGGCAATTATCAAAGCTCACCTTGAGAAGGAAGGAAGGATTGATGAGGAAGAAGATGTGTCATCCTCTGACACTGACTCCAACTCAGATTCCCCTCCAGTTAACATCTGCGCTGCAGCTTATGAAGCAAGATCCTCTGTGAGAGAAAGGCTGCTAGAACTTACAGATCCTGAGTGCCAAACTGAAGACCTTCCCTTATCTACCTCTCAACATGCCAATGAAGCCGAGGCAGAGATCCCAACAGCACAACAATCAGCTGTTTCTGTGATCAGTGAAGCCAGAGCAGAGGCATCCAATGTTAATAAAGGGAAGGGCATCATGACAAAAGAGGATGAAGAGAGGTTGCAAAAGGAAAAGAAAGAGAAAGAAGAGAGAAGAAGGAAAAGAGAAGAAGAAGAGTTGGCTGAAGAGATGGCTCAAAAACAAAGGCATGAAGATAGAAAGGCAGCCATTCTTCTCAGACAACAGACACTCCAGCTGTATGCCAAACAGCTGGATGAAATGAAGGTAAAAGTCCATGCAGGGTCTCAAGTTGAGGAAGATGAACAACTTTCTAGACAGCTGCAGGAACAGTTTGCAAAAGAAGATAAGGAAGAAGCTAAAAAGAAAAGGAAGGAAGATGCTAAGTTTAGAATCACTGATTCTAAATTAGCAAAAGAATTAAGGGAGGAGTGGACTGAAGCTCTGATATCTCAAGGTGAGGATGCAGACTACCTTGAAAAACTGTCAAACAAAGAGATATATAGAGCCTTCATGGGTCAGCAAGGGGAATTGGCAAGGAAAAAGAAAGATGAAGAGAAAGAAAAAGCTCAACAGAAGTCAAAGAAAGCCATTGCCCTTAATCTAAGGACCCATGAAGAAAGGAAGAAGATGACTGACTTCCTTAAGGCAAGGGGAGAAAGTGGAAAAAGGTTAGGTCCCATGTCCTTCATGAACCTACAAGCCCTGTATACAACAGTGAAAAAGGAAGAGGAAGAAAGACTGGAAAAGAGACCAGTCAAGAAACAAAGAACCTCTGCACCAGAAACTACTTCCTCTCTCCAAACACCATCCACAAACATCCCCAAGCCTTCCACTCCTCCACCCAAAAAGTCCAAGTCATCCCACCCAGCTCCCACTCATCAACAGCCTCCCTTGAAGATACCCAAACCCACTCCTAAACCAGAAGACTCAAGAAATATAGTTAACTGGTTCTACAATTCACAAGATTAAGTGTTTGAGATCTTCAGGGGGAGAACTGAGAGAAGAAGATCCACTTACAGGTCTGTTGATGAGGTTCTGCAATTACCTGACTCCGATCTTCAAAGAATTTTAGAGCTGGGTGAAGCTCATAAGCCTACAAATGAGAGTGGGAAACATCTTATGCTAGCTATCAGACACTACTTCAATCCTAGCAAAGATGTGGTCATGAATATCAAACCACTCAAGTCTCACTCTCCATTTGTATCTTGGTCCTATAATGCTGATTTGGATGAATTCACTTTGATTGATGTAAAGAAGCAGCAGATGAGATGTTCAAACAAAGCTATCTACAAAATGCCACACAAAGACATCAAGACTCTGTCTGAACTTCCATTGAATAATCCCAGCAAGGATCAAAGAGGCTATGAGGCGGAAAGAATAGTCAGCCATATGCAAAAGCTTCAGCAACAAAGGGACTAGAAGAATTTTGGTAGCATCAGTCTAGGGGGAGTTTGTAGAACCAAAGACTGATTGTTACAAAATTATTCTAAGTACAAATGCTGCTGATAGGCTTATCAGCAGCATTCAGCACAAGTTGCTGCTGATAGGCTTATCAGCAGCATTCAGCACAAGTTGCTGCTGATAGGCTTATCAGCAGCATTCAGCACAAGTTGCTACTGATAGGCTTATCAGCAGCATTCAGCACAAGTTGCTGCTGATAGGCTTATCAGCAGCGGTCATCCATGTTTGCTGCTGATAGGCTTACCAGCAGCAACCTTCACTCTTTGCAGCTGATAGCTCTATTCTCTGAAAACCAAACGTTGCATCTAACTATCCAGGCCAAGCGTCTCTGACACCTTTCTGCAAAAGCAACTGACAGACTCAAAGCAGAAGGAACCGCTATGGTCAACCAATGACGGACAACAATACACTTCTCCAAGCATGCAAACAATCATGAATAAAGAAAACGTTTCAGTAAAGTTAACTAGATTAGACTTTACGTGTAATGTAAATTAATAAACAAGATCAAAGGCTTGTGTTTGATCTGATCCTTAGAATCAAGGGTCTGTCTTGATTCTAAGTTACTATAAATACTGAGTTGCCACTTCATTGTAAGTGTGCTTGTAGTGCTTGTCATACTTATTCATTGAGTTTCTCACTTGTAATCTTTGCATTCACAAAAGCTTAATACAACAGTGTTTATCAGTATTCTTTGTGTTTACTTGGTTATAAATTGTGTAGTTGATTTTGTTTCCGCCAACCTCAACTAAGAACAGAACCATCTTGTATTCTCACGATCCTACAGATGGGTTCGCTATATATGGTCGAGGTACCTCCAGAAGGGGTGAGTCCCATTTTGGTGAAACAAAAATTTCGGTTCAAAGAATTTCGTGAGCAGAATAGGGTTAGCTTTGCAAGAGAGTCACCCAGAGCTAGTGTGAAGATTAAGAATGGACGAGTTCAGAAAGGTTCAGTGACAGTGGGAGCACAAGGTTGAATATTGTTTATGTTGCATCTCCAGTTCCACAGTGGGTGAAGAGAACCGGTAAACCGGCCGTTAAAATCTCTCCAGATGATTTCTTGCTTATAACGGAGAGTGTGAGTTCTCAAGTTACATCAGAGGCCAACATAGTAAGAGGTTCGTTACAGTGGGAGTAGGCAGGGACAGAGAATGAGTCACTGATGAGTTGAAGCTCGAGGCAGCTTCAACGTGCCTTCAGGTTAACTGATGAGAAGGCTGATGCAACTAGTGGTAAGGAAGACTACAAGAGGTATAAGATGATGAAAGACGGTGGAGCGCAGTTTGAGCCTCCAGTGGGAGATTGTTGGGTGTGGAGTCTCATATGGGGCAGCCGGCCCTAATGGGCTCTACACGGGTTGGGCCTAACTTGGAATTTAAGTTACTAACCCTAAATTATTAATCTCTATATATACATCATATGTACTTGTAATTCCTTGAGCACAGAAAATATTATAAACCCTAGTTGCAAAGTGGACGTAGGTCAGTTTAGACCGAACCACTATAAATCTCGTGCTCGTGTTTTTTCGGTATTCGTGTTGCGTGGTTGATCCTAACAACTGGTATCAGAGCCCACACCCAACAACTTAGTATGTTTTGATGGTAGTCAACTTGCATGTTTAGTATGATATTACTTTGCGAAACCCGGACTGTTGACTCATTATCTCACATAAGCATGACCAAGAGGTTAGCACACATGTCAATCACAATCTCTTACATTACCCTTCTGTAACAACCCCTGATTCTCACTATTATCTGAATCTTATTATCTCAAAATATATAGGAATATCTAGAGTAAAAGAAATACGTAACACTCTCTGATTGGTTTATTAGTAACTAGGTTAAAACCCATGTATTACACGGGTTGAAGAAAGACAACTTGTTGTAAACCAGTAGTTTCTATGAATATTTGTATGTTGGATGTTATTAGTGAAATAGTTATTTTTTATAATATTTTATAATAGGAATGAAAGAAATGTTCAATTTATAAAAATATTTTATGAACAAACATATTTTCTAAATAAAAAACGTTTTATAAAAATAATTATAGAAATCATAATTGTTTAATAGGAGAGAGAGACGAAAAAAAAACAATTTAAAAAATGGAAAGAAATTTGTATAATTAATAGGAGAGAGAGGCGGGAAAAAATGTTAAGAGTGAACATTAGAGTGACAAGTGTCCTATTAAACCTTTATTTATTATATAGTATATATTTTTAAAAGTTAAAAGCTAAATTGGTAACCATTTGATTAGGGTGATTTTCCCTTTAAAAAAACCCATACGTTAATGAGCCTTAGATCAACTCACATGAGTGACCTTTCGTCAATGGGTTTACTCGAATAATCAGGTTTATAGTCACCCCCATGGGTTTACCCAAATGTGAAGGTCATGAGTTCAAGTTTCACTTGGTGCAATATGCTCAAATGGGTCAAAGGTTTTTTCACAGTGGGCATTCGGGTGATAGGGCTCCCCTGGAATGGTGGGCGGGCTGGGTCAACAGCGCTGTCTGCATTCGCAGACATGAGTGACCTTTCGCCAATGGTTCACCCGAATGACCGGGTTTATAGTATTTGTTTGCCGTTAAAAAAAAAGAAAAAAAAAGCCATACACCCAAAGTCAAACTTGAGAGAAGTAGAAACCTCTCACTCGATCAGCCCTATTTTTTTTTCGTCAAATACCTGGCGACTGGCAAGAGTTTCTCTCTCTCACACTAATCCCGATCATCAGGTAAGGTTTTCTATAAATGGATTTCTGGATCGATCTGTATGTTTTCCAATCTTTGTCTAGGTTTTTATATATTTGATTTGTTGTTGAACAACTGAAGCAAATAGTAGCATAGCATTATTGTAATGATTGAAGCTCCGTGTGTTAAAACAAAATCGAGCGACTTGACTCTACTCTACTCCTTTTGTACAGAGGGAGAGAGGGTGGGACGATTGAATTCATGCTAAAACCCCGGCCAAACAAAGTAACGTTTCCACTTTGCCTGCGTTTTTGTTGCAATTTGATTCTTTGAGCATGATATGTTGATTGTTTTGCCCCTAAGGAGTTTTTGCTGCTGTTGGATTTAGAGGGACGAAAGCTTCTTAACTTCTGATTTCTGCTGACAACTTGGAGCATTCAAAATTCAAAGCGCCCCAGGGAAGGCGAATCCTTCTGTGCTCTTGCAATGGATGATGCCATGGAAACTGGTAATCTGGCTCCTTACCAAGAGAGACCGCGGATCTTTCCCAACATGCGCAGTAAACCTAGCACACCTCTGGTAATAGTGATTGCATAACTTGACCATGCCTGCATGAATGAATTGTTGATGTTCAACATAGTTTATTTAAGACCAATAAATTATCAAAATTTCAATTCTTAAACTTTATAATCACAACTTTATGTGCTCCCTCTAGTCTAAAACAACAATCTATCTCGATTATAAAGTAGGATGTGCTTGACTGAAAAAGTCCAAGTATCTCTAATTCTGGCAGGGATATAGTACTAGACAGGTTGAAGACTGAAAAGTTTTAGAATTTCTCTCCATACTTGGAAGTATTTGTTGACTACTGAGTACTGACCCTCATTTTGTTTGATGTATTATTCTTTTCTTGTTTAAAATTTAAAATATAATTCATAAAAGCTTTCTACTTAGTAATTACACGTTTTATTTATTTGCTTCAGAAATCACCTTATCCCATTTTTAACATATAAAAAGGACTATATGGACCGGTGTGATTTTAAAATGCCCCCATGTTGTACTTTCTTTTTGCAAGTTCTCATGGTGTTGATAGGAAATGTATAAAACTTAGGACCCAAAGAATTCCATATCATTTGGAATTCGGGTGAGGAGGGGCTATCTTATGGAGATGCAGAATCAGCTAATGCATGCCCTATATGTTTATGCGGTCTTTCAGACTTACAACTGTATATTAGGCAACAACTTAGTTTGAAAACAGGAAATCATCCTCTAAATAATTGCGAGCTGCCTGATATTGAACAAGTGCGGGGTCAATCCCGTGTGATTTTTGATAATGATTCAAATTACTTGGGATGTAACAGAAGGGTTCTAAGTTTTGGTGTATTTGGGATTTGAATTTGTGATCCAAGAGCGAGGATGATATATGGATTTAGAATTCCTTGGACAGTGCTTGAATTACCTTTCCGTGCCTATAATTGCTCAATTTCTTATCGAGGGTCTGTTTGGTTTAGAGCAAGTAAGTATGAAAAATGCGTTACTACTGACTACAAATCTAAGCAATTTGGTATTAACTATTTCTTGCTTATGAGCTATTTTATTCTGCTGCATGATTAGATATTCTTGTTTCTGTAGTCAATGTTAAATTTTCAATAAACTTCTGTATTTTATTTTCATCTGTTCTGTCATGTAAAAATTGTTTGAATTACCACTTTTAATCTTTTCGTATTTTCTTTTTATGGAACTTATATTGATTTCACTTGTGCCAGATATTCCGGATTCTCATGAGAATGAACGTCCGTCTTCTTTTTGTGCTTCTGTTCTTGGGCTTTGGAGCTATTTTTTACATTGGTGCTAGTACCTCACCAACCATTGTCTTTGTGTTCTCAATTTGCATCATCAGTTTCGTCATATCAATGTATCTCACTAATTGGGTACTTGGAAAGGATGAAGGACCTCCTGAAATGGTTCAGGTACAAATATTTACTATTGCTCAAATAGCCATATGGATTATACTCTACTCTGAAGGAACCATACAGTTTATGCTTGGTTGCTATTTCACCAAATTTTAACATAGTAAATCCTGGATCTTTACGTTCCCGGTTAAAAAAGTAAATGACCACACCTTAAACATATTTGAAAAACTGTTGGCAAGGGCCAGCTTGCTAGTCCAAAGCTCATAGTTGCCGGTCGAACACTTAAACACAGGGTGATTTCTTTTTGTTAGTTTCTGTTGTTATCAAGGTGTCATGACACAGTTCCATCCTGTTGCCTGTTTACATGAATTCATCTAAGCAAGTGATCAAAATTTCACGTTACACGCAAACAAATAAACCACCCACTAAAACCAAAATAATAGGAAATTGCCCATTTACTTCAATCACTTCATTTCCATATTTGTTTTAACGTGCGCTGCATATGGATGTGCATGACACATTTGAACACCTATCGGGTATGGACGTGGATGCAATTTCCAGATCACTAATCGATGTGGTTCTTGAAGCAACTAAATATTAAGGATTAGAAAGATGTTAGAGCAAACTGGAGAACACTTTCATCATCAAGGGAATTCATATTCATTAAAAAGGCATCTCATTAGAAATTAGAGTTTCCTTTATGTAGAGGAGCTGCCAGACATAATATTAAAAACAATTTTCTTCATAAAAATAAACAAAAACTAAGCATACCAAACCAAACCAAACCAAACGTACCCAGTATAATCCCACACATAGCTAACGCTATTAGTAGGGTCTGGGGAGGGTGTGATGAGGGCAAACCTTACCCCTATCCCAAGGGATAGAGAGGCTGCTCCCGTTTAGACCCCCGGCTCCATGGGAAAGAAAAAGATAAAAATATAAATAAAATTAATGAGTAATAAAGTAAAATAAATCTAACAGTAATCTAACAATTAGCAGTGTATGACTAGAGTATATTAGTCACAAGAAACACAACACACCTACAAGAAACAAGACATACGCAAAATCTTTGCTAAACAACTCTACTCTCCCACACAACGGGTCACTCATCCTAACACCCTAATACGACGTCTCCATGAAATCCTATCATTGATCATGTCCTCTGAGAGGTGTAAATCTAGCAAATCAAGCCTAATCCTCTCATCCCACGTTAATTTCGGTCTCCCCCTGCTCCTTTTCCCCTCTACAACGAGAGTTTCCACCGTTCTCACTGGATCGGTGCTCTGTCTCCTCTTGACATGTCCAAACCATCTCAATCTTCCTTCTCTTATCTTATCTGAGATACATGTGACTCCCAATCTCTTCCGAACAACTTCATTTCTTATTCGGTCATTTCTTGTGTGTCCACACATCCACCTCAACATCCTCATCTCAGCTACATCCATTTTTCGAGCTTGTGTCTTCTTGATGGCCCAACAATCGGTTCCATATAGCATCGCTGGGCGAACTGCTACCCTATAAAATTTACCCTTTAACCCTATTGGGAACCTCTTGTCGCACAAAACACCTGAGGCCGCTCTCCATTTACACCAACCAGCCTGCACCCGATGGACTATATCATTGTCGATGTCCCCGTTACTCTGGATGACAGATCCTAGATACTTGAACTTCAGTGTCTTAGGGACAACCCCACCTTCAATAGAAATCTGGGTCTCCTCGTCGACGTTTGCACCACTAAAGTTGCAGTGAAGGTACTCGGTTTTAGATCGGCTTATCTTCAAACCTTTGTGCTCTAAGACTGTTCTCCATTCCTCTAGTCTGTTGTTCAATGTCTCTTTACTTTCTGCAATCAACACGATATCATCAGCAAAAAGCATGCACCATGGAATTGCATCTTGAATCGACTTTGATAACTCATCCAAAACTACTGCAAAGAAAAAGGGGCTTAGTGCCGACCCCTGGTGAACTCCCACTTCCACCGGAAAAAAGTCTGTATCCCCCACGGGAGCTCGGACGCATGTCTTAGCCTCATGATACATATCCCTAATTGCCTCAATATATTTACTAGGGATCCCTCTTCCCTCCAGACTTTCCCAGATCAATCTTCTAGGCACACTATCGTACGCCTTTTCAAGATCGATGAACACCATATGTAAATCATGTTTCTTCTCTCTGTACTTTTCCATTAATCTTCTTAAAATGTGTATCGCCTCCGTAGTGGACCGGCCTGGCATGAACCCAAATTGGTTTGCTGTAACCTGGGTTTGTCGTCTAATCCTTGTATCTATAACTCTTTCCCATAATTTCATTGTATGACATAGGAGCTTAATCCCCCTGTAGTTAGCACAACATTGAGCATCTCCTTTGTTTTTATATAGGGGTACTAAGACACTACGTCTCCACTGATCTGGCATCTTCCCGGTTTTGAAGATATTGTTGAACAGTCTTGTCAACCACTGAACGCCTTCCTCTCCCATACACTTCCACGCTTCAATGGGTATGTTGTCTGGACCGACTGCCTTAGCTCTTCCCATCTTCTTAAGAGCACTCCTCACTTCTTCCTGTGTGATATTTCGACAATAACAATTATTTCGTTGACTGGATTGAGTAGTGGGATTCTCCGTTATGGCTAGACTAGGTCTACAACTGTTTAAAAGGGTGTAGAAATAGTTTTGCCATCTCAGCTTGATGTCTCGTCCCTTTACCAAAACTCTTCAATCATCTTCCTTGATAAACTTCACGACCCCAAGATCTTGTCTCCTACGCTCCCTATTTTTGGCAATCTTAAACATATGATGCTCCCCTTCCTTGGTGTCTAGTTTTCTATACATCGTTTCATAGGCAAAATTCTTTGCCTCACTCACTGCCTTTTTAGCTTCCCTCTTTGCCTGTCTATAGTTCTCCCGTAGTGTCATTATCTCCTCTCCATTACTGCACTGCAACATCTCTTTAAAGCGTTGTTGCTTGTCCTTTATCTTGCTCTGCACCTCCTCATTCCACCACCAAGACTCCTGATGTCCTCTTGTTGCTCCCAATGTGACTCCGAGGGTTTCCTTTGCTGCCTGCGTAACAGTGGTTGCCATAGCTACCCACATCTGGTTTGTGTCGCCATCCTTAGTATTTGTGTTCATCGCCATGACTTTATCTTTAAACAAATTGATGTTTTCGTCCTTCAAATTCCCCCATCTGATCCTTGGTTTATTTTTTTCTTCTCCTCTCCGCCACCCTTTTTCTCAAGGTAAAATCGGCCACCAACAGACGATGTTGGGTCGCTACCGACTCTCCTGGAATTACCTTGCAATCCTTCCACCAATTGCGATCCCCTTGTCTCATCAGGAAATAGTCGATCTGCGTGTTGCGCCCCCCGCTACTAAAAGTAATCAAATGTGATTCTTTCTTTATAAAGAACGTGTTTATAATACCAAGATCATGCGCAAGTGCAAAGTCAAGAAGCTCCCTACCATTATCATTTCTAACACCATAACCAAAACCTCCATGAACCATCGGAAAACCATCACTCTCCTTACCAACGTGACCATTAAAATCACCTCCTAAGCATATTTTCTCCTGTCTAGGTAATGACCTCATTACTCCGTCTAAATTACCCCAAAAATCCCTCCTTTCTTGGTCTCCTAGACCTACATGTGGTGCATAAGCGCTAACAATTGCCACAACTTCCTCACCAAGTACTACTCTCAACACCATGATCCTATCATTATAAACAAAAACTAAGCATAATAATCACTAATA
Organism: Smallanthus sonchifolius; assembly: GCA_023525975.1. NCBI lineage: Eukaryota > Viridiplantae > Streptophyta > Magnoliopsida > Asterales > Asteraceae > Smallanthus > Smallanthus sonchifolius. The sequence continues at coordinate 95,696 of CM042037.1, forward strand.
GGAGCACCATCAGCTGTCCCTCATGGTGCACCAATCTTTGTACTTCTTTCCAGAACTTGTTTAGAGTGTCTTTTCCTGGAACTTCCTTTGTAATTCTTTCTACACTACTGCCAGAAATTTTACTCAGTAAAGAGCTCCAATGCAAATTGCATGGCTTGCACGTTTGGGGCCGGTGCTATTTTATTCATGCTTGCAGGAAGATTAAGACTAATTACCCCTCTACTATAAAGAACACTCATAAGGGGTGCTGGAATGCTCCTTATTTCCTTCTAAACATCAATTGGCCAGCCATTATGTAGAGAGAAGTAGTCTCTAAACGGGTCTGGTTAAGACGTGATGCTCGTCACCCTTCTTGCTTAGTGGAAAAAGCATTGAAGTTGGCAATTCAAACGTAATTGTTTACTTTTGTAACTGATTACACTACCATTTTCTACCTGTACAAACAGTAAGCCTCTTAAGACCATACTTACTTATTTCTAGTAAGTTTGGTTCATGAGCTATTGAGCTTGGTTTTGCCTTTTTATTTATGCAAGCAATGTATCTATCTCATATTTATTCTTATTTATCAAAAAATAGTATGTTGATAATTTTGGGTTAACTTGTTGAGCTTGTGGAATTGCGACTTAGACAACTTGATCTGATGTTATGGTGACTTACAGGATGGTTCCTATGGATGCGTTTGTCTTTGTAGTTAAACCTTGTGTTCTAACTTAATGAGCTTAAGCTATTGACTTTTGCTTGTTAGATATCAGATGCGATACGTGATGGGGCTGAGGGTTTCTTTAAGACCCAGTATGGATCTATCTCTAAGATGGCACTATTGCTAGCAATGATGATCTTTGGCATATATATGTTCCGGAGTACAACTCCTCAACAAGAATCTTCAGGCTTAGGGAGGTGAGGATCGAATAATGTTAATGTTTCTCCTTTATTATGCCTCATATCTTTCATGTTGAGGTTATTGACTAGGGTAATGCTGATGCAGGTTAACTTCTGCGTCTATCACCGTCTTTTCTTTTCTTTTAGGAGCTGTATGTTCTGGTATGGCTGGCTATGTTGGCATGTGGGTCTCTGTACGTGCTAATGTCCGTGTTTCAAGTGCAGCAAGACGGTCTGCAAGAGAGGCTCTGCAGGTTCTCTTGTTCCATTCATGCATAATAATTTTCAGGTAGCTATTCTACTGACTGAGTTAGCGTATTTTATGTTCAGGTAGCTGTTCGTGCTGGTGGTTTTTCTGCCTTGGTGGTTGTTGGTATGGCTGTAATCGGTGTTGCGATTCTTTATGCCACATTCTATTTTTGTTTGGGAGTGGACTCACCAGGTTCAATGAAGGTTACTGACTGTGAGTCTCAACTTCTTGTATTTGACTAGTCAAGAGATTTAATTTATTAGTTAAGGCATCTGTGCAGTTTATTATGGAGTCTGTCCCAAATATTCATTGACTAGGATCTTAAACTCCTATAATGTAGATGACATGGAATCCCATTGCTATGTGGCACAAATAGGTCTATTTCTAAAATTGGTGCGCGATATGTTAAATTTTAGAAAAGCCGCACCCCAAAGCTCTCAAATAAAAAATAGCTATGAATACTAAAGATCCTGGCTTAGCTGTTTCTAGTGTCAAGTTTTGCAAGGTGATAAGTTTTTCTTTTTCTGGGTGAGATGAATTGGACTGAATCGCGCCGTCAAAAAGTACATCTGTTAAACTTTGCTGCGATTACCAGATTTTATGGATAATCATCTGTTTTACCAGAAATTCTGTTAACAGTGTTGTAAAAATCGCGCCTAGGCGGCGCCTAGGCGCCGATTAGTCGCTAGGCGGCTTAGTGAGGAGTAATTTTAGCCAAGTCGCTCCATTAATCGCTGGTCGGTCCTAGTCGGTCCCAGGCGGGCCTAGGCGGCGAAAACTTGAAATTCCCGGCAAAACGCGGTACGAACGTGTTACGGGTTCGCTCGGGATCGCGTTCTCGATCATGAAACTTGCGTTCCAGATAATCAATTCAATCGTAGGGTCTGGTTTACAAAAAATACTTGCGATAAAGAAGAGAAACAGAGAATAAATAGTGGCTAATCGAAGCTTACCTGTTGATTTGTGGGTAGAATTTAGGCTTGGCAGGCTGATTTGTTAAGTCAAATGAAGAGACGAGCGAGAGAGACGAGAATGCAGATCTAAAATGTTTGAGACGGCTGCTTAGTATTAGGTTTAACTCTTCTTTTTTCTTTTTCACCTTTTATTTTAACTAATTTACATTTTTCATCCTCAAAGTTATAGCTTTTATCAAAATTAACCTAAACTTTTAGGTAATAACCTTTTATTTTAACTAATTTACGTGTATTTATGTGTATATAACTATATATATATAAGTTTGAAAAATTACATATAAAAATTACAATCCGATTAATCCCGCCTAGGCCCCGATTAATCCCGCCTAGGCCTAGGCCCTACCCCACCGCCCGCCTAACGCCTAGCGATTTTTACAACACTGTCTGTTAATCAATATCTACAGTGCATTTATGATACAAGGTTACTATTCTTGTCATCTGATGTGGAACTAAAATACATTAGCAATATCACCATTAAAAGAACAAAAAACCATTTGTAATATGTGCCCTTCTGATATTCAGTGCCTCTTCTTCTTGTGGGATACGGTTTTGGAGCTTCGTTCGTAGCCCTTTTTGCTCAGCTAGGTGGTGGAATATACACGAAAGCTGCTGATGTTGGTGCTGATCTTGTTGGAAAAGTTGAGCAGGGAATACCTGAAGATGATCCTCGGAATCCTGCTGTCATTGCTGATCTGGTATACATTCGCTTTTAGTTTTTGTTGTTCTTGCTTATTGATGCGTAAACAACCTGTGACTGAAATGCCAAACAGATTCAGCTTCAGCTTCACTATTGATTCTGGGGCAGTTATAATATGGAATCACAAAATAAGATATTAAGATGGAGTGTTAAAACAAACAAAAAAAGAGGCCACTAACACAAACTACTTGACTGCTTCTCACTCCCTTTTTCTACATGTTTATTTTTCCACATTGACTGCAAGCTTTTGTTAATCATTTGTGACTTGTAAAATGTTGCTTAAAATACCCTAGAAAGTTATTCAGGAAGGAGACTTCTTAGTAGTTCTAGTTTACAGTTTTATCTGCTAGTTTGCCAATTGTATATGTCTGCTTTCTATATGTTTTGGGTTGCTTTTGTATAAGTAGTGATTTTTTTGGTTTATTTGTTGCCACTACGTTTATTAGTAAGAGGAGGTTTGGCAGTTCTTTTAGAGCCTTAAATCTATCCTGGTATGAATTTAAGGGGCCGTTTGGTTGGATGGAATTCAATGGAATTGGAATTTAAATTCCATTCCTTAGTATGTTTGGTTGGCTATGAGATAGATTTGGAATTGGAATTAATTCCATCCAAATCCCACACTTGATGGAATTTAAATTCTTTTAATGTTTTGAAGGATTTCATAAGAATGTTTTTAAATACTACATATAACCACGACCTTTACCACCCGCTGTCGTGCTAATCAACGTTGCTGCTCACCACCGCCACCGCCCACCACCACCCCCTCCCCGCCGCCGCCGCACCCCGCCATGGCCATTCCCCGCCGCTGCCCCCCGCCACCGCACCCCGCCGCCCCGGCCACCTCCACCGCACCTCGCCGCACCCCGCCCTCACCCCCACCCCCACCCCACCGCCCCCCGCCCTCAACCCACGCCACCCCCCCTCCTTCAACCCACGCCATACCCCGCCCCCACCTTCGCCACCTCCACTGCACCTCGCCACCTCCCGCCTCCACCGCACCTCGGTGTCCCCCCCCCCCCCACACCGCCGCCGCCACCAAAAATATTTTTTATAAAGATTTTGAGTATAAATCTTTATTTTATATTTGTTAATTTTTATGGGGTAATTTTGTCTTTTTATGTATTTTGACATTCCAATCCCATAATAAAAGTATCAACCAAACACATTTTTGAATTTCAAAGGAATCCTTTAAATTCCAATTCAAATTCCATTTCCAATTCCAACAAGTTCCGGGAACCAAATGCCCCCTAAGTTTGCTTCATAGTTTTTGTCTTGAATTGGCAAATCTGCGCACCATTGCTTGCTTGACCTATATCTTTTATGCAAGTTTTTTCTTGAATTCAATCGCTTGGATCTTAACCAGAGAGTTTGTAATCACTGTCAGTTTCTTATATACTTGATTATCATTAAATTAATTTTTTTTTGATTTCTTAGTCTAGTTTGTGATATTGTATATCATTTTTCTTATCGTGATGAATATTTTGATCTAATAGGTTTAATGATTTTGTTGATTTTCGTCATACAAGGTTGGAGATAATGTTGGTGATTGTGCAGCTAGAGGAGCTGATTTGTTTGAGAGCATAGCTGCAGAGATAATCAGTGCTATGATACTTGGAGGAACTATGGCTCAGCGCTGCAAAATTGAAGGTAAATAATTTGGTTCTCTATAGCTGTAGTTGCTTGCATTATATCTCTGAAATTATGCATTCAGAATTGGTTTAAGTGGACCCATCTGTTGATCCTGGCCCTTTTATTGGACTATTGTTTTTTTCCTTTACAACTCCATGTTATCTTCTAGACTTGCTTCTTTTCAGCAGCATTATGTTCCATTAAAAGAGTGAGCAACTCTGTGCAGTTGTTTGTTAGTTAACTAGATTGGTGTTCTAAGGTTGCTGACTCTGACTGCTCCATGATATTGGAAAACATTGAGGTTCATACGAGGCCAATGGGCACACATTAACTTTTCATATCTATAGATGATTTAAGGGGATGTGCTACTGCTGATACCTTCACTTGTATGTGTCTGCTCCAACAGATCTCATAGCCATGCATCAATGCTGAAGCATTTTTATCTCTTTTTATAGTTCATGGTGGGAATTAAAGTTAATTTTTTAATTGCTGTTAGATAATGGAAGACTTTAGCTGATGCATCTTTTTACCAACACCGCACTTCTATATATTCCAACTTATGCATCTTTTTCTTACGTACATGAGAATTTTATGTTATTTAGTCGATCAATCATCTGTCTATAAACGTGCTGTTCTCTTTACATGTAGATCCATCCGGCTTCATCTTATTTCCTCTTGTCATCCATTCATTTGATCTCATAATATCATCAGTGGGGATATTTTCAATACGTGGCACACGTGATCCTGGAGTGATTGGTGTTATGGAGGATCCTATGATGATACTTCAGAAAGGATATTCTGTTACAATAATTTTAGCGGTTGTGACTTTTGGTTTGGTAATATTTTCATGTGACTTGTAGCATGGTTATATATAGCTTTCTTGTGTTGTGCTGTTTTATATATTTTCTCTTGCAAATGTTGATAAAATTTTGTGTTGCCTATGCAGTCTACGCGGTGGATGCTATACACAGAACAAGCTCCTTCTGCTTGGTTGAATTTTGCCCTATGCGGTTTGGTTGGAATTATGACAGCTTACATTTTTGTGTGGATTACTCAGTATTACACCGACTATAAACATGAGCCTGTACGCAAATTAGCTCTTTCCAGCACAACAGGCCATGGAACTAACATAATTGCAGGCATTAGCTTGGGTTTAGAGTCTACTGCTCTTCCTGTCCTTGTTATAAGTGTGTCTATTGTTTTGGCTTTCTGGTTGGGCCAAACCTCAGGGTTGGTTGATGAGGCTGAAAATCCAACTGGTGGATTGTTTGGGACGGCAGTTGCAACAATGGGTATGCTTAGTACTGCAGCCTATGTTCTCACTATGGATATGTTTGGCCCAATAGCTGATAATGCTGGTGGAATTGTTGAGATGAGTCAGCAGGTAAAACAGCATTCTCTGTAACTGATTGTTTTCTTCATGTTTGGGTTTTTTTTAATGATTATTGTCAATTGCAGCCTGAAAGTGTTCGGGAGATCACCGATGTTCTGGACGCAGCTGGGAACACCACAAAAGCAACAACCAAAGGGTTTGCCATTGGATCTGCTGCACTTGCATCTTTTCTTTTATTCAGTGCGTATATGGATGAAGTAGCATCATTTGCTCACACCCCATTTACACAGGTAGGGAAGTCAGACTTGTGCTGTGGAATAGTTGAGCTTCTTTAATTGCTGCTGCATGTGCAGGTTGACATTGCTATTCCAGAAGTATTTGTTGGTGGTTTGTTGGGGTCCATGCTCATCTTTCTTTTCAGTGCGTGGGCCTGTGCTGCAGTTGGTCGGACTGCCCAGGAGGTTGTTAATGAAGTAAGAAGACAGTTTATTGAGAGGCCAGGCATCATGGTAGGTGCCATCCATCCTCCCTTGTAAAGAGGAATGTCTTGTTGAACTTTTATTGAAATTATTTTGATGCTGTAAAAGATAATCAGATTATTTTAAGGTTTTATCCTTATGTTTATGTTTGCCGTAGGACTTCAAAGACAAACCGGATTATGGGAGATGTGTTGCAATTGTTGCCTCTGCATCCCTGAGGGAGATGATAAAGCCTGGAGCATTGGCCATTATATCACCTGTATTTGTTGGTGTGTTGTATCATCTTTTTATAATTGCTCATAGTATAGATTGCATTATTATTTAGGTTTAAATAAGATAAGATGATCATTTAGGGATCAAGTAAACCCAAGTAGAGTATGAGAGTGTCAGTACAGGAACACTTGCTTTAGCTTTTTATTAATACTTGATTGGTTCCAAACAGGCGTTCTGTTTCGGATTCTGGGTTACTATACAGGGCATCCTTTACTTGGGGCTAAAGTTGTGGCCGCCATGTTGATGTTTGCTACGGTTTCTGGTATTCTCATGGCTCTTTTCCTCAACACTTCTGGTGGTGCCTGGGATAATGCTAAGAAATACATTGAGACGGGGGCTCTTGGAGGCAAAGGAAGTGACAGCCATAAAGCCGCAATTACTGGTGATACGTAAGTAGCAAGCAACTATTTATCTATTTGGTTATATTTTAATTTTTAATATTACAGTGTAGGTGACCCATTTAAAGACACAGCTGGGCCTTCACTGCATGTCCTTATCAAGATGCTTGCAACGATAACGCTGGTCATGGCTCCGGTCTTTCTCTAGTCTTGGAAGATTACTTTCTTTATTATTATAATACCGATTTTGTCTCCTTTTCTTAACTTACTTTGTGAAAGATGGCTGCAGTTACTTTGACTTGAGTTTCCTAGAAACGTTTGACTCTATTTACTTTACATCAAGAGTTTAATTGCCTGCTCCTGTGCTGTTAAATCCCGCCTTCATTTAATTGCAACGTGGAAGAGGAGAGCTTGCTCAGGGAATTCAAATGGGAGACTCTCGTTTGGTTGTTTTTGTTATATGAAGGATATAATAGGTATATTACATCTTTTTAAAACCCTCTAATTACATACACAACATTTGCCAATGAGCCTCAGATCAAATCAACTGGTTCACCTCTATGGCCTTCTAATTTGGAGGTCATGGGTTCGAGTCTTATTTGGTGCAATATGCTTAGGTGGGTTAGTGATTTTTCCACCGTGGGCCTTCGGGTGGTGGGTTTCCCCTGAAATGGTGGGTGGGGCCGGGTCACTAGCGTTGTCTGCGTTTGCGGGCGTGGGTGACCTTACGCCAATAGATTTACCCGGGTGGCCGGGCTTATAGTAAGCGTTGGCCGTTAAAAAAAAAAACCATAGATAACATTTAGTAATGTCGGTTACCACTGTAAGCAAACCGATTGGTCCACGCTTTCTTAGTTAAACGATTACTTTAAATGATATAATGACTGTGTACACGCATCCGTGCCCTTTCATAGTTCCATACACCTTTCCATATAAAGACAAATTTCCACCGGCTAAGAAGGTTTTAACTGTATTAAACTAATTTTAAATGATTAAATTTAAACCTTCTAAAATGTAGACAGTTTTCTCTCTTAGTTAAACTTTGAAAAGTGTTGATAATAAAAATGTTTTTTATTTATAGTAAAATGTATTGAATTTAACGTTTTTTTTACCGTTTCCATGTGTTTTTTTATAATCGCTTATAGGACATCAAAAACGAGTGTACAAATTTTAACACTCTACTCATACCGCATGAACAACATTGGTACCGGCGTTATTATCAGAACTGGTATCGGTATTCCCTGTTTTGGTTTTCGACTGATGTAAAACACCTGCAAATATCCTTTTGGTAATGACTTTATTTTTTAGGTTTTCACCTTCGTTTTCTATGCGAGTGCCGGTTCTTTACTGGCGCCGCAACGAACCAAACAGATACTGAGCAAGTTCCCGCAGTGTAGGCGTTTCGACACCGTGACGAACCGCATAAATAATGAGCGAACAACATCGTTGCCGGTATTGGTATTTCAGTCGATGTATAGCTTGGGTTACATCGTACAACATTTTTGTGAGGAACCACACGGTTTTATATTTTGTTAAAAAAAAAATTTTTGTTTTTTTTTCATTTATACAATGTGAATTTTTCGTGGTTTTCGAAAATATTGTCGCTAAATGTTATTTTTCCCACTTTTTACGTTTGAAACCGGGCCGACTTAATGCGTACCCCACTACATCTCACAAGTATCTTTTTTATTAACATTTGCATCTACGTTTTCGTTTAAATTCTCCGCCGTGTTAACGTTTTAAAAAATCAGGCAGTGCCCCGCTACGAAGAGCGGGTTCAACTTGCTAGTTAAGAACACACATTTTATGAAATCACAAGAAGATATATATATATATATATATATATATATATATATATATATATATATATATATATATATATATATATATATATATATATATATATGGGACGTACCGGTTTTAAACCCTGAGTTGTTGTAAAAACCCATAAACTCAATACAAGCCACACATTATTTTTTGTATATTATATTTTGTGACTCTCATTAAATTTGGTTCTTTTTTTTTTTTTTTTTTTTAAATCTTTGAAACAACCTTAAAAAGGTAAATGAGTAAAATTACATACTTGATTTAACACCACCACCCTCCCTTTCTCTATCTCCAGATCTTTACTTTAGGTTCTTTTTTACAATAAACAAAATCAAGAACATGATTTTTAACCCTGTGTAAATTTAGTTTCAAACTCATATACACAAATCAGTAAAAATCTATTCAACAAAATACCTAAATATCTTTACAAATGAGGGGAAAAAAACATATACACAAATCAGGAAAAAAAAATTTACATCCAAATACACAAATGTCTTTACAATACACAAGTGCAAAATCAAAATACACAAGTGTAAGATCAAAATATATATGGACAACTTCCAAACCTGTTTCATATCTAAAGTAACAAGAGTCAGAATTTAATAGTTTTAAGTGGTAATTATTAATAGAAAAAAAAATTTGTCCATCTGAATATATATAATATTGTTTTTGTAATAAAAGTTTTAAGTGGTAATTATTTATAAGTGTAATGTGTGATATTGGAATTGGATGTTAATTAAAAAACATGGTGCTTGTAAGAATAATGGACAAACAACTTTTCAAGAATGATTTGAACGATGAGTTTAGAGAGATAGAGAGAGACAGATCTAACATTGAACACCGATCTAACCTTTCGTCGGTCGAAGATGGGTGGCGATGGTGGTCGCCAGAGGATAATTTCACTCAAACACTACATGAACCTTGCCGATCTAACCTTGAACACCGCCAGAACCCTAGCCGCAAATCTAACCTGGAACACCACGAGAACCTGTCTCCCGCCACTCGTGCTCAGATCCACCGCCAACTCTCCGATCTGAATGAGAACCTGTCTTTCTTATCCGTCTCCGTCGCCGCCAATTTTGTCGTCGTTAAAATTTTCATCGCCGCAGAACAACAACTCTTCGATCTGAACTTTACAGGAAGGAGAGATTCCTCAAATAAAAACAAAGATGACAGGGACGATTTCTTCTAGTGATTTGGGTTTGTTTTAGGTTTGGAAAAGAGAGAAAGAAACAAGTGAGAGAAGAAACATGATCAGATCTTGATACAGGAGAGAAAGTGGGTTTATATATGACAAGAGTGAAATCACAATAATACCCCTTCTGATTAAAAGTAAATCTAAAAAGTAAGAAAATTTATTAGTGGTCCAGAATGAGTTTCTGGATTTTCACAATAACTCAAGGTTTTCATTTATATATATATTATATATATATATATAGGGTAGAGTTCAAATGCTAACCCCCATTTTAAACGCTAACCATGTAAACTAAATCCTAGTCATTGATGTAGATTAATCTATGGCTATTTATGTACACTGACAAAATTGTAAATACTGCTATCTTGAAATGAATTAAAATTAATTAAAAAGGGTAATTTGGGTATATAACATTGGTTTTAAAGCGTGTAACCGTCAACCAAAATCAACCAAATCCCTGAAAATTCTCAAATCTAATTCAATCTTTTAGAACAGTCGGAGATTTCATCAAGGAGGCTATTAAAATCAAACATTCTTCTTATTTTGTTGAAAGCTTTACAAACTATCGGAGACGAGAAAAGGGGCGATACTCAGACGCAAGGTATCACTTCCGAATTTGCCTTTGTTATTTCGTTTTTTCTTGTAAATAAGTCGAATCGTTCACCAATGTGTATTCAAAAATCTTATTTTATAGTTGCATGTGTAATCCGAAGTAGATTTTTGGTGATTAAAATTGGGTTAAATATGAATTTCGGAAACGCGTTCTTGAGTTTGGTACCCTAAGTTCTGTTTTTTATAAGAATTTGATTTTGGTTTGGTTCTTTTATAGGAATATGCACCTGATACGTTTCATAAGAAATTGTATAGTGTTGCTGCATTGTTGTGATTGTTAAATGTGTTCCTAGAATTGATACATATATGTATCAATTGAATAATACCTTAGTATTTTGGATCTGATACAGTGTTATAGGTGGATAGAACATACAGAAGTTAATCTCACTGAAAGTTAAAAAACATAGCAGCTTTGTTTCTTATTTAAATGCAGGAAATATTCTGTTACATAAGACCTTTAATGCAGGAAATATTCTGTTAAGTACCTTCAGTGTGTACTATAAATATGTCATTATGTATATGTACAAATGTTTTTTATGATACACCATTATGTTGTACATATACGTTCCAAAAACATGTTAACATAATATTGTAAATTACATAACAAAATAAGTATTAATGCAACTCTAATCAAAATGGTAATTTGATGTGTTTTTAATTTTCCCGTCAGTATATATGATAAAGCCATTTGATACGTATAAGTATCAATTTACTATAAAGAACCGTAATAAGTATTTTAATATAGTAATATTAAACTAAAAGACTTCGATAATAAATACTATAAATCTAACCAAAAAAATACCATAAAATTTGGTTGTGGGACCAAATAACAAATAATCCTTATTTGTAAAGTAAGTCTAGAAAGGAATGGGGTAATGGTTTTTAAGGAAATACCGAAAAAATAACATCTCATATTTTCTTCAAACTCTTTATTCCGATTCATCATTCTCTAGAGATCCATTATCTGATTCATCAGCGTCTGGTGATTCTTCCATATATTCTACAGGTTCCTCTTCAGAATCTTCTAGTTATATAATAAAGAAAAACCATGGTCATCAACACGTTTGCCACAAAAATTACACTTCCTCAGCCTTTTTTTATTCTTTAGCCTTCTCACCAGGTCCTATTAATCTTTTGTTTGTACCGCATCCTTTGTTCCTAATACCAGCTGGTACCTTATATGTAACAGTTTCAGGTTGAGATTGACCAACTAACTCTTCAATAACAACATTTTTTTCTATTATATGATGGCTCATGCGGGTACTCCTGAAAAATTGAATCCTTCATTTGTTCTATAATGCCATCAAGCCAGACTAGACTATCTTCGTCACAGCGTAAACGATCAACGCATTGTTGAATGTTATCCACTATACGATGCCTTATTATAGAATCCTTGGTCTGATAGACTCCATACCTGTTTGCAATATACTAAATACACTTTGGGGTAAAACATCTCTTCTCCATCGAATCGGTAGGGGATTTTTTCAATTAAATGATGCCTAAACACACAAAATACATGACGACACAAATAACCAATACGTGTGTAACCCATGCAAGAACAAGTAACTGAAATTTCTGGCATTGTTAGGGTGACCTAACAAGTACAAATAACCATGTTAGATAACGGATATTAAAAAACTAAAACATTTAATCACGAAAATGAACTATTGTAGATACACACCTTGAATTCATTGATAACTTCCATTGTTTTTTCCTGATGTGCAATCATGTATGTGAATACTTCACCATTTTGGTTACGATCTGCTATATAACAATCTTCATACAATGATATATCTCCTTCTGGACTTCCTTTAAAATGGTTTGAGTGTAAATCTCAGAAGCATGTTTTTCTATAGATAAGTCTGTGAGCAATCCAGGTTTTGTCGTTGTGGTTCCATATTCAAGAACACGCTGGTTATACCTTTGACCGTCCATGGAACTATCAAAACACAGTAAAAACTGAACCGGAGTGTTAGAAGAACTTGAATTAACTTTGAACTCATGGTTTGCGCTCTCACATCTAGACGTGGTTTTCATTAAACAACACATCTGTATGTCTTTAAAATACCCTGGTACCCACTGCTCCCTGATAGCAAACATATCATATAACCATTTGTGATCTTGCAACTCGTATTCGGTCATAAGAGCTTTCCAACGTTTTTCAAATGTAGCTGAGGGTAGGAAAACATTCATAAAAGATGACACGCATAAGCGTGTCAAGGATAGCCCTGTCAAGAATGAAGATGACACGCATTTATGACACGCATTTATGACACGCCTTTACGACACGCATTTATGACACGCCTTTACGACACGTATTTATGACACGCCTTTACGACATGCAATGCGTGTCAAGGAAGGCCCTGTCAAGAATGAAGATGACCCGCATTTTACGTGTCATCTATTTATGACGTGCATATTTTGTCATAAATGTGTGTCATGGTTAAAGCTGTTTAAAAATATATATATATATTTTTTATAGAATTACTAATTTTCATTTTTTCACATTAATATCATAAAATAGTAATAAACATTTCATAATACAAAATAAAATACACATGAAAAAACAATTCATTTCATAAAATATAAACAAACATTTAAAAGTAACAAAAGTCGAGTACATATTCAACGTAATGTCAATACAAAGTTTCACCGAAAAATGAAGTTTGGTACAAAAGTCGACCATTCTTCACGAGCTCCATCAATATCAACATCGTTGTATTCATCTTTCCTTCCCCCAACCTAAGAAAAAATTTGTAAACAAATAATTATCAAATGTTTGTTTAAAGCAAGTATGAGCTTAAAGCAAAAAAAACACAGCTGACCCTCCGGTGGGTAAGGGCCATGCTACCCTTAAAACAACGTGTGTGTGTATGTGTTACACATATACTTCAATAGCTGTTCACTTAGAGAATGAGCAAACTCCATCTCCTGTATATTCATGAAAGAAGAATTTATTTAGACATAATAAAGGTGTTTAACACAGTTGAGAGGTTTAAGGTATTAGGTGATTAACCTCCAAATAAGATGGAGAAAGGACACCTTCTAACTTTTTGAGACCACGTGAATGCATCATCTCATGATCTTCACGGAAGCTACTGAAAAATGCTCGGGCTGAAAATCGAAGCACCAAGTTTTAAGAAATAAAAATGAGAATCCCATATAAAATTATGGTTGCTTATATGTTATACATTCAAGATATAATATGGCTACCTTCTTTAAGATGATCTTTTGCTATCAGATCCATGGAACAATGGATAAAAATTGGATACAGAACACGAAACAATTCATGCTGCATTTGTTAAAACTTATATAAAGTTAGCATATGAAACATATATACTATATAGACAATATAAAGCAATTCAGCATATGGGCACCTTGTACAGATCTAGTGAGCTATAAGTCCAAGATTTCAACTTGTTGTATCCATCATGGTACATTGCAGGGATATTTTCAGGCCTGATATATGCATCAAAATCCTTATGCATTTTTGTTACATGTAAATGTACTTGAAGGGTTTAATTGTCTTTTAGCAATAATAAGTAGAAGGGCTGATTTGTAATTGTTGTATTCTTGAGGGTTTAGTTTGTTTTCGGTTAGTTAGTTGAGTTTTGTCGTTATATTCCATTGTAACCCAAATGACTGGGTATCTCGATAATGAATTGATTCGTTTCCCCTCTCTTTCGATTCTTCTCAATTTCTTATCGTAACATTGGCATCAGAGCTACCGGTTCTCGTCGGAGCTAGAATTCTGTTCATATTCATCAAGTCCGATCATCTGGTTCACAAAAAACCGATTTCAATTTTAACCTAATTGAGTATATGGCGACCAGACAACAAGAAATGGAAAGATTGGAGAAATTAGAGCAAGGTAATACAAGTTTGATTGAAGGACAACAAGCAATTTTGGATCGAAATTCGAAAGCAATTAAGATGCTACAAATTAGCATGACTACTCCAGTCACTCAAATGGCTGAAATTAGCAACAAATTGGGCAATGATAGAGGTGGAAATCATCAAGAACAGAGTTCGTACTGGACGGCTGGATTTTCCTAAATTCAATGGGGAGGAAGTGGAAGTATGGTTCATTCGCTGTAATCATTTCTTTGCAGTTGATAAAACACCAGAAAACGCAAAAGGTATACTATGCAGTCATCAATTTGGAAGGAGCAGCACTAGAATGACATCAAGGTTACGTTGATAGCCAGAACAGAAATGTAGATGAAATTACATGGGATGAATATTCAAGGTCTGCTGTTACAAGATTTTCTGAAATATTATCTGAAGATGCTATGGAGGAATTAAAAAATCTCAATCAGACAAGTTCACTTCCCGATTACACTAAAGCATTTTATGCATTGCTTAATAGGGTTATGTAACATCCCAAAAATAAAACGACAATAAAAATAGTAACGGGTCTAAAGCGAGACGAACGGAATAAACGAACAAAGACACGCGGGCTGGGGATGGGCCAAGGTTGGTTGCGAATGGGCCTGGGGTGGGAGGCCTCTCCCATAAATACCCCTACACACACACCCTTTCTCTCATTTGCAAGTTTTAGAGAGAGAAACCATAGAGAGAGAAAGCGAAGGTTCGACTCGAGATTGCAAGGGAAGGATTCTCCGGTGCTCGTGAAGATAACCTCCGAATCAGAAGCTCGATACAGGTAACGGTTTCGCCTAGATATGAGTTTTTGTTAACTTTGGGGTTTTCGGGTTTTGGGACAAAAGGTAACGTTTTTACGTATGAAACTTGAAAATAAACATAGATCTAGCATCTAGAAGGAAAAACTAACGTTTTGAACGTAGAAAGTTGGGATCTTGATGTAATCAGATTCGCATGCAAGAACTTAGGGTTATTGGGGAAGCAGACTGCCGGCAGGAGCAAGGCCTTGCGTACTTGTTAAGTACGCAAGAGCAAGGCCTTGCGTACTTGTTAAGTACAAGTACGCAAGAACAAGGCCCTGCATACTTGTTAAGTACGCAAGAACAAGGCCCTAGCAAGGTCCTGCGCACTTGCTAAGTGCGTATGCATCAGGACTATGGGGATAAATAGCTGGTTAGTAAAGTCAGTATGTTCGCCTAATTCATTATGATTAAACCGTTAGAGTCAGGATTAGGTCTGATGTGGATGTAACTACTCAATCCAGATCATAAGTGACGTTGTTGGGCCTTCGATTAGGACAACGAGACTAGCTTATCAGTTCTAAAGCCCTCTTTTAAATGTTTTATTAATGCTTTGGGCTGGTGTGCATACTTACGAAATAATGTTTTACGAAATGATGTTTTATGAAATGATGTTTACGAAAGGAAAGTTGAAATGTGTTTATGAAAGGTTTTGCCAAATAAGTTTACGAATAGTTTACGAATGAAATGCTATATAATAAAACGTACGAATGCTTTAACTGAAATGATGTAAAGGCGGTAACGGTTTTTATAGAAAGTCACGAAATGAACGAATCTGCCACGAGTTCCTTCAGGAACTATGGTATGCATGTATGTTATGGGCCTTACCTTTTAGGGGCCTTTGTGGCTGGCCAACTGTTGTACATCTGGGTGGATAAAGGGGTGACGACGGTCACCATGGGATTACCGGGATCCCTATTGAAGGTACTATTCCCTGCGAGGGAACAATGCTTAAGGTGAAGGTACGTACTATCCTTTGGGATGCCGTGCTTAAGGTGAAGGTGCGTGTATCCTTGTGGTACCGTTCCTAAGGTTCTGGTGTTGAATGGCTTTAGGGTATCGGGCCCTAGGTTTCTCCACCTACAGGTAATGTACGGTGTCGAAGGGCCTAGTGGTGGCGTGCCTCGGGGTTTCTCCACCAGTATGCGATGAATGGAATTGACGGTTACGAAAAGGCGCATATTCGGTTCATGTTGACTTATGTTATGATGATATGATTATGAGGTTTTGATGATGTTAAGTTATTGCATGTTTCTATGTACGCTTTTATTAAATGAATGAATGTTATGTTTTTTTGGCAAATGTAAATGTTAAAGTTTTATGTAATGCTAGAACTTACCAGCGTAGCTGACTTTTAGTATACACATTCAGGTTAAGGACAGGTACGGGCGATGGATGGTGATGATTGGTAAGCGAGAAGAGTTACCCAGCTGATAATAAAGTCTGGCATCCCGTTATATTTTATTTATGTTATGTTTTATGTTTAAGACAATGTTACGCTTCCGCACGTTGAACAATGTTATGTTATGTTTGAAATAAAATTTTCCGCTGCGTTATTTGATA
The DNA here is from genome assembly GCA_023525975.1 of Smallanthus sonchifolius. Classification (NCBI taxonomy): domain Eukaryota; kingdom Viridiplantae; phylum Streptophyta; class Magnoliopsida; order Asterales; family Asteraceae; genus Smallanthus; species Smallanthus sonchifolius. Next base: position 112,430 of record CM042037.1, read on the forward strand.
GTCAAGTTTAAGAACTGTTTGTGAATGAGTAAATCCAACAAGTGAGGCCTCTCGGGTTTGGGGCCTTTGACAATTGTATCTGATCGGGACACACGACTCACATCGAGGTTCTGGAAGAGATTTCATGAGGCGATGGGTACGAGACTTAATATCAGCACGGCATACCACCCGCAAATGGATGGTCAGTCCGAAAGGACCATTCAAACATTGGAGGACATGCTTCGCGCTTGAATTATTGACTTCGGTGGCAGTTGGGACAGTCATCTGCCGTTAACCGAATTCTCCTACAACAACAGTCATCACACGATAATAGGCATGCCGCCTTACAAAATGTTGTATGGCAGAAGATACAGGACCCCGGTTTGTTGGGTGAGATTGGACAGAAGGAATTAGGAAGCCTTGAAGTCGTACGAGAAACGTCGAAAAGGTTTGATCAAATCAAGGCACGAACGAAGACCGCACAAGATCGTCAGAAATCCTACGCGGATAAACGACGAAGGCCTATTGAGTTTGATGTTGGGGATAGAGTAATGTTGAAAGTGTCGCCTTGGAAGGGAATCATACGATTCAGAAAGAAAGGAAAGTTAAGCCCGAGGTTTGTCGGATCATTCAGGATAATGTCACGGGTTGGTGAAGTGGCTTATCGGTTAGAGTTGCCTGATGAGTTAAAGTGGGATTCATCCTACCTTCCATGTATCACACTTACGAAAGTGTTTGACAGATGAAATGGCTCACGTACCACTTACTGACATCGAGGTCGACAACAACCTTAACTACATCGAAGAACCCATGGCCATCTTAGACAGAAAGGAGAAGCGTTTATGTAATAAGGTTATTCAGTTGGTTAAAGTCCAATGGAAGCACCGAAAGGGATCGAAATCTACTTGGGAAATGGAGACGGAAATATGGGAGTCGTACCCTCAACTATTTGACTTATGATAGGTTTCAAGGATGAAACCTATTGTAAGGGGGTAGACTTGTAACATCCCAAATATAAAACGATAATAAAAATAGTAACGGGTCTAAAGCGGGACGAACGGAACAAACGAACAAATACACGCGGGCCGGGGATGGGCCAAGGTTAGTCGCGAATGGGCCTGGGGTGGGAGGCCTCTCCTATAAATACCCCTACACAAACCCTTTCTCTCATTTGCAAGTTTTAGAGAGAGAAACCGTAGAGAGAGAAAGTGAAGGATCGACTCGATATTGAAAGGGAAGGATTCTCCAGTGCTCGTGAAGATAACCTCCGAATCAGAAGCTTGATACAGGTAACGGTTTCGCCTAGATCTGAGTTTTTGTTAACTTTGGGGTTTTTGGGTTTTGTGAGAAAAGGTAACGTTTTTACGTATGAAACTTGAAAAAAAACATAGATCTAGCATCTAGAAGGAAAAACTAACTTTTTGAACGTAGAAAGTTGGATCTTGATGTAATCAGATTCGCATGCAAGAACTTAGGGTTCTTGGGGAAGAAGACTGCCCGTAGGCCTTGCGTACTTGTTAAGTACCCAAGAGCAAGGCCTTGCGTACTTGTTAAGTACGCAAGAGCAAGGTCTTGTGTACTTGTTAAGTACACAAGAACAAGGCCCTGTGTACTTGTTAAGTACGCAAGAGCAAGGCCCTGCGTACTTGTTAAGTATGCAAGAGCAAGGCCCTGCGCACTTGCTAAGTGCGCATGCATCAGGACTATGGGGATAAATAGCTGGTTAGTAAAGTCAGTATGTTCGCCTAATTCATTAGGATTAAACCGTTAGAGTCGGGATTAGGTCTGATGTGTATGTAACTACTCAATCCGGATCATAAGTGACGTTGTTGGGCCTTCGATTAGGACAACGAGACTAGCTTATCAGGTGAGTTCTATAGCCCTCTTTTAAATATTTTATTAATGCTTTGGGCTGGTGTGCATACTTACGAAATGACGTTTTACGAAATGATGTTTTGTGAAATGATGTTTACGAAAGGAAAGTTGAAATGTGTTTATGAAAGGTTTTGCCAAATAAGTTTACGAATGGTTTACGAACGATTTACGAATGAAATGCTATATAATAAAACGTACGAATGCTTTAACTGAAATGATGTAAAGACGGTAACGGTTTTTATACAAAGTCATAAAATGAACGAATCTGCCATGATTTCCTTCGAGAACTAAGGTATGCATGTATGTTATGGCCGTACCTTTTAGGGGTCTTTGTGGCTGGCCAACTGTTGTACAATTGGGTGGATAAAGGGGTGACGACGGTCACCATGGGATTACCGGGATCCCTATTGAAGGTACTATTCCCTGCGAGGGAACGGTGCTTAAGGTGAAGGTACGTGCTATCCTTTGGGACGCCGTGCTTAAGGTGAAGGTGCGTGTATCCTTGTGGTACCGTTCCTAAGGGTCTGGTGTAGAACGGCTTTGGGGTATCAGGCCTTAGGTTTCTCCGCCTACAGGTAATGTACGGTGTCGAAGGGCCTAGTGGTGGCGTGCCTCGGGGTTTCTCCACTAGTATGCGATGAATGGAATTTACAGTTACGAAAAGGCACAGATTCGGTTCATGTTGACTTATGTTATGATGATATGATTACGAGGTTTTAATGATGTTAAGTTATTGCATGTTTCTACGTACGCTTTTATTAAATGAATGAATGTTATGTTTTTTTGGAAAATGTAAGTGTTAAAGTTTTATGTAATACTAGAACTCACCAGCGTAGCTGACTTTTAGTATGCACATGCAGGTTAAGGACATGTACGGGCGATGGATGGTGATGATTGGCAAGCGAGAAGAGTTACCCGGCTGATAATGAAGTCTGGCATCCCATTATGTTTTATTTATGTTATGTTTTATGTTTAAGACAATGTTACGCTTCCGCACGTTGAACAATGTTATGTTATGTTTGAAATGAAATTTTCCACTGCGTTATTTGATAGTCAAGTTTAAGAATTGTTTGTGAATGAGTAAATCCAACAAGTGAGGCCTCTCGGGTTTGGGGCCTTACAGGTTAAGTTGACTGATGAATATGCTGCTAGTTTGTATGTTGGTGGTTTGAAATCTTAAATTCGTTGTTTAGTGAAAATTTTTATACCTAAAACAATGACGGATGCTATAGCTATGGTTAAGCAACAAAATGTGGTTTTCACTATTCTATTTGGGGAGAAAGAGGTTAAAAAAATTAGTACTAGTTATCGTACCAGTGGTGCAGGCTCTAAGTATGGTTCATCAATGCCTACTAAGAGTATAGTAAACCCTAATTTCATTATAGTGAATATAATAATTTGTCAAGATAAAAGCTTAAATGTTGGAGATAATTATGGTATTTTAGAATTTTGAAATAATTACCAAATCTATATATGGCTAAAATTACATAAACACCCTTTTTTATTAATATACTTTTAAATTATTTGATTAGTTAGGGTTGGTTATCATGATTATCACATAAAAATGTGGTTAACATTTGAACCCAACCCTATATATATATATATATATATATATATATATATATATATATATATATATATATATATATATATATATGGAGAGGATCAAATAAGAAGTAGTTTTTCGCTAAGAAATCTAAGAAATGACAAAAACCTTAAGAAACGATATAAAACGAACTCCGATTGAGCTAATTTCAGCAGCGTTGGAACCGTCTCGTCGAACTCTACCATCTTAGATTTTAGGATTTAGGTTTTAAGGTTTAGATTTTACGTTTAAATTTTAGGGTTAACCTTATGGTTTAGCTTTTAGGGTTTAGATTTTATGGTTTAGGTTTTTTTAGGGGTAGGGGAGGGGGGTTTAGGGTTTGGGGGTTAGGTTTTGGGGGTAGGGGTGGGGGGTGGTGGTTTTAGGCTTTTCAGGGTAGGGTTGGAGGGGGGGGGGGTTTAGGTTTTTGGGTGTGCGGGTGGAGGGGGTTTAGGTTTTTGGGTCCGGGTTAGGGTTCAATGAGACGGTTCCAATGCCGCTGGAATGATCTCAATCGGAGTTCGTTTGACCCACTTCTTAGGATTTCTTAGCGAAAACCCACTTCTTAGTGGAACCGTCCCCTATATATATATAACGTTTATTTTGCCTAAAAATGATTTGAATATAAAATTGTTAGTTTTAAATAAGATTTAAAGGGCAAAATGAGAAAAGTAAAAAATATATCTAGAAACCTCCTGTTTTTAATTAATCATATCCCTGAATTCACTTATTCTCTCTCCTCTCTCATCTCTCTCAATTTACTTAAAAAAATATTTAAAAACCGTCATTATATATAATTTACGTATATTTAACTCTATAAATAAAAGGAGAACCAAAATCATGATAAAATTACGGAGTTACACATATGTAACCCGATAAACTTCGTATATGTAACCTGATAAGTTACATATATGTAAAAGCAAGAGTTATGCATAAAAATAATAAAACTAAAATTCTAATTAAATTACTGAACATTAAGAATTACATTTCTGAACAACAATAGGTTTGTCTTTCAAAGGATTTGGATTTAGACAAGTTTGTGATGTCTCAGACTCGTATACACGGGCATGAGTAGATTGTAACCAGCTACTGCCTTGTAAGTACAACACCTTTAGAACACACAACCAAAACAATCACATATATGCTTAGATATTTAAATTGGTCTACATGCTTACGTATATGTAAACATGTGCACAAATATACTTACGTATTTGTAAAACTGTTTACGTATATGTAAGCAATATATGTAGCTTATGATGGATTAAGAGATAAAGAATACGAATAAGGTTACATTAATGTAGCTCATAATGTTGCATACATGTAACTCAAGTTACATATATGTAGCTTAAACAAGTTGTATATATGTAACTCAAAGGATCTATCATGTGATAATCCAAACTGGTAGTGGCTGAACAGATCCATTCTAGTTCCCAAACGCCATGGCTCCAACAAACATGTTGTAGAAGATTAAAGAAATCGCGGGATAAGAAGAAAGCGACGACCATGAACCTTAGATCGCAGCCGTGGAGTTTTGGCGAGGTGGCTGCAACCCTGATTTACAATGGTGACAAACGGTAATCAAAACAACGTTGCAAACTGAATAAGGAAACACGCTGGGTGTGCAGTGGTTTGGATTCGACACGAATAGTAGCAGCGGTGGCTTGTGGTTCGGATGATATAGCACCACCCGAAGAGAAAGAGTGGCGGCAAGTTTTAGAGAATTCTTCGTGAAGGATTTTGTGATAGAATGAGAAAAAAGAAAAATAAAACCAATTATGGAGGAGAGAAAAGAGAAAAATAAGGGATTTGAACAAAAATAAATACCTACCAAAAATAGTGAAGTGCAATTTTACATAAAAGCCCTTTAAAAAAATATAAATAAATAGAATTCTAAAATATCTTATTGGCTGTAATTAGTTTTCGCATAAATATCTAGTTTTCTCATGAACCCTCTTATATAGGGAGAGGTTCATTTTAGAACACTAATTTATAGCGAGAACATTAGGAACAAACCTAAATCGTTTATTTTTTTTGATTAATGGTTCCTATTATTTTAACATCTTTACTTTTTATATACAAATATGTATGTTATCTACATAAAAACTATTAAACTAATTTGTTTATATATTTTTTAACTTTTAATTTTACCTACACATGCATATGTTATGTGTAGGTGATATAACCTACACATGACATGCACATGTGAATGTACTATAATTAATTAAAATTTGTTCTTTTTTTTTGAATTTCATGAAAGATGAATAAACATTACATTTCAACCGGTTTCTCAGGTTTTAACTTTTTCTAAGATTGAAAAAATGAATGATTCATTGTGTTCCCCATGTTGCAATATATTTAGTGTTCTGAATTGAACTCTCCCTATATATATAAGGGAGGGTTCAGAGAAAACCACATAGTTAGAAGAAAACCGAGAAAACCATTAAAAAAGCCAATTTTAACCAATCATATGATAATCCCAGATTTTCAAACCGATTAAAACTTTTTAAAACGACGCCGAAGCGGTCCCAATTACAACATTTAACATATCCACGAGTTTTGATTTTACAAACACGTATTAACTACTCTAATTCCACAAAAGTAGTTTTAACAAGACTTGACCACAAAAAGTTATCCACGACTTTTAATGACTTCAAAATGTTTGTAAAGACTCCCTACGAGAAGGTTCACAAATACAATCATGAAACACGTCCATGAGAATCCATCCATATGATGCGAGACCCGAGATTCACACCGGAGCTTTCCCTACATACAAAACATCAATTTGTACATGTTTAGTAAAGATAAGCAGCCCTAGAGACCCCCACAAGCCCCTACAACAACAACATTCCAAAACCCAAAAATTAGCCAACTTGCGTCTTCCCGGCGTGAGACAGCCTAGACCGGCGTCCTAGACCTGCACCAACATTCCCAATTTTGCAATTTTGGCCTTTTCGACCCGTTTGCATTTTTGAGTCGTTATTAACATAAACTTATATTTAAACTCTATACAAGCCTACCCTCATATACTAACATATATTTGTTAGTTTTTCATCCCAAAATCCGAGTACCACTACTCATTTCCCACTCATTTAGAGTTTAACACAAGTTCTATTAATTCGTTAGTTTAGGTACATAACAACCTACAACTTTAAACACATAACGACCAATACACATTGTATGTTTTACCATTCTTTCAACTTGACATATCCACATGTCTAATGAGAGATCCACCTCTCGCTTTTTCACATGGAGTATTTGACTCCATGTCATCCCATGAAGTATCCACACTTCATGTCACCCGTGAAGTACTTGATTTCACTTTCTCCCGTGAAGTACTTGACCTCACTACCACCCGTGAAGTATCCACACTTCACGTAACACCTCCATGAAGTATCCACACTTCATGTAATCAACCAATTTACCATTTTACTACCAACGGTTGACTTTCACCACATTAAGTCAATTTTAGTCTAATCTTACCACATTCTACATTTTAGTTGACTCTTGACCACATTGAGTCATTTAAACCATTTAACCACATATCACCCATTAGTTTGACCAATAACCACATAAGTCAATTTACATCTATTTACCACGTTTGCACAATCAAGTTTGACTATTAACCACATAGTCTAATTACACATATTTACCACATTTGCACATTCAAGTTTGACTATTAACCACATAGTCTAATTACACCTATTTACCATATTTTCACATTCATGTTTGACTATTAACTACATAGTCCAATTCCAATTTCAACATAATAGTTTGACCCTATACCACTACGGTCAAATTACACCAATTTCACCATTATCCACAATGGTTTGACTTATACCACATTAAGTCAATTTTATATCAATTTCACCAGTTATCCATAAATGGTTTGACTTATACCATGCTAAGTCAATTTACAACAAATCACCACATTCTATATTTTAGTTTGACTATAAGCTACACTAGTCAACTACACCAATTTACCATGTTTAGTTTGACTATATTCCACATAGTTCAACTACACCAATTTACCATGTTTAGTTTGACTATATTCCACATAGTTCAACTACACCACTTGTACAAAGTGTCATTCATTAGTTTGACTAATTTCCTCATTATGTCAACTACAACAATCCTACCACATTCACACTTTACTTTGACCATTTACCACATAAGTCAAAATCAACATACAACACATAAATAGAATTAATAATACATCTATTTACACGTAACCACTACTTATCTACTACTAAGTAAGTGCAAAGCACTTACCTTTGCTAATGAAAATTCCAATCCGTCCTCAAAGCTAACATCTTTAACACCTTGATCACCTAAACATTCCACATGTTTTAGTAATCCAATTTACCTTAACACATTCATCAATTGAAATTTAACACCCACCCAAGATCTTATGATCTTCACTATCATCTAATCTTGGTTTATTTAGCTTTACACAAGCTTTTAACCTTCTAATCAAAATCAACCCATTTTGACCCGTTAAGGATTTCACCAAATATTCACAATTTCATCAATTCATAATTCACCATTTCACCCATTAAATTGAGTTTTATACTTGAAAATGTGTTTATATTACACTATAAACACTTATCCAAACTCAATTCACCATTTAATCACCTTCAATTACAAAACCCGGTCTCAAGAACCCTAATTTTGGAGTCATCAAACTGATTGGGGTTTCTTATCAACTAAAGTGTCTATTACCCCCATAAACACTTACCAACCTTCAATTCTCATTTAAACATCTCAAATGAAAAACCCCCAAATAACCCTCAAGAACCCTAGTTCTTGAATCTCCAAATTGGATGGTTCAAGGATGTTATTAAGCATTACACACCCTTAATCAAGCTAGGTAACAAGTTCTTAATCATAAACAACCGTCAATTCAACCCCTAGCTTGATTTTCATCAAAACCCACCAAGAACACTTCTAATGGAGGTTCAAGAGATGGAAGGATTGCTTACATGATGTTTGCTTGAAGATGGACACTCGAAATCCATTTGATTTCTTCATGCAACTCTTGATCCAGATTTTTGGCTCCTTTTCTCCCCCCTTCTCTTGCAATCCACACACACACACACTCTAGTGTGTGTCGCCATTTTAATCCCCCACCCAAATCAAGTTTGAGCCAATTACAAGACCAGTCCCTGCACTTGCATAAATGACTCATCCTCTCCAAATTAGTTAATTTCACATTTTAAGTGACACCCACCAACTTTATTTATATAAATATACCCCCTTACAATATAGTTACTTAATTATGGGGCAAACCCGAAATTTGGTTTGATACAAATCACTCCCCCTAATTTTGGGTTTCATCCCTGAAACCCGATCCACCATAAGATTAGGGTAACACTCGAGTATCTATATTCCCGAGTAGTTTCTGCCCCTTATTTAATGATCCCGTTGAACCAACCCTCGGTTAATCCGCTTATACCACAAGCGTTTCACCTTACTACCTAAGGTAGTAACCGGTTCCTCTAGATGAAACATCCATCATATATTGCCTTAATACAACTAAGAGAAACAACATCCACTCCTCTCGTCACACATTCCTGTGGATGAACCACGAGGAAAGTATCATGGTGTCTACAGGATCCCCTGAGTAACTCCTAATAGATTACCACTTATCAAACTAAAGTGAAGTCTAAACGGTCCAACAAAACATGGACTTGGCCTCCCACGTTTTCGAACCCGATACACCCCCTTTTAAGGGAAACTTTTATATCGCCGAAGTTCCCACTTGAATTTTCAATACAACTCCTCCCTAAATTTATTTAGGTTTTTCTATTCACCTTGAGCGGATTTTTCAATCGCACTCAATATACAAGATCTTTCACGCTAAGTCTTGAATCACACCATGATTCTTAGTGTCATGACATTCAATACTACCCAACTAAATGGTATTCGACACCGTTCAACATTTAGCAATTTAATATTGGCATATGAATACTCAAATGGTAAATAAGATGACAGCATCTTTCAACCAAAGGTAAATAATCACCAGATTTCCTCCAAATCGAAATATGAAACTAACACCTCAATCCGACTCAACATGTACAATGTACCATGTCGTATCAATGGCCTATATGGGTTTTCTTGTAATTGAGGGTTATATATATATATATATATGGGGAATGTATATGATGAAAACCCCTCCAAATTATAAAAACTTTTAAAAACTGTCCAAAAAACGGATTTTCACAAGGTTTTTTTTGTTTTTTTTAAAAGCTTTTATATGTAATTTCAAAACTTTTTATAAAAAAAAATAAAAAAAGCGCAAATGTTTTTATAATTTTTTTTTAAAATTCTGCCAAGTTGTGTTACATATCGTAACACGTTGTAACACATACGTAATATGTTGTAACACGGTTTTTTTTACACAAAACGGGGATTTTTGTCCATTTAAAAAAAAAAAACCGTTTGGCGTTTTTTGTATTTTTTTTTTTGACAAAAATCTTATAAAAGTTGCTTAGAATGATTTTCAATTTTTTTTTAAAAAAAAACACATGTAAATTCACGTTTTTTGGGAAGTTTTCAATGTTTTCACAACTCAAGTGGGTTTTCAAAATATCCATTCCCTATAATTGAAGAACAATTGAACGATTGCAAATTATTTTTCATTTTTTCAATAATTACATATACTCTTACGTATATGTAAACGTGTTTATGTAAATGTACACATGTGTCAACATAAATAATAAAATGGGGAAAGAGTAACCGAGTTACATATACGTAGCCTAGAGAAAAAAACTCAGGTTTACATATTTACATATGTTTAAACAGAACATAAAAAACGGGAATAAACCAGTTACGTATACGTAGCTCATACGAACTGCCTTCAGGAATTGTCTGGTCCATGGGCCGCACCTCACCTCTTTGCTGGTCACAAAATGGCTCTCATTTCTAGGCACCTCACCTCTTTGCTGGTCACAAAATGGCTCTCATTTCTAGCCCTACAAAACCAGAAGCAATACCACCTTTTAACCGGATGAACCCTAATCAATACACAAAAAAGAAATAAAATTTTGTTATTATTTTTATCCAAAGAACAAAATAATCTTTGTAGTGCGCCAAGGATAGAATTATAATCAATGGTTTGAGAACCTTATTGAACCGACTACACTATTGATTTGCTTTGACTGGTCGGACACCTTTAAAACCATATAACATTAAGACTCATAATTAATTTAATATTAAAAACCATAAAAACTATAAAACATATAACATCAATACACAAAAATTATTATCTTGTATATAATATCCCATGAATGGACGAGTCCACCGTCATTCATTCACGTTTATATTCAAAACTACCATAATTATTAAATTACTATTATTAAATATATTATTTGAAGGTTTTGATAATAAGCACACAAATTTTTGTATTAAAATTTAATGCTAACAGGTACACCAAGATCATAACTGAAATTAGAAAATAAATAACATGTATTCTAGTTACTATGTTAATTAGTAATTTTAATTTTACTAAAATCATAGAATAAGATTGAACTTGGACCAGGTTGTATGATAGTTGATTTTAATTTAGTTAGTTACTTCAGAAACTCATAAAACTTTTTCATCTTGTTTCTGATGAACGTTATGGGTCCGGAGAAGAAATAAGACTTTTGGAGAAAAAATCACCTTATTTTCACTTGGGTTTTCTTAAGTGCTTATTCTGGATCAACTTCTTTTATTCCTTCGATCTTAGAAAGATATTTGAAAAGAATATATAATTTAAATGTAGTAAAAAAAAGCACTTAATCATGGAGTAAATCAAGGAATTCAAAAGAATTAAATAACTACCAAAATTAAATTATTAACCTTCGAATTAAAATAATAAAAATTAAAAAAAAATTCTGATTTGTTGAGAATGGTTTTCTTGGTTTTCGCCTAAATTTGCGGTTTTCTATTGATCCCTCCCCTACATATATATATATATATATATGTAATGGATCATTTGAGAACTCCTAAATATTTTGAGAATTCGCGAGAACTCGTCAAAAATCCAATCAAAACCGTTTTTTTTTTGTTTTTACTATTTTTATTGTTAGAATACAACATAAAAAAATAAATTTATATATGTAAATTTACATGTCTTCCTATATTAAAAAAAATATACATTTGTGTAAGTTTGCCACTTACACATGTGTAAGTGTTTATCATTTACACATGTATATAAATTTTTTTAAGGATAATTTAGAAAGAAGGGATGAATTAATTGAAGAGATAAATCATTTTTTAGGTTATATTTTAATGATAAAGATAGTGAAAACAAAAAAAATGGTTTTAGTTGGTTTTTTGACGAGTTATCACGAGTTCTCAAGTATTTATGAGTTCTTATTTGAACCTAACCCTATATATATATATATATATATATATATATATATATATATATATATATATATATATATATATATATATATATATAGGGGAGATATCAAATGAAAACCCTGAGTTATTATGAAAACCCTTAAACTCAATGTAGGTCACACATTCATTTTCCTTTATTTATGTTTATTTTTAATCCTACAAGGGAATTTATGTCATTTGCCTCTCATAAAAACCCTAAATATCTCTTTTTCTCTACAAACAACAAAAAGAAGATGAGTTGCCTCCAATCTCTATCTCTACATCTGCACACTATCAAAAAACCAGATCCGGGAGAACCAAATCCAAAAGAACAAGTGCAACATTTTGATGCCGTTCAACAATAGAAGAACACTGCCGTCGAAATGGGATGACGCCGAGGGGTGGATTACGAGTCCGGTGTCTGGTTTTGGGGTTTGTAAGGACCTTCACTCGCCAGTTCAAAACCCCCTCCGTTTTGTCCGACTGCTCGACGGATCGGTCGGAGCCCACCACAACCGCCGTTACTCCTCCCTTACCCCTTTTTATCTATTTTTTTAGAGCTGTCTACAACAAAAAATGGGGTTTGAGTTAATTTCAGAAAAGCCAGAAAATGGGTTTTGAGTTACTCAGCCGGAAAAGCCATCGATGGCATCTAGGGTTTACCTATTTCAAATGAAAACCGTGTTAGGATTCCCGTTTTACGTTGCTTCTCCAGTCTCCGGACCATGTCTAAGAAAACGGATCTATATCGGGTTTGGACGAGGAAGATGATCCGGTGTTCGTAGAGACGTCTTCGGAGGTCAGAGTCAAGTAGCAAGAAAGATTTTAGGCAATTTGATATGGTCAACGACTGCTCAGACCGCCACTTCGTTGATAAGAGCTCGTTATCAAGTCAGGTTAGAGTTCAATTTTGAAAAATTAGTCAATGTTTCCTGTTAACAATCTATTTACAGTTGCATATAAAGGAAAATTGGATATAACTTGAAAAAGACTAGAATGTGCTCAAGCCTGTTCAATGATGTTTTGGTTTGTTATAGGTGATAAAATGCTGGCTAAATAAAGTTCAGCAAGAATGGAGCATTTTGGCCAACGATCTTCCTGGTGAGAAGTTGTGGCTTTTTCTTATATACTATACATGAGTAAGTAGTATTGAATCCTAATTTCTGCTTGTTTTTGACAGAAACAATATACCTTCGTGTCTTCTAATTTCTGGATTTGTGAATTGTTGAAACAAGGATTTTTGCTTCTTCCACCATGCAAAATTGGGGATTTTGGGTAGAAAATTGAAGGTTTGTTATTATTATTTGATTCTTTTTATGTTGTTGTAGGTTACACATGTGGATTGCATATACACTAAAGAATTTGAAGTGCTATGATGCGAATGACAAGGTTAAATAGGCTCACATTCACTATAGAACATAATCATAATTATAGTCTTTGATAAGCGGATAAGATAATTTTGCAGTATGTGTAAAAATTAGTTTGAATCTCTTTAAATGTTTTAAGATTAAAGTCTTCAAATATTTTAAAATAAAAAAAATTGTTTAATATTGAGGTTACATATTTTTTACACATGACTACATCTATTTCCATCAGTGTGTGTTATTTGATATCATTTCATTGGGGATGTTAGAATTGTAATACTGACATTTTTATTATTGTGCAGAAACAATCTTTGTTCATCAAGGGTGTTGATGGATTTATCAAAATTCAGGTCAAGTCTTTCACTGGCACAATGAAGGTCGATCCTTTTTAATATATTATACGGGTATTAGTTATGACGAAGGTAATCAATTTGAACTGCATTTAACGTACTCCGTCGCAACGCGCGGGTAATCATACTAGTTTTATATACATAAAAAATCTAAATAGAATTGTTTTTTTTATCTGTGTACATACTTTTTACACATGTTTATTTGATTAATACACATGTGTAAACTGAATTTACACATGTGTAAAAAGTTTTATTAATGTGTATATACAAAATATAAACTATCTTTTACAAGTGTAAAATTAAATATATGGGTTTTACTATTTAAAGATGATTAGAATATTTGGGTAAATTGATTTTCACATGTGTAAACTGATATGGGTTTGTACACATTTGTAAACTGATTTTTACACCTGTGTAAATTGGGTGTTCTTAGTCCTAATTTTTGGTTAAAATCCCAACCGGATGATCTTGAAATTGGGGATTTTGGGTAGGAAATTGAAGGTTTGTTATTATTATTTGATTCTTTTTATGTTGTTGTAGGTTACCAATGTGGATTGCATATACACTAAAAAATTTGAAGTGCTATGATGCGAATGACAAGGTTAAATAGGCTCACATTCACTATAGAGCATAATCATATTTATAGTCTTTGATAAGAGGATAAGATAATTTTGCAGAATGTGTAAAAATTAGTTTGATGTTCTTGAGTTTGAAAATTAAAATGGTTTGATTTTCTACCTTTGAATCTCTTTAAATGTTTTAAGATTAAAGTCTTGTAACATCCCGAATAAATAGAAAACTAATAAAATAAAAACAAGGTGGGTTTGGCCTTAGGCCGGCCCATGGGCCGAGATCAAGAGGGAAAAACCCCTCATATCAGCGCCCTCACCTCAGCCTCTCCTCATTTCCCTCATTTACGCCAAGCTAGAGAGAGAAAGAGAGAGCTCGGTTCTAGAGAGAGAAAGCTTGGGATCAAGCTCAAAGTCTCGAGGATTGTAGCTCATCACCTCTGGAACGTCTAACATCAAAAAGGGAACGAAAACAGGTAACTATCTGGCCCAAATCTGAGTTTTTATAACTTTTGGGTTTCAGGTTAAAAATCAAGTAAAGGTTTAGTTTTTACGTGTGACATTCAAAACAAACCACATATTCATAATCATGGAAGAAAATGGAACGTTTTGAACGTAAAAAGTTCGAGGTTTAAACAACTTGAAATCATAAGGTCAGATCTAGGGTTCTGATCGGGGAAGAAGACCGATGCATCGAAACTACTAGTTTCGATATATGCAGACCCATCGAAACTACATAGTTTCGATATAAACCCATGACCCGAAACTACTAAGATTTTACATAATAGTTTCGATATAAACCCATGACCCGAAACTACCTTAGTTTCGATATAAATCCATGACCCGAAACTACTAATATTTTACATAAGTAACTTATCGAAACTACCATAGTTTTGATATAAACCAATGACCCGAAACTACCATAGTTTTGATGTGATTCATCCACCGAAACTACTGGGTTCAAGCATAGTGATGTCTAGTGTCATTTAGGAGCACTACCTTATGTGTATGACTTCATTATACAGATTGTGAGTGACCTTAGTGACGCTCAGTGACCAACTAAGAGTATTTCAGGAACCACTCATCAGGTGAGTTCTACGTGCCCCCTATGTGTGCAAATGATTTTAAATGTTTTGGGGCTGAAGTGTATACTTGATTTGAATATATGTTATGTTATGTGCTATATGACAATAAATGCTGAATATAAGTATGACAAGTATGTTTTTAAATAAAGAAATGAAAGCATGACATAGCATATGAAGAATGAAATCTTGCTTTATATCTATGTATATATTGCTTGCCAAGTATGAAAAGAATGACACAATGTGTAAAAATGAAATCTTGCTTTTATATCTATGTATATATTGTTTGCCAAGTATGAAAAGAATAACATAACGTGTAAGAATGAAATCTTGCTTTATATCCATGTATATATTGCTTGTCAAGTATAAGTAAACGTTATGGAAGTTTCGATGATAACGGCTACCTCGGTAGACGGACGACCATGTGACTATCATGCAACCGTGACATGTACGTTCCTTCATAAACTAGGACGTATTTAAGGCAATCAATGGACGGTGGAAGCAAATTCCTTACCAATGATAAGTAGAACGGTTGCATAAATAATAGTCTCATGGGAAACGGATGCCTTAGGGCAGACGGGCGAATATGACGGACTACGACGGTAGGACGGTAAAGACGGACGGCCGAAGGTTTAAGATATGACGGACGGTTTCTAGTGCCGGATGGTTAAGTAAATGGGCTACGACGGTAGTTCGAGAACGTTTGCCTTTGTGATTTACGTAAGCAAAGTAACGGGTTGATCACCCATATGTGTATGACCAACGATTGTGCACTAAGAACTAAGCATGTATGTATTTATATACGTACTCATTACGAATGTGATAAGAAATAAGTAAAGTAAAGAAACAGAATATATATATATATATATATATATTATATGATAAGTTTATATCTGATTGCTTTAAACTAGAACTCACCAGCGTTAGCTGACTTTTAGCATGCACTATTTATAGAAAGAAGAAGGAGCGTGCTAAGGCGTGACGGCTACCCGGCACAACTGACATCCCAATCACTTGAGTTTATGTTAAGACAATGTTTATGTTTAAATGTTAAGACTTCCGCTGCTACGTTATGTATTTGACTTATTATACGCTTCCGCTATGTTGAATGATTTTACTTAAAAAGTTCAGTATGAATGACTATGTTTATGAGTAAATCCAACAAGTGAGGTCTCCCGGGAAAGGGGCTTTACAAGTTAGTATCAAAGCAATAGTTTTAGAGATTCAGACATCCCTAAATGTCTGACTCAAGCTGATTATGGGACCAACGCACGAATGTCAGTCTGGATAGCCAACGCCAGCGCCAACACAACAAGTAAGTAATAAAGTTAATGTCTGTAGTTAGTGATAGATGCCTTAACTTAGAACACTTAGATGTCAATGTCACTACCAATGTGAAGAGTTTTGAACCCGAAAAGCAAAGCAAATTATTAATCACAAACCGGTCACTGTAATTAAGAATTTACCTTGCTTGTACTGTTCTAAACTATGATCTGAAGGAATGACATTGATGTATACCCTTTTACTTATCAGGAAATCTAGAAAAATATGGCTCTGGCTCGTAGAGGAGGAACCGGACGTCGAGGTGGTCGCACTAGCCGAGTTGGTAGACCACCATCGAACCGAAGACGTAATGATGAGGAAAGCGTGCACGAAGAACGTACTGAGAGTGTGCACGAAACTAATGTAACTCCACCAGATGAAGGCAACGAAGGATCTCTACGACTGGAACCCGAAGTTAGGGATGCTATTGCCCGTGAGGTTGTACTAACTCTGAAGGGCGTACTGCCTGATCTGTTATCAGAGGCACTAAAGAAGAACAAGGAAGAGGAAGAAAAGAACCATGAGGAAAAAGTTTATGATAGTGATGGGGATGAGGTCACTGTGGTACTGAACACCCGAGGGTGTACCTACAAGGGGTTTAAGGACGGTGACTCGCCCAAGTTTGATGGGAACAAGGATTTGGTGGCTACGTTTGAATGGATTGAGAGGATGAACAGAGTAATCAACATAAGCGAGTGTCGACCTGACCAGGCGGTTAAGTATGTGGCTCACTCTTTCACCGAGGCACTGAGTTGGTGGAGGAACATTCAAAGGACTAAGTCACCAAACGCTCTCAAAAGGATGACTTGGGAAGATCTGAAAAAGATGATAATCCAAAAGTTATGTCCCCAGAATGAGATAGATCGGGTGGAGAATGAATTTCTGAACTTTAAGGCTGGCAACAAGACTCATTGTCAGTACACTTCCAAAGTCAATGAGCTGGCTCAACTGGTACCCTATTTGGTAGAGACTGAAGAGCGATTGATAAAGTACTATGTCAAGGGCTTGCCTCAAAGGGTCCGTGTACATGTTAAAGCCAACCTACCCTCGACCTTCGAGTCGGTAGTGAATTTGAGTGGTATCGTCTATGACAATAATGCTAATGAGGACCTGGTGCCAGAGGCACCAAAGCGGAAATGGGAAAATCCGTCTAAGGGAAATGGAAGGGGAACATTTGCAACTGAAGCTAAGAAGCCAAGGACAGATGAGTATGAAACATGCATGAAGTGTGGAAGGCAACACCGCGGTGAGTGCAAAGCTGGCTCCACAATGTGCTATAAGTGCGGGAAAGCATGCCACTACTCCAAAGACTGTCTGAAGGACGTCAAGTGCCAAGGATGTGGGCTGTTTGGCCACCTGACGAAGGATTGTAGGAAGACCGGACAATCTGGTTCAGGAAAAGATAAGGAAAGAGAACAGCCAAAGGCTAGGACTCGGGTTTATGCCTTAACCGAGGAAGAGGCAAGAGGAAACCCTGATGTTGTGTCAGGTACGTTCCTAGTTAATGTTGAACATGCGGCTATTTTATTTGATTCTTGTGCTAGTAAAAGCTTTATATCGAACAAATTATGTCGCAAATTAGACTGCTCAATTCATACTATAGTGAAGGCTTTTAGCGTAGAAACCGCCGTTGGTAGAAACTCGGCAGTATTTCAAGTAACTGAAGATTGCATGATAGAAATAGAGGGCCATAGGTTTCCTTCAAGATTATTCCTTCTGACCCTAGGAGGATTCGATATAGTATTGGGCATGGATTGGTTAGCTGCCAACGAGGCCCAAATCATATGTAAACGAAAGATGATACATCTCAAAGCTACTGACGGCAGTCCGATTACGGTATATGGGGATTGGAATTGCACAATGCCGAACGTCATCTCGATGATCAAGGCCGAAAGTTACATGAGGCGCGGTTGCGAAGATTATATGGCGTATGTTATTGATGATAGAATGAAACCCAAGGAACTTAAAGATGTGCCCGTGGTGTGCAACTTTTCAGAAGTGTTCCCAGAGGACCTACCTGGCCTGCCACCCGATTGGGAGATAGAATTTCAGATTGACTTATTGCCAGGAGCTTAGCCCGTTGCCAAAGCACCCTACCGATTGGCTCCGTCATAAATGAAATAATTAATGTCTCAACTTGAGGAATTGACAGAAAAAGGATTTATCAGACCGAGCATCTCACCATGGGGCGCTCCGGTATTATTTGTAAAGAAAAAGGACGGCAGTATGCGCATGTGCATCGACTACTGTAAGGCCCCATTCCCGGGTAACCTCACTTGTTGGATTTACTCATAAACATAGTCATAAATACTAAACTTAAATTAAAAACATTCGATAGTAGTGAAAACAAACATCATTCAATTACATAACATAACAGCGGAAGTCTTAACAATTAAAAAGACAACATTTTCTTAAAATTTTAGAGTGGGATGTCAGTCGCTTGCCGGGTAACCATCACGCCTTCGCATGACCCTTCCTTTCTTTACCTGAAATGTATACTAAAAGTCAGCTAACGCTGGTGAGTTCTAGTTTAAAGTGATTAGGTATGAACATCCTTTTATTTAAAAGTATGCATAATTATATATACATTTATATAAATACGTATTCATAGCTTTTGCTTTTCTTTCATCATTCTTATGTGATTACATAGATATGCATTCACCTTTACTTTCCTTATCATTCATTGGTCATACACATAAGGGTGATCAACCCGTCTTTTACTGCATATATCACAAAGATATACGCCCTTAAGCTACCGTCGTAGCCCTTTTACTCATCCGGTCCTAGAAACCGTCCGCCTTAAAAACCGTCCGGCCAACCTTCGGCCGTCCGTCTTAACCGTCCTACCATCGTAGTCCATCATATCCCGTCTTCCCTAAGGCATCCGTTTCCCACTTGAACTAATTATACAACCGTGCATCGATTTAGGGACTTAATCTACCGTAGTGGCCATTATTTAGTCTACCTTTCTAGACTCTCTTTTCTGGCTGCATAATAGTCAAGTGGTCGTCCGTCTACCGTAGTAGCCGTTAGCTTCGTTTCCGTCCATAACGTATACATACATTCATAACATGAAATATATAATTATAAAGCAAGATTTCATTTATTTACGTTATACCATTCTTTCATTCATTCTTTGTAAACATACGTTTCATTCTTTGTTCATAATTCATTTTCATATATATCTAAATATACCTTAGTATATCACGTATGATCACATTGACATTCATATCATTTATTCATTTAGTGTATACACTTCATCCCCAAAACATTTAAAATGATTTTCACATAACATAGAAGGGGGCACATAGAACTCACCTGATGAGCTAGTCTGGATTGTCCTAAACAAAGGTCCAACAATGTCACTTCCAATCTGAATTGATTAGTTAAATACACATCAGACCAAATCCTGACTCTAACGGTTTAACCATTCTAAACATACTGACTTTACTTAACCAGCCTGATGCATGCGCACTTAACAAGTGCGCAGGGCCTTGTTCTTGCGTACTTAATAAGTGCACAGACTCTGCTTCATGCGTACTTGATAAGTACGCAGGACCCTCTTCATGCGTACTTGATAAGTACGCAAGATCCTCTTCATGCGTACTTGATAAGTACGCAGGATGTGCTTCATGCGTACTAGGTAAGTACGCATGATCTGCTTCCCTGCAAAAACCCTAACTTTCGCATGCGGGTCTGATCACGTCAAAATCCTGAACTTGTTTACATTCAAAACGTTTGCTTTTCGTTTAGGAACTCAAATCTATGTTTTTCTTCCAGTTTCATCCGTAAAAACGTTACCTTTCCACCCAAAACCCGAAAAACCCCAAAACAAACAAAAACTCAGATCTAGGCCAGATCGTTAACTGTATTAAGCTTCTGATTCGGAGGTTTCGCTCATGAGCTCAGCAGTAACGTGCTCCTTCAATTCCGGGTCGATCCGCCAACTTTCTCTCTCTATGGTTTCTCTCTCTAAAGTGAGGAAATGAGGATGGAATGGTGAGGTGGGCTGCCTTGCCCCTTATATACTTGTGCTTCCCTCGGCCCGTTGGAGCCGAGCCCAAGCCCATCCATTTTCCCTTTTCATTTTTGACGATTAAATCTTGATCGCGTTATTATTTATTTTATTACTATTTTTGGGATGTTACAAGTTTACCTTCTTTAAAGAGGTTTCATCCTTAAAACCAATTATACGTTAAACAGTTGAGGGTATAGTCCCTTCATCTCGTCTTCCTTCTCCCATGTAGCTTCTGACCCTTTTTTGTGCTTCCATTATACTTTGACTAAAGGAATCGACTTATTGCGTAGTCGCTTCTCAGCTCGGTCAAGAATGGCTATTGGTTCCTCCACATAATTTAGACTGTTATCCACTTCGATCTCGTCGTACGGTATGTGAGCTGTGTCGTCAGCTAGGCACTTGCGTAAGTGCGACACGTGGAACGTAGGGTGTATTCCACTAAGCTCGACGGGTAGGTCGAGTCTGTAAGCAACTTGACCCACTCTCGCTAAAATCTTGAAAGGTCCGACAAACCTTGGACTTAGTTTGCCACGTTTTCTGGATCGGATGATTCCTTTCCATGGTGATACCTTTAACAGTACCATGTCCCCTACTTGAAACTCTAAATCCCTTCTTCTCTTATCCGTGTATGATTTCTGTCTGTCCTTTGCGTCTTTCATTCGAGCCTTGATTTGATCAAATTTCTCGGAAGTAGCTTTGACCACTTCGAGACTTTGAAAATCCTTCTGTCCAATTTCCCCCCAACAAACCAGAGTCCTGCATCTCCTTCCATACAACATTTCGAATGGCGGCATGCCAATAGTTGAGTGATAGCTGTTGTTATATGAAAATTCTGCCAATGGTAGATGGCTGTCCCAACTACCACTGAAGTCAATGATACAGTCCCGTAGCATGTCCTCCAAGGTCTGAATGGTCCTTTCAGATTGACCATCGGTTTGAGGGTGGTAAGCGGTGCTGATGTTCAGCCTAGTGCCCATCGCTCCATTGAATTTCTTCTAAAACCTTGACGTGAACCTCGTATCCCTGTCGGACACAATCGACAGTGGCATACCATGTCTTCTCACAATTTACTTGATAAATATTTCTGCTAGCTTTTCAGATGAAGAAGTCTTACGTATTGGCAAGAAGTGAGCACTTTTCGTCAAGCGGTCGACGATCACCCAAATGGTATCATTGCCTTTAGCTGTTCGCGATAGCTTGGTAATGAAGTCCATCGTGATCTCCTCCCACTTCCATTCCGGTATTGGTAAAGGTTGCATTTTACCGCATGGTTTCTGGTGCTCGGCCTTAACTAGAGAACACGTTAGGCACTTGTTCACGTACTCAGTCATATCATTCTTCATGCCAGGCCACCAATACTCTTTCTTCAAGTCTTGATACATTTTGTTTGTCCCAGGGTGGATAGAATAGCGAGACTTATGGCCTCATCGAGTATTTTTCCTCTAAGCTCGCCAATCTTAGGTATCCACATCCGGCCAAACCTAGTTCGTACACCGTATGCATTTGCATCCAAATTTCCTTGTTGTCCTACTATTCTTTCCCATTTTATATTTCTTTCCAATAGTGCTTCATCTTGTGCCTTTGATATTTCACTCATCAAATCAGGCGTTATAATCAGCTGACACGCTTTGATTCGGATAGGTTCCGATTCTTCCTTTCTGCTTAAAGCATCAGTCACTACGTTTTCCTTGCCTGGATGGTACAATATCTCACAATCATAGTCCTTCAGTAGCTCTAACCACCTCCTTTGTCTCATGTTTAATTCCTTTTGTTCGAAAAAGTACTTCAGGTTTTGTGATCGGAGTAAATGGTGCATTTAACTCCATACAGATAGTGCCTCCATATTTTCAACGCGAAAACTACTGCCGCCAACTCTAGATCGTGAGTTGGGTAGTTAACCTCATGAATCTTTAGTTGTCTCGAGGCGTAAGCAATTACCTTTCCTCGTTGCATAAGTACGCAACCTAAACCCTGACTCGAAGCGTCAGAGTAGACTACCAAGTCTTCATTTCCCTCAGGTAGTGTCAAGACTGGAGCTTGGGTTAATCGTGTCTTAAGTTCCTCAAACGCATTGTTTTGGGTTGGACCCCATTCGTACTTTACTTCCTTGCGTGTTAGCTTGGTCAGCGGCGAGGCTATTCTCGAGAAATCCTGAATGAATCTCCGATAGTATCCTGCCAATCCCAGAAAACTTCGTATCTCTGTTGGCGTTTTCGGGATGTTCCAACCTTTTACGGTTTCGATCTTTGCAGGATCCACCATAATGCCGTTTAGGTTTATGACATGACCTAGGAATTGGACTTCCCTAAGCCAGAACGCGCATTTGGAGAATTTTGCGTACAACTTTTCCTGCATTAGCACCTCCAGAACCTCTCTTAGGTGGTAGTGGTGATCACCCTTGCTTTTCGAATATACCAGTATGTCGTCAATAAAAACTATCACTGGTCGATCCAACATGGGTCAACATACTCTATTCATCAAATCAATGAACGCTGCTGGTGCGCTGGTCAATCCGAAAGACATCATGAGAAACTCATAATGTCCATAACGCGTGCGAAACGCGGTCTTTGGTACATCTTCTTCTCTTACTTTCAACTGATGGTAACCCGACCTAATATCGATCTTTGAGAACCAACTCGCACCTTGCAGTTGATCAAAAAGGTCGTCTATTCTAGGCAGGGGGTTATTTGTTCTTTACTGTCCTCTTGTTCAATTCGCGGTAGTCAATGCACATGCGCATGCTGCCGTCCTTTTTCTTTACAAATAGTTCCGGTGCGCCCCATGGTGAAATGCTTGGTCTGATAAATCCTTTTTCTGTTAATTCTTCTAGTTGAGACATCATTTCTTTCATTTCTTACAGAGCCAATCGGTAGAGGGCTTTGGCAACGGGCTCAGCTCCTGGCAGTAAGTCAATCTGAAATTCTATTTCCTGATCGGGTGGCAACCCAGGTAGATCCTCGGGGAATACTTTCGGAAAGTTGCACACCACGGGTACATTCTTGAGTTCTTTCGTTTTCATTCTATCGTCAATAATATACGCCAGATAAGCTTCGCAACCGCGCCTCATGTAACTTTCGGCCTTGATCATCGAGATGATGTTCGGCATCGTGCAATTCCAATCCCCATAAACCGTAATTGGACTACCGCTAGGGCTTTGAGGTGTATCCTCTTACGTTTACATATGATTTGAGCTTCGTTGGCAGCTAGCCGATCCATACCCAATACTATATTGAATCCTCCTAAGGTGAGAAGGAATAATCTAGAAGGAAACTTATGGCCCTCTATTTCTATGATGCAATCCTCTGTTACTTGGTATACTGCCGGATTTTTACCAACGGAAGTTTGTACGCTAAAGGCCTTTACTATGGTGTTGATAGTGCAATCTAGTTTACGACTAAATGCATTGGATATAAGGCTTTTACTAGCACCAGAGTCAAATAAAATAGCAGCATGTTCATCATTTACTAGGAACGTACCTGACACAACATCAGGGTTTCCCCTTGCTTCCTCCTCAGTTAAGGCATAGGCCCAAGTCCTTACCTTTTGCTGTTCCTGTTCCCTCTCTTTTCCCGAACCAGATTGGCCGGCCTTCCTGCACTTCTTTGTTAGATGTCCAAATAATCCACATACTTGACACTTGACGTTTCTTACGCATTCTCGGGAGAAGTGCCCCGGCTTCCCGCACTTATAGCATGTGGTGGTGCCGATTCGACACTCGCCAAGATGTTGCCTTCCACATTTCTTGCAAGTTTCATATTCATCCGACCTTGGTTTCTTAATTTTAGTTGCTACATTCCCTTTTCCGGTGCCTCTAGACGGGTTCTCCCACTTTCTCTTTTGTGTCTCAGTTGCCGGGTCCACATTGGCATAATCGTCGTAGACGATTCCGCTCAGATTCACTACCGACTCGAAGGTCGAGGGTAGGTTAGCTTTCACATAGTACTTAATCATATAGTACTTAATCATTTGTTCTTCTGTCTTCGCCAGGTGGGGTATGATGACTGTCGTAAGGGTCATGCAAAAACCTAATTAAACTAAGAAGATAGCGTAAGTAGGGTATCGTATCCACGGGGAATATGTGGTTAGTGTTTAGCTAGATTATCTAATTAATTAACTACTAATCTTAATTTGGGGGTTTTGATTGATTTGAAGGAAAACTTTAAACTAATTAAGAGAAAAGATATCAGATTTATAAAACGTAACCTCCTTCAAACTTCAGGTTCTAGGTTTCACAAAACTCAGTTTACTCAGTTAATTGGCCACCACATAGACATGGTGTTGGAAAGTTGGTTAATTTAAGATGGTAATCAAAAATAGGTCTTTGTCATCAGATCTTTTACAATTCGATTAACTCTATTTACTAGTGTGAGTCAACCTACTCTATGTCACTCAACAAGCTACCAGGTTTTGTCGTCAACCGAACAAGTTATAAAGCAAGAACTCAAAACACATGCAAATAGTTCAAAGAAACCAACAAATCAATGTATTCATACAACTTTGTCAAGGTCAAAAACACATCCAAACATGAGTATAAACTGAAAAAAAGTAAAAACCTAAGTGAACCGTCCGCCTGGAGGAAGCTGCGGAGAGCCTAGCCGCTCATGTTTGTCACGTCCATAGCGGTTGAAACCCGTTGTTCCCCTCAAGAACTCGTGCGTCCCCCCTTTTCCCTAAAACAGCCGTCTGCCAAAGATCTCCTCCTTTAATTCCATATGGATCTATTTAGCTTTATGGACCAATGAAAGCCCATCAAATCCCGTTATCCATCAGCCCAAAATGAGTTAGTCCACTTTCTTTTCTTCATCAATTCCCATGACTTTTATTAACTGCTCATAATCAATTTGAAGCTCATCCATATTCATGCATTCTATTCCAATATAAGTCAATTAAATAATATCAATTTGAGCAAATGCATATGATTGGCCATGCTTTATCAAGTGAACGTTTCTAACAATGACCATACATATATTAATTTCATTATTTCTACATAGCTACACCATTTTAACTCATATATTAAACAACCTACAAAAATATAAAAACTAACTAAAATATTATATTCTATACAAATATTAGTGCATTTATGATATAATTAATGTTCAATAGCATGTACATAAAGTGCACCGATCAAATCTCCACACTTATTCTTTTTCGTCCCGAAAAAGTTATTTGCAATGGAATCACAATCAAAACCAATGGTTTTCAATATAATCAATTATATTATTAACAAATCTAATCACACGTTAACTAAGATTGCAGGTATATGATCCACCTAAACCCAACCACCGGTTTACAAGCCCTCATTCATGATCTGTTACGTTCAAGTGAATTATTCATCTATGGATCTCACACTCAAAAGACTACAACTCCACCTAATCCCGCTTTGAGCTTATGAGGTTAAAAGATAATTTATCTACCGTCTTATATAAAAAACTCTTATATTATTCCGATTAAATTTGTGATGGATAATGGATGATATTGTGAGCTTTGCATGCTTTTGTATACGATCAGTTTAGCGGACATACCTCGCATGAGTCACCATCCCCGCAATTAATGCCATAAACCTCACATATTTTTATAACTCCACCTAGCGGGTATGTACCGCATGAGTCGCTATCCCCGCAGCAATACCATAGGCTTTGTTTTTTTTGTTTTTTTGTTTTTTCAACATATAGCTCAAATGGATTGATGGAATGTTTTTTTTTTCGGGCGCCACACTGTTTCGGATTTGTTTTCACAAAAAGAAACAGGTGTGCCCATTTAATCGGAAAACCTTACAAGTTTTTTACTTATGACGGTACCCCTTATACTCTCTACAGTTTCGGTTTTGCTATAGCTCCTAAGGCGGGAACCCACAAGAATCCTAATAATTAGATGTGTTATATCAATCCTAAGGAACCTTTCAATCGGCTGGGCCTACCCACATATCCTAAGTTAGACGCATGCTTGACCGTACATTATCTCATATATATAGTAATCGAAAGCCAATGATCTGATTATACCTATCATCTTCCATTTTATGCAAAAACCTTTACGGGACATTTTCGATTTTTTCAATTTTTTTATGATTTTTGATTTTTTTTTTAATGACTAAACCTATATATAACATAAACTAGAACGCTAGTTTTCCCTCCCCACACTTAAATTTTGCATTGTCCTCAATGGAGCAAGAAACTACCGAACTAAAAAAAAAACTAAAAAAAAAAAATACAACAATAACAAAAATGGAACAAACTCCCCTGGTTTAAAGCGGTAGAATCCTCATAAGTCGCTTTCCACAGCGACCGTATAGCATTTCATTCGCGGCCGCAACAAAAATGTGGGATGCTCTTCTCAAAACATATTCGAATCATCACCGCCTAAATGGAGATTGAGTATAGACGGAGTGATCGAAATCTGCAACATAAAGCTCAAACGCTCCCAAACACAGTGAACCGACTCATTGTACAAAAACTCTAAAGGCTAATTTCATTTTAAAAGCTTTTTTCAACTCAGAGATGCTCTAACCCTTTAAAAACATGTGAATTACCCTCAACTGCATTGAAGCTTACCAACCAACTCTGTAAAACCTCCCCACACTTGTCCGGTTCGTACACAAAAAAAAAACAAAAACAAATGAAATAAAACCAAAACTTGGGTTGCCTCCCAAGAAGCGCTAAGTTTTAGATCTTCGGCCAGATCATACCTGTTAAATCATGGTGGGCGTGTAGGGTGTTTGCAATCTCTCATTTTCATCAACCTATTCATCCACAACTGTGAGACACCATCCAGCTTGTTCAGTAACCAACTATTCAACTCACCCTTTCTATCTTCTCCATCCATCTTATGTGATTTTTTTCCTTTCTTTCTCCTGTTCCTCTTTGGTTTCTTCCTCTTTTTCTTAACCTCTACCAACCTGTCAATCATAAAACATTCTCTCTCTTCCACAAGACTCTTCTTTTCAGAAGGTCTACACTTATTAGCCATAGATTTGGTTGAGTTTGAAAATACTTTTAAAGTCATTTTTAGATCCCCAAACCTAAACCTGACCGTTCCCTCATCACAATGAATGATTGCATGAGCAGTAGCTAGGAACGGTCTACCCAATATAACAGTTGGTTGGTTATTTTTAACACAATCAAGCACTAAGAAATCGACAGGATAATAAAACTCACCCACTTTCACAATCACATCTTTTACAATCCCCCGAGGACACGTAGGAGTTTGATCAGCCAACACCACTATGGTTTCAACTTTTTGTAGTGGCCCAAAATCATACTGATCATATAAACTCCCCGGTAAAATACTCACACAGGCTCCAAGATCCAACAACGCCCTGTCCAATTTAAAATCACCTATTTGTATTGAAATAATTAGTGCTCCTGGATCTTGGAGTTTCGGGGGAAGGGTACCCATCAAAACGGCATTAACATGAACGGTATCAAGTTGTTTAGGAAACTTGTGACGTCGTTTTCGGGTACTTAACTCTTCAAAAAATTCAACATGATCAGGACTTTCTTTAATTTTTTCAAGCAACGGTTTATTTATTTTTACCTTTTCAAAACTTTCCCAGCTTTCACCCTTAGATGATTTCCGTTTACTTAAATTCTTGGGTGCAATTAAGGCCATAGGGAATGGAACCTTTACATCCCCATTATCACTATCAGATGACGTTTTATTTGAACCATGTATAGACTTTATAAAACTTCCAATTTCCTGATCACGTTCGCTCTCACCCTCAGACCCAGTCACATCCTTTACCATACCCTCAACATATTGTGGTGACTGAGTTTCAACAGTAGAAATTTTAGAAAGAGAACGAGTACTTACCTCATCTATATGGACACTCGTTGTGTCAGAAGATTTGTGAGCTGTATTTTCCTAAAATTCACTAATGAGCTTATCTTGATTTCTTTTGATGATAACCAGTTCTTCAGCTAATTGTCCAACCTGCTGTGACAATGCCTTAACCTCCCTATCTCTGGCCTCATTGCTAGTCTAAATATCCTTCAGGAACTCCATAATCGTGTCAAATTTTTCATTAATGGAGTTATCATCCGACTCATGCTGACACGTTTGCCTATTCTCTTGAGTCTGCCAGTTGCTTTCATAGTTATTTTGATCTCCTTGATAGCTCCAATCGTTGTAGAATCCCTGCTGATAATTCCCTTGATTTCCTTCCTGGTGATTCTGATTTGATACCTCAAAGGATCTTCCATAACTATCTTGTGGAGCATTATTATACATTTGCTGACCCAAACAGACCCGACTCTGACCTCTTTGAGTAAACTGTTGCGGTGGAGGCACAAAATCATTATACTCATCACATCCAAACTGGTCATAATACCTATCCTCTTCAACTAAATTATTTCTGGCATGTCGGTTTTGAAGCGGTAACTGTCTTTTTTGAAAGCTCATTTGCTGTTGCACTGGTTGGTTGTGTTGTGAGAATTCAGCATCCTGAAATTCATTAAACTCGGGCTGATAAGCTCTATCCATGATTCAAAGACCTGTACAAGCACAAACAAAACACCCGAGCGTAATATCGAACTAACAAAAATAAAATAAAATAGAAAGAAAAATATTTTTGGTTTTTTTTTTTTTTAGATTTTTTAGAAAGCAAGAACATCTAACTAACTAAATACCACTAAGCGCACTAATTCCCCGGCAACGACTGTCGTAAGGGTCATGCAAAAACCTAATTAAACTAAGAAGATAGCGTAAGTAGGGTATCGTATCCACGGGGAATATGTGGTTAGTGTTTAGCTAGATTATCTAATTAATTAACTACTAATCTTAATTTGGGGGTTTTGATTGATTTGAAGGAAAACTTTAAACTAATTAAGAGAAAAGATATCAGATTTATAAAACGTAACCTCCTTCAAACTTCAGGTTCTAGGTTTCACAAAACTCAGTTTACTCAGTTAATTGGCCACCACATAGACATGGTGTTGGAAAGTTGGTTAATTTAAGATGGTAATCAAAAATAGGTCTTTGTCATCAGATCTTTTACAATTCGATTAACTCTATTTACTAGTGTGAGTCAACCTACTCTATGTCACTCAACAAGCTACTAGGTTTTGTCGTCAACCGAACAAGTTATAAAGCAAGAACTCAAAACACATGCAAATAGTTCAAAGAAACCAACACATCAATGTATTCATACAACTTTGTCAAGGTCAAAAACACATCCAAACATGAGTATAAACTGAAAAAAAGTAAAAACCTAAGTGAACCGTCCGCCTGGAGGAAGCTGCGGAGAGCCTAGCCGCTCATGTTTGTCACGTCCATAGCGGTTGAAACCCGTTGTTCCCCTCAAGAACTCGTGCGTCCCCCCTTTTCCCTAAAACAGCCGTCTGCCAAAGATCTCCTCCTTTAATTCCATATGGATCTATTTAGCTTTATGGACCAATGAAAGCCCATCAAATCCCGTTATCCATCAGCCCAAAATGAGTTAGTCCACTTTCTTTTCTTCATCAATTCCCATGACTTTTATTAACTGCTCATAATCAATTTGAAGCTCATCCATATTCATGCATTCTGTTCCAATATAAGTCAATTAAATAATATCAATTTGAGCAAATGCATATGATTGGCCATGCTTTATCAAGTGAACGTTTCTAACAATGACCATACATATATTAATTTCATTATTTCTACATAGCTACACCATTTTAACTCATATATTAAACAACCTACAAAAATATAAAAACTAACTAAAATATTATATTCTATACAAATATTAGTGCATTTATGATATAATTAATGTTCAATAGCATGTACATAAAGTGCACCGATCAGGGTACCAGTTGAGCTAGCTGAATCCTTGATATAATTACAGCGTTCATCCTCTCAATCCATTCGAACGTAGCCACTGAATCCTTGTTCCCATCGAACTTGGGTGGGTCTCCATCCTTGAAACCTTTGTAAGGACACCCACGATTGCTTGATCCCACCTTTACTTCATCCCCATCACTGTCATACACTTTCTCTTCATGGTCTCCTTCATCTTCCTCTCTACTTTTCTTTAGTGCCTCGGATAGTAGATCAGGCAATACTTTCTTCAGAGTGAGTACAACTTCACGGGCAATAGCATCCCTGACCTCGGGTTTCAACTGTAGATGCCCTTGATTGTCACCCCCAGTTGGGGTCACATCTTTTTCATGCACACTCTCAGCGTGTTCTGCGTGCACACTCTCCTCCTCTTCATGTCTTTGATTCAACGGAGGTCTACCAACTCGGCCAGTGCGACCGCCTTGGCGTCCTGTTCTTCCTCCACCAGCCATGGTTCCTAGTTTCTGATAGTTAAAAAAAAGGGAATACATCAATGCCGTTCCTTCAGATCATAGTTTTAGAACAGTACGAGCAAGGTAAATTTTTAATTACAGTGACCGGTTTGTGATTACTAATTTACATTGCTTTTCGGGTTCAAAACTCTTCAAATCGGTTGTGACATTGACATTTATTGGTTCTAAGTTAAGGTATCTATTCTTATCCAAGTGCATTAACTTTAGTACTCACTTACCGTGTTGGCGTTGGTTACCCATACTGACATCCGTGCGTTGGTCCTATAAGCAGCTTGAGTCCAGACATTTAGGGATGTCTGAATCTCTCAAACTAACGCTCTGATACCAACTTGTAAGGCCCCTTTCCTGGGTAACCTCACTTGTTGGATTTACTCATAAACATAGTCATAAATACTGAACTTAAATTAAAAACATTCGAGAGTAGTGAAAACAAACATCATTCAATTACATAACATAACAGCGGAAGTTTTAACAATTAAAAAGACAACATTTTCTTAACAATTAAGAGTGGGATGTCAGTCGCTTGCCGGGTAACCATCACGGCTTCGCACGACCCTTCCTTTCTTTACCTGAAATGTATACTAAAAGTCAGCTAACGCTGATGAGTTCTAGTTTAAAGCGATTAGGTATAAACATCCTTTTCTTTAAAAGTATGCATAATTATATATACATTTATATAAATACGTATTCATAGCTTTTGCTTTTCTTTCATCATTCTTATGTGATTACATAGATATGCATTCACCTTTACTTTCCTTATCATTCATTGGTCATACACATAAGGTGATCAACCCGTCTTTTACTGCGTATATCACAAAGACATACGCCCTTAAGCTACCGTCGTAGCCCTTTTACTCGTCCGGTCCAAGAAACCGTCCGCCTTAAAAACCGTCCGGCCAACCTTCGACCGTCCGTCTTAACCGTCCTACCGTCGTAGTCCGTCATATCCCGTCTTCCCTAAGGCATCCGTTTCCCACTTGAACTAATTATACAACCGTGCATCGATTTAGGGACTTAATCTACCGTAGTGGCCATTATTTAGTCTACCTTTCTAGACTCTCTTTTCTGGCTGCATAATAGTCAAGTGGTCGTCCGTCTACCGTAGTAGCCGTTAGCTTCGTTTCCGTCCATAACGTATACATACATTCATAACATGCAATATATATAATTATAAAGCAAGATTTCATTTATTTACGTTATGCCATTCTTTCATTCATTCTTTGTAAACATACGTTTCATTCTTTGTTCATAATTCATTTTCATATATATAAATATACCTTAGTATATCACGTATGATCACATTGACATTCATATCATTTATTCATTTAGTGTATACACTTCAGCCCCAAAACATTTAAAATGATTTGCACATAACATAGAAGGGGGCACATAGAACTCACCTGATGAGCTAGTCTGGGTTGTCCTAAACAAAGGTTCAACAACGTCATTTCCAATCTGAATTGATTAGTTAAATACACATCAGACCTAATCCCGACTTTAACGGTTTAACCATTCTAAACATACTGACTTTACTTAACCAGTCTGATGCATGCGCACTTAACAAGTGCGCAGGGCCTTGTTCTTGCGTACTTAATAAGTGCGCAGACTCTGCTTCAGGCATACTTGATAAGTACGCAGGATCCTCTTCATGCGTACTAGGTAAGTACGCATGATCTGCTTCCCCGTAAAAACCCTAACTTTCGCATGCGGGTCTGATCACGTCAAAATCCTGAACTTGTTTACATTCAAAACGTTTGCTTTTCGTTTAGGAACTCAAATCTATGTTTTTCTTCCAGTTTCATCCGTAAAAACGTTACCTTTCCACCCAAAACCCGAAAAATCCCAAAACAAACAAAAACTCAGATCTAGGCCAGATCGTTAACTGTATTAAGCTTCTGATCCGAAGGT
The DNA here is from genome assembly GCA_023525975.1 of Smallanthus sonchifolius. NCBI lineage: Eukaryota > Viridiplantae > Streptophyta > Magnoliopsida > Asterales > Asteraceae > Smallanthus > Smallanthus sonchifolius. The sequence continues at coordinate 145,133 of CM042037.1, forward strand.
TTCGCTCACGAGCTCGGCAGTAACGTGCTCCTTCAATTCCGGGTCGATCCGCCAACTTTCTCTCTCTACGGTTTCTCACTCTAAAGTGAGGAAATGAGGATGGAATGGTGAGGTGGGCTGCCTTGCCCCTTATATACCTGGGCTTCCCTCGGCCCGTTGGAGACGAGCCCAAGCCCATCCATTTTCCCTTTTCATTTTTGACGATTAAATCTCGATCGCGTTATTATTTATTTATTTACTATTTTTGGGATGTTACAACTACCGTGAATTGAACAAATGAACAGTAAAGAACAAATACCCACTACCTAGAATAGACGACCTTTTTGACCAGCTACAAGGCGCGAGTTGGTTCTCGAAGATTGATCTTAGGTCGGGTTACCATCAACTGAAAGTAAGGGAGGAAGATGTACCAAAAACCGTGTTTCGCACTCGTTATGGGCATTATGAATTTCTCGTCATGTCTTTTGGACTAACCAACGCACCTGCAGCATTTATGGATTAAACGAATAGGGTATGCCGACTAATGTTGGATCGGTCAGTGATAGTTTTCATCGATGACATTCTCATCTATTCAAAGAACGAAGGTGATCATTACTATCACTTAAGAGAAGTATTAGAAATTCTGAAGCAGGAAAAGTTGTATGTAAAATTCTCCAAATGTGCGTTCTGGTTTAGGGAAGTCCAATTCCTAGGTCATGTTATAATCCCAAACGGTATTATGGTGGATCCTGCAAAGATTGAAATAGTAATGGAATGGAACATCCCCAAGACACCAACGGAAGTACGAAGTTTTCTGGGATCGGTAGGCTACTATCAAAGATTCATTCAGGATTTCTCGAGGATAGCCTCGCCACTGACAAGACTAACTCGTAAGGAAGTAAAGTATGAATGGGGTCCAACCTAAAACAATGCTTTTGAAGAACTAAAGACACGATTAACCCAATCACTAATCTTGACCTTACCTGAGGGAAACGAAGACTTGGTAGTCTACTCTGACACTTCGGGACAAGGATTGGGTTGTGTACTAATGCAACGAGCAAAGGTAATTTCTTATGCCTCGCGACAGTTAAAAATTCACGAAGTTAACTACCCGAATCATGACCTAGAGTTGGCGGCGGTAGTTTTCGCATTAAAGATATGGAGGCACTATTTTTACGGAGTTAAATGCATCATTTACTACGACCACAAGAGCTTGAAGTACTTTTTCGAGCAAAAGGAATTAAACATGAGACAAAGAAGGTGGTTAGAGCTATTGAAAGACTACGACTGCGAAATATTGTACCATCCAGGCAAGGCAAATATAGTGGCTAACGCCTTAAGCAGGAAAGAAGAAACAACACCTATTCAAATCAAAGCATGTCAGTTGATTATAACACCGGATATAATGAATGAAATAGTGAAAGCACAGGAAGAAGCATTGTCGGAGAGGAATGTGAAACGGGAAAGAATAGTAGGGCAACAGGGTAATCTGGAAACCAACGTGTATAGAGTACGGACTCGTTGTGGCCGGATGTGGATACCTAAGATTGGTGAACTTAGGGCCAAGATCCTTGATGAGGCCCATAAGTCTCGCTACTCTATCCACCCCGGGACGAACAAAATGTACCAAGATTTAAAGAAAGAATACTGGTGGCCTGATATGAAGAACGACGTGACCGAATATCTGGGCAAGTGCCTAACTTGTTCTCTGGTTAAAGCCGAACACCAGAAACCATGCGGTAAAATGCAACCCTTACCGATACCGGAATGGAAGTGGGAAGAGATCACAATGGACTTCATTACCAAGCTACCGCGAACAACTAAAGGCAATGATACCATTTGGGTGATCGTCGACCGCTTGACGAAAAGTGCTCACTTCTTACCAATATGTGAGTCTTCTTCGTTTGAGAAGTTAGCAGAAATATTCATCAAGGAAATCGTAAGCAGACATGGTATGTCGTTAACGATCGTGTCAGACAGGGACACTCGATTCACATCAAGGTTTTGGAAGAAATTCAACGAATCGATGGGCACTAGGCTAAACATCAGCACAGCTTACCACCCTCAAACCGATGGTCAATCGGAAAGGACCATTCAGACCTTGGAGGACATGCTCCGGGCCTGTATCATTGATTTCGGTGGTAGTTGGAACAGCTATTTGCCCTTGGCAAAATTTTCATATAATAACAGCTATCACTCAACCATTGGCATGCCGCCATTTGAGATGTTGTATGGAAGAAGGTGTAGAACCCCGGTTTGTTGGGGAGAAATTGGACAGAAAGGCTTTGCTAGTCTCGAAGTGGTCAAAGCTACTTCGGAGAAGTTTAACTAGATAAAAGCTCGAATGAAAGTCGCTAAAGACAGACATAAATCATACGCGGATAAGAGAAGAAGAGATTTAGAGTTTCAAGTAGGGGACATGGTACTACTGAAAGTGTAACCCTGGAAAGGGATCATCCGATTCAGAAGACATGGCAAATTAAGTCTAAGGTTTTCGGACCTTTCAAAATCGTAGCAAGAGTTGGTCAGGTTGCTTACAGACTCGACCTACCAGATGAGCTCAATGGAATTCACCCTACATTCCACGTATTGCACTTACGCAAGTGCCTTGCTGACGATACGGCTCACATACCCTATGACGAAATCGAAGTGGATAACAATTTAAACTATGTAGAGGAACCAATAGCTATTCTCGACCGAGCCGAGAAACGACTACGCAATAAGTCGATTCCTTTAGTCAAAACACAATGGAAGCACATGAAAGGGTCCGAAGCTACTTGGGAAAAGGAAGACGAGATGAAAGGATTGTATGTTGTTTAACTTGTAGCAGGTTTCGAGGACGAAACCGCAATAAGGAGGGTAGACTTGTAACATCCCGAATAAATAGAAAACTTATACTTGGCAATCAATGGACGGTCGAAGAAAATGCATTATCAATGATAAGTAGAACGGTTGCATGAATAATAGTCGCATGGGAAACGGATGCCTTAGGGCAGACAGGAGAATATGACGGACTACGATGGTAAGACGGTAAAGACGGACGACCGAAGGTTTGCCGGACGGTTTAAGATATAACGGACGGTTTCTAGTGCCGGACGGTTAAGTAAATGGGCTACGATGGTAGTTCGAGAACGTTTGTCTTTGTGACTTACGTAAGCAAAGTAACGGGTTGATCACCCATATGTGTATGACCAACGATTGTACACTAAGAACTAAGCATGTATGTATTTATATACGTACTCATTACGAATGTGATAAGAAATAAGTAAAGTAAAGAAACAGAATATATATATATATTATATGATAAGTTTATATCTGATTGCTTTAAATTAGAACTCACCAGCGTTAGCTGACTTTTATCATGCACTTCAGGTAGAAAGAAGAAGGAGCGTGATAAGGCGTGACGGCTACCCGACACAACTGACATCCCAATCACTTGAGTTTATGTTAAAACAATGTTTATGTTTAAATGTTAAGACTTCCGCTGCTACGTTATGTATTTGACTTATTGTAAGCTTCCGCTATGTTGAATGATTTTACTTAAAAAGTTCAGTATGAATGACTATGTTTATGAGTAAATCCAACAAGTGAGGTCTCCCGGGAAAGGGGCTTTACAAGTCTTCAAATGTTTTAAAATAAAAAATTGTTTAATATTGAGGTTACAGATTTTTTACACATGACTACATCTATTTCCATCAGTGTGTGTTATTTGATATCATTTCATTGTGGATGTTAGAATTGTAATACTGACATTTTTATTACTGTGCAGAAACAATCTTTGTTCATCAAGGGTGTTGGTCGATTTATCAAAATTCAGGTCAAGTCTTTCACTGGTACAATGAAGGTCGGTCATTTTTAATATATTATACGAGTATTAGTTATGACGAAGGTAATCAATTTTAACGTACTCTGCCGCAACGCGCGGGTAATCATACTAGTTTTATCTACATATAAAATCTAAATAGAATTGTATTTTTGATCTGTGTACATACTTTTTACACATGTTTATTTGATTAATACACATGTGTAAACTGAATTTACACATGTGTAAAGTTTTGTTAATGTGTATATACAAAATATAAACTATCTTTTACAAGTGTAAAATTAAATATATGGGTTTTACTATTTAAAGATGATTAGAATATTTGGGTAAATTTATTTTCACATGTGTAAACTGATATGGGTTTGTACACATTTGTAAACTGATTTTTACACCTGTGTAAATTGGGTGTTCTTAGTCCTAATTTTTGGTTAAAATCCCAACTAGATGATCTTGAAATTGGGGATTTTGGGTAGGAAATTGAAGGATTGTTATTATTATTTGATTCTTTTCATGTTATTGTAGGTTACCAATGTGGATTGCATATACACTAAAAATTTTGAAGTGCTATGATGCGAATGACAAGGTTAAATAGGCTCACATTCACTATAGAACATAATCATATTTATAGTCTTTGATAAGCGGATAAGATAATTTTATAGAATGTGTAAAAATTAGTTTGATGTTCTTGAGTTTGAAAATTAAAATGGTTTGATTTTCTACCTTTGAATCTCTTTAAATGTTTTAAGATTAAAGTCTTCAAATGTTTTAAAATAAAAAAATTGTTTAATATTGAGGTTACAGATTTTTTACACATGACTACATCTATTTCCATCAGTGTGTGTTATTTGATATCATTTCATTGTGGATGTTAGAATTGTAATACTGACATTTTTATGACTATGTAGAAACAATCTTTGTTCATAAAGGGTGTTGGTCGATTTATCAAAATTCAGGTCAAGTCTTTCACTGGTACAATGAAGGTCGGTCATTTTTAATATATTATACGGGTATTAGTTATGACGAAGGTAATCAATTTGAGCTGCATTTAACGTACTCCGCCTCAACGCGTGGGTAATCATACTAGTTTTGTCTACATATAAAATCTAAATAGAATTTTTTTTTAATCTGTGTACATACTTTTTACACATGTTTATTTGATTAATACACATGTGTAAACTGAATTTACACATGAGTAAAAAGTTTTGTTAATGTGTATATACAAAATATAAACTATCTTTTACAAGTGTAAAATTAAATATATGGGTTTTACTATTTAAAGACGATTAGAATATTTGGGTAAATTTATTTTCACATGTGTAAACTGATATGGGTTTTTACGCATTTGTAAACTGATTTTTACACCTGTGTAAATTGGGTGTTCTTAGTCCTAATTTTTGGTTAAAATCCCAACTGGATGATCTTGAATCTATAGGTTTTACACATGTATTTTGGGTTATTACACAAGTGTAAACTAATTTTACGCATGTGTAAATCGGGTTAAAATCTTTGTTTTCCTTCATATTTACGTTTCAGGGCTTTACACATGTGTAAACTAAATTTACACATGTGTAAACTAAATTTACACATGTGTAAAAAGTATTTGTTCGTGTGTATATGCATATGTAAATTCAAGATCTACATGGTTTGATACAAGTAAGACAAGAAGGTCTTGGTAAAAGACGGTGTAAAATTCAATACTTTAAAGGATATGGGTTCAAGATCTACTTGGTTTGATACAGGTAAGGTTTCAAGATTTTTTTTTTCTGTTTTTCTGATTTGTATATATGTTTTTTTAATTAAAAAATTTGTGTATTTGGATGTAGAATTTTCTGATTTGTGTATACGTGTAAACTAATTTTACACAGGGTATTCTTTAAATATAAATTTCTTTGTAATTGATTTGGATATGTGGAGAGAGAGAAAATAGAGATATGATAGAGAGAGATAGTGTGTATGATTTTTATTACCTAGACTTAAACAAAAAAGGAAAAAAAAGTCTAATTACTCTTTTACCCCTCTATTAAATCTACACCACATATTTTTTTCCAATATTAAATAAAAAACCTACAGTTAATCATACCACAAATAAAATATATAGAAAACTAATGTTTGGTCCAGAATGAGTTTAAGGATTTTCACAATAACTCAGGATTTACAACCGATACGTCCCCTATATATATATATATATATTTATATATATAAAACCTCTCCAGTTGAGAAAACCCACTAAACCCTATGGAAAAAATAGAAAAAAATTTTTAATTTTTTTAAAATTTGGGATTGATTATTTACATAAAAATAAGCATTTTCGTCAAAAAAAATAATAAAAAAACGCCGAGTAAAAAAAATAAAAACATGTAAAAAATAGTAAAAAATCCCGGTTTCTCTTTCTTACATAAACAACACGTCAACATTTTACATATGTAAAAAGCGTCAGTTTTTTAAAAATATTTATAAAAAAACCTCTCGACGTTTTTTTATATTTTTTCACCAAAAGTGATAAAACTGAATGTAGAATCCATCCAAAAAAAAAGTCTTTGTGTTTGATTTTTTACATATGTAAAAACAGGGTTTAGTGGGTTTTTTCAACTCAAGTGGATTTTTGTTATAACCATCCCCTATATATATATATAAAAGTTCTTTGGCGTAGAACCATGTGTTTCGCATACAAAAAACTCATTTTTAAGAATTTTTTACATTTAGCTGATATCCTAAATCCTGAACCCTAAACCCTATATTTGTTGTTACATATATGTAATTTATCAAGTTACATACATATGTAACTATCTAAGATCATCATCTTTTGGTTATGCAATAATTCTTGTTGTTGCATATATGTAATTTATATATATGCAACAAAGTGTAATAGTATAATTACACTATCCGCTACATCTAGGTAACATAGTGTAACTCTTCAAGTTACTTAGATGTATCGATCGACCTTTAAGCTGCATATATGTAACATAGTGTAATTATAATACTAGCTACATACATGTAAAACAGTGTAATCGGCCTGCTAGTTGTTCTTGGTCCTCTTTTCGCGTGTTTGTAGGGTGGAATCATGGGTTCCATTATAAGAATCACGATTCTGGTCTGTCCAAAACGATTTTGGCACGTTACGATTCTAGTGTGATTTATTTATTTATTTATTTTATTACTGTAAATTGGGATAGATGAGAGAGAAGAGTGAATTTAGGGATTTAGTTAATTAAAAATGGTGGTTTTCAAATTAATTAATTTTATTTTTCCATTCAACCCTTAAGACCTTCAAGAGTCTAGCAAAGGAACACACGTCATGTTTTAGTAATTATAAGAATTACTAGGTAACAAACATTTATAACCCTCACTGTACGGTCATTGGTGATTAACAAAGTTTATGCACGTAAAGTCTAGAAACACGTTTCGTTATAAAACATATATATTGGTGACGATAATCTATATGGATTGATACGAAAATAATTGGTTTACACAGTCCATGGTTAACCTTTGTATTTAGACATACATAAAAGTAATAAATTATTATCTATGATGGACTACAACTAGTTAATGGTCTAGACTAGTGAAAAACTGCATATATATAAAGATTTTCGATCATAAAAGTAATAAATTATTATCTATGACAGCTCATGGTTAACCGAGTATTATATCATGGGATCACCTACCGGGTTTACACCACTTAAACACCACCTAACTAGGACTTAGATTGCAACTAAATGAAGTGACAACACCCAACCCCCCCCCCTAATACCCCCTTACGACCGAAAGAGGTGGGGCCACCCACTTTCACCACCAAACCCATCTTGATCCATCCCTTTGTGTCATAGAGCCATACTTAATCAACCAAAAGCTTAAACAAAGGTCATGTCCATCAAGTCCATCCATGCCTTGCAATGATGATGGAAGATACAACACTCTACTCCATCCTTTTCTCTCTATATAAATCGATGCACACACACACATTCACTTTGTTCTTCCAAAAATTCAAGAGCAAGTTCCTTAGGAGTTTAACTAGAAAGCTTGGAGATTCAAGGAGTCTTGGAGTTTTAGGAGTCGGTTTTACTAGCAAATCAAGCCATTATCATCTTCGAATCGTTGTTCTTCTCCTAGCTTGTCTAGTGGTATGAAACCGACACAAATCTCTACTTTTATCTTTATATTCTTGTTTAAGCTTGTTGTTCACCATAAAAACCAAAAGATTTGAAGAGTTTAAGAGTTTTATAAAGTTTAACTTTATTAAGTTTAAAAACTAAAGTGTTGTATATATATATATATATATATATATATATATATATATATATATATAATGGCCGAAATTTTGTATGTATATATGTATATTCTTGTTGTTTTGAACATATGATGATAAGTGTGGTTAGTAATCTAAAGTATGGTTAACACTTGATAAAAAGACTTGAACATGAATGCATACATGTAGAAATCATGATATATATATATATGTGTGTGTATGTATGTATGTGCGTGTTCATAGTTTGTTAACTTGGAAATTGTTAAAGTGTATGTATGCATGTATAAGAACCGAAATATATATATATATATATGTATATATATATATGTGTGTGTGTGTGTATGCATATAGAATTGTTGTTAACTTAGAGTTGTTAAATATATATATATATATATATATATATATATATATATGGAAGTAAAAAATATGTATATATGAACGTGGTTATAATAGAGTTATATGCAAGACATAAGGAGCAAATATGATACATGTGGTCGGAATATGTAAGTATTTATATGCATGTTTATAGAATAGAGTTATGAAAAAGTCCATGTTAATTGGTAAAAATAAATGCATGACGAACGTAAACAAGTTAATAAATATCGTTCGAAACATAAGTATTTGCATGTGGACATGGGAACGTGGTCTATACGTACGTAGGGTAATTAACATGCAAGGATATACTTGAATGATATTTGATCGATGTCGTTAGGTCGGTCAAAAACAATCCTTAGACACTTAACTAGTAAGGGTAAGAAGAGTATCGTATCCACGAGGAATCAGTGGTTAGTGGAATTGCTTAGTTTGATAGTTAGAATGAAGACACAGATCAAATAAAAATGCAACCTCCTCCAAACTTCAGGTTCTAGGCTTCACATAAAATTCAGTTGTTCAATTAGACACCACATAGACATAGTGGTGGAAAATTAGTTGAAACAGTAATTGAAGACAGATTCTTTGTAAGAAAACCTATACAACTAGTTTCGTCACAAACCAGTATAATTCAATCACCCAATTTATGAATGCCAAGTTACCCCCTTTAGTCACCCAACCCTGCTACTAGGTTTTGTCATCAACCGAACAAGATCGTAAAGCAAGCAAACTCAAAGCATAATCATAAACTGTTTAAATCAACTAATACATCAATCTCTCAAGTTATTGTCAGAAACTAACAAGATCCAAACATGAATAAACTGAATCAAATACAAAAACCTATACGAACCGTCCGCCTGGAGGAAGCCACAAGTGAATCACCCGCTCATGGTGAGGGAGATCATCTTCAATCTTCAAGTGGATGTGTGAATCCTCTCAAAATCGCCCAAGGAGTGTGGTGTAAAAGATCCCCCTTGATTTTGGGGAAGGAACCCTAATTAACTATTGAAAATCGGCTGTTTCCCCGACCACCGTAAGTTACGGTGGTCTTGCCGTAACTTACGGTCAACTTTTTCCAAATTATAACTTACGGCTTGTAGCTTCTGCTTTACGGCCAAACTTTTTTTTTTTTCTTCCCACCGTAAGTTACTCCAGAGGCACCGTAACTTACGGTCAGCCTACCCAACAAACTATCTTACGGCCTATAGATTCTGGTTTACGATCTCGAAAATCTGAATTTCTGTCCACCGTAAGTTACGGTGGCCTGGCCGTAACTTACGGCCAGCCCTTTTTCACTTCTTCGTTTCTTAGTTCCGATTCTCGTAACCTGCATTTCCACGTGCTCTAACATCTATGTTTTAACCCCTCTTACCTACAAACACAAAAGCTCGTAGTAATTGCTATCCATGCAGATGTAATAAGAGAAAAACATATAAAATCGCGGGGTTAAAACACTATAAACACACAAAATCCACATCCCATCACATTCCCACACTTACTCTTTTGCGTCCCGAAAAAGAATTATGCAATGGAATCATAATTGAAACCTGCTCCCATGATCTCATACAATTAAAACATAATCACGCATTGACTGTAACAATTGGTATTTCTATCCGAGTAAACCCAACCACCGATCTATTGAGCCCCCGATTATGTGATCTACTATCCTATTTATTACCAAGCAACAGTTTCTCTATGGGTCTCACATTCAGGAAGCTACAACTTAGTCTAATCCCATCTCAAAGTCATGTTTAGGCACGGGTTAAACCATATAGATTTCCCACCATTATAAACACCAATTTATATGTTTTTGAAAATTATGGAATTATGGATCGATGGGTGCATGTTTTTGAGCTTTTATTATTATTTTATGAATGAACCTAACCCAGTGGTGTTTCAATCACGCTGGAACACGATATATGACACGTAGGCTGCAGTTCTTAAGCCATGAAGTACATAAGCTTCGGAGCATGGGTGTATCCTTCAAGTCACCATCCCGAAGGGAAACACGTACTCCTAACTTAGTCATCCAATATTGATCACTTAAGTCCCGCCCATGGGTGTATCCTTCAAGTCACCATCCCGAAGGGAAACACGTAGGCTGAACTCAAGCTCTCAATTTTGTTTAATTAAGCTCATGCAAGATGGATTATGGATTGCGGGCGTCACCAATTTTAGGATTTATTTTCATAAAAAGAAAGTGGTGTGCCAAGTAATTTAAAAACTTATAAATTTTTGCTTATAGTGGTACCTATCACCCTATGATGACAGTTTCAACCTTGCCGAAACCCCTAAGATAAGAACCCACAAGACATCCTGAATTAATTGTCAATTAACCCTAGATACAATATCAGGATATTTAAGCTCTTTAGATCGGTTGGGCCTACCAAAACATTACAAATCAAACGCATTTTCTATTTATTATTCAATTTGATCACACAAGCATAGTTTCCAATTATATCTATCATTTTCCATTTAGTTACAAAAATTCTGATCCAAGGACATTTTTAAAATTTTTTAAATTTTTATGGATTTTTCAATTTTTATATATATATTTTTTCTATACAAACTCAGTCTCCCATCCCCACACTTAAACTCTACATTGCCCCCAATGTAGAATGAGAGACGATGAAAATAAATATGCAAAAATAAAACTATATACAGAATTGGAAAGTACTTAGCTGGTTGCCAGCTGTAACTGTCTTCAATCCAAACTCATACGATCGTATAGCATTTTCTTCGCGATCGCCATCAAAATCTGCTATTGGGTTGCCTTTTACATGAAAATCAAACTCGAACCATCACCACCTGAATGGAGACTAAGTACGGGTGGATCAATACAAATCTGGAAAAATTAAACTCGAGACAAACCCAAAAGCATCAAATTGACTCAATGTATAACAACATAAAATTGACTCGATAAAAAAAAAAAAAACACACACACACCTCTAAAACTCTACAAACGGGCTAGCATTCATTTGAAAACACGCACACTCACTTGAAAACCCATGAAAATTCCCCACACTTGGCCGGCTCACACACAAAACAAAGAAATAATTTTCTAACTCACTTTCGTAGGAATCACGGATGCATTTAGCATATGCATCTAGCCTTTTAAACCACTCGGTAGCCCGAGTGGACGAGTTTAGTCTCGTAAGGGTTTCTATTGAACACACCCGCAAAGTTCATTTAACTAGACAAGAAATTAAAACTTACCTTAGGCTACCTCCTAAGAGTGCTAAGTTTAACGTCTTCAGCCAGACGCAGTGTACCTTAGTTAGGTCATGGTGGTCGGGTAGGATGCTTGCAGTCCTCCTTCCCCACACTTAAATTCCTCTCATCATCCACTTTTCTCCAAGCCTTCATAAACAGAGAAAAGAGTTCTTGATCTACATCATGAACTCGCAGTTTCTTCCCTTTCCGCTTTCTCTTTTTGACCCTTTTCTTCCCATTGTCTGGAGTCTCACCATTCTTCATCTCAACTGACCTGTTAAACACAACACAAGCATTCTCGACTGTGTGATTCACCTTTTCAGGTGATCCACATTTGTTAGCTTTCGGGGTTGGCAAGTTTGAAAAAATTTTAAGACTCATTTTCTGAGCCCCAAACCTCATCCTTATCATTCCCTCAGCACAATTAATATTTGCCTGAGCAGTGGCCAAGAATGGTCTACCCAAAATGATAGTTGGTTCTGTGTTCTTCACACAATCCAACACCAAGAAATCCACTGGGTAATAAAACTCTCCTACTTTCACAATCACATCTTTTACAATCCCCCGAGAATGTGCGGGAGTCTGATCAGCCAACACCACGGTGGTGTTAACTCTCTGTAATGGACCAAATTCATGCTGATCATACAGACTCCCTGGAATTATGCTCACAGATGCTCCAAGATCTAGTAATGCTCTATTCAATGTAATTTCACCTATTTGAATTGAAATAATAGGTGCCCTTGGATCTTGGAGTTTCGGGGGAAGGGTACCCGTAAACACGGCATTCACACTGACACTCAACTTTACTTGCTCGGGACATTTGTGCCGTCGCTTTCGGGTACTCAAACCTTTTAGACATTCAACATTATCAGGATCTTGTTTAAGCGTATTTAAAAATAACGAGTTAATTTTACGCTTCTCAAACTTTTCCCATCGTTCATCCTGTGTTGGATCTTTTTCTTTTAAAAATGGTTTGATTAGAGCATCTGGAAACGGGATTTTTACAGGTTCATTCACATTTTCAGTTTTCAAATTATTCTGTGAAATAAAATCCTGATTAGGATCAGATTCAGACTCATTATGCTCCACCACTCTCTCTACTACCAGTGGTGGAGTATGTTCAACATCAGACAAATCAGATGAGGGTTGAAGACTTACATCATTTAGGTGTGCACTGTTTGTGGTTTGGGAACTTGAGGACTGATGTGCACTGCAAGGCTTACCTACTTCTTTGATGATGCTTGCAACAACCCCAGTTAAGTGGGAAACAAGATCTATCAAAGCTTGATGAGCTTTTGCCTGGCTTTCCTGTTGTTGCACCACTGCTTCTACCACTTTGGTCATCTCCTTCATATCTGACCGGATGACATCCAGTTCAGATTGATAATTGTCTTGTTCCGGTGGTCCGCTCGGGTGGTAGTCTTGATTATAATTTTCCTGATAGCTTTGATACTCAGGACCACCACCATGTGAGTTGTATCTTGGGCAATCTTGAGCCCAATGGCCAGTGATGCCATAGTTACTGCATGGCTCATAGTAATACTGGTCATCATGATAAGTCCTGTCCATGCCGACCTGCACAAGTGGCACACCCAAGCAGTTCTGATCGAAGAAATAAACAAAATAAACACAAAATAAAAACAGAAGTAAAGAAAAACTTTTTGGGTGTTTGATAAGAATTAAAATCAACTAAAAACAATAAACTAAAGCAATAGAACTAAGCGCACCGATTCCCCGGCAACGGCGCCATTTTGATCGATGTCGTTAGGTCGGTCAAAAACAATCCTTAGACACTTAACTAGTAAGGGTAAGAAGAGTATCGTATCCACGAGGAATCAGTGGTTAGTGGAATTGCTTAGTTTGATAGTTAGAATGAAGACACAGATCAAATAAAAATGCAACCTCCTCCAAACTTCAGGTTCTAGGCTTCACATAAAATTCAGTTGTTCAATTAGACACCACATAGACATAGTGTTGGAAAATTAGTTGAAACAGTAATTGAAGACAGATTCTTTGTCAGAAAACCTATACAACTAGTTTCGTCACAAACCAGTATAATTCAATCACCCAATTTATGAATGCCAAGTTACCCCCTTTAGTCACCCAACCCTGCTACTAGGTTTTGTCATCAACCGAACAAGATCGTAAAGCAAGCAAACTCAAAGCATAATCATAAACTGTTTAAATCAACTAATACATCAATCTCTCAAGTTATTGTCAGAAACTAACAAGATCCAAACATAAATAAACTGAATCAAATACAAAAACCTATACGAACCGTCCGCCTGGAGGAAGCCACAAGTGAATCACCCGCTCATGGTGAGGGAGATCATCTTCAATCTTCAAGTGGATGTGTGAATCCTCTCAAAAACGCCCAAGGAGTGTGGTGTAAAAGATCCCCCCTTGATTTTGGGGAAGGAACCCTAATTAACTATTGAAAATCGGCTGTTTCCCCGACCACCGTAAGTTACGGTGGTCTTGCCGTAACTTACGGTCAACTTTTTCCAAATTATAACTTACGGCTTGTAGCTTCTGCTTTACGGCCAAACTTTTTTTTTTTCTTCCCACCGTAAGTTACTCCAGAGGCACCGTAACTTACGGTCAGCCTACCCAACAAACTATCTTACGGCCTGTAGATTCTGGTTTACGATCTCGAAAATCTGAATTTCTGTCCACCGTAAGTTACGGTGGCCTGGCCGTAACTTACGGCCAGCCCCTTTTCACTTCTTCGTTTCTTCGTTCCGATTCCCGTAACCTGCATTTCCACGTGCTCTAACATCTATGTTTTAACCCCTCTTACCTACAAACACAAAAACTCGTAGTAATTGCTATCCATGCATATGTAATAAGAGAAAAACATATAAAATCGCGGGGTTAAAACACTATAAACACACAAAATCCACATCCCATCAATATTTGAGATTTTACATAATTATTTTTAAGAAACAATTATATTTTATACGTGAACTATAATGTGAATATATTATAAGTTGTTACAAAAATAATATTTATTTTTGATACACGTAACAAGTCACCAATATGGAAACATGATATTTTCTCGAAAAATATGTAAGCGTCTAGACTGGAATAATAATCACCAATGAGTCGTCACATGAAAACACTGTTCTTACTAAACAAAGACATACTTAATGGGATTCGTTAAGTCGGGTGAACAACTTGCAATTAAGACGGGTAGTCTTAACATATAAGTACTATTGTATGATTAGGGTACGGATAGGCAGAGCTTATATTTGCACATAAATATTTGCTAGCATACATCATCGTCGAGGTGAGTTTCACTATCCCTTTTTCTGGTTTTTGCAATGTTTTGGGGAGGAAACATACTTGTAACTGATTTCATATATTGAACGAACAAAGACCAGACTGTTATGTTTGCATGAGGAACAATAGAGCGCTAAAAGTCCCCTAAACAACATCAACATTTTGTAACCATTAGCTATGGACTTAGCCTAGTGTCACACCCCCAAATTCCACTAACAGAGTTTTACCGTTTGGCGTGTGACAAACCAGGATCTCAGTCATTAGTTACATCAAACGACACTATATGGGACTTAAAATGTCATAACATAACAGTTCAGAGTTAAATGCGGAAGCGTAAACATTAGAATGAAATCAGAAGTAATTACACGCAACAAGCATCAATTAATGTAAATAAGTAACATTGTTTAAAATATTTGAAATGAATGATATGACAGTAGGACTCCATGCATGTCCTAAGTGTGCAACCTGTGCCAAAGCGACCTGAGAAACATGTAAGAAAAAGTGTCAACACGAGGTTGGTGAGTTCACATACGTAAGTCACACCTATTGGTAGCTAGACAATGTACAAGTTACTCTAAGAACTCGCAACCGAAGCTGACTGTTTGTTTGTTTGTTTGCCTCCAGCCAGGTCTATCAACTCTGACTAATATGTTTAGGCCAATCTACACCCGTTCGACCTCCAATCGTGCTAGCGCGACTAGCCCGGGCGGGGTTTGTCAAACCCAGTAGTACTACTCAAATTACCTCGCTAAGTCCATATTAATGGTTCGATGTGAGGACTTTCATGATAGTGTTTACGCTTAAGTACACAAGTGGTAATGAAATACTATGTGATCCATGTCCGTATGTATGTCTGTCCC
Organism: Smallanthus sonchifolius; assembly: GCA_023525975.1. Lineage (NCBI taxonomy): Eukaryota > Viridiplantae > Streptophyta > Magnoliopsida > Asterales > Asteraceae > Smallanthus > Smallanthus sonchifolius. The sequence continues at coordinate 160,905 of CM042037.1, forward strand.
TGGCTGGAAAACAAGTAAGGGATGTCTGTTCGCATGCATGTTTCTCCCCAACGGGAAAACAAGTAAAATGATGTTTTGTTTGTATGCATGTTTCTCCCCAACGGGAAAACAAGTAAAATGATATTCATTTGTATGCATGTTTTTTCCCAACGGGAAAACAAGTAAAAATACTGTTTGTGTGTATGCATGTTTCTCCCTAACGGGAAAACAAGTAAAATAATGTTTGTGTGTATGCATGTTTCTCCCCCAATAGGAAAACAAGTAAAACTAATGTTTGTGTGTATGCATGTTTCTCCCCCAATAGGAAAACAAGTAAAAAGGGGTCGTGAAACTCACATGCGTTGCGTAGGAGGTAGTATCACACAAGTAAAAGATTTGGTACACAAGTGTCAGCCTGCAACGACTCACGTATGCCCTAGAATTATAAACATAACAATTAGGGACATATGGGGTTTTTGTGATGACGACACGGAAGTTGGAACGTCCTAAAATACGCTTCGGAAACAACGAGTAGACGGATGCGTCCACGGTAATAGGGATTTCTTAATTTAATAATTAAGATAAATACGTTTTGTGTCGAATGAATAATAATAATAAATAATTATATTCGTACGTTCGTGCCTTTTAAAATGGTTAGGAAGATAATATAATTTAATATATTATTTTTACGTTCCCAAGATTCATAAATAATCATTTGTGTCAAAAATAATAAATATATTATTTTTAGATCTAGGATAAAACATGAGTAAATAATATAATAAAATTATATCATTTATTAGTCTGAAACGTTTCATAGAGTTTATAAACTTGGAGGAAATAATATAAAATATATATTATTTTTGGTTGGAAATCACGGGTTGAAAATAATATAAATATATAATTTATTCGGAGTCGTGGTTTGAAAATAATATATATATTATTTAAAAGTGGAGAAATAATATTAAAATGGTTTATAAATCAAACCCGAGCCTACGGGTGGTTTTTCGATCTAAAACCCATTTGATATATTAGTATAATAGTATTAGAACATATTTTATGTAAAAATATAGTCTCAAAAGTGGCTAGAAAAATAAATGGTGCTAGTGAGGTTCGAACCCGGGTCTCACCTACACCAACACACAGACTTAACCACTCCAGCCCGCTTGGGTATCGCGATAGAATCCGGACTAATTTGGTTTTGAACATTAACTCTCCTGAGTTCTTCCTCCAAGCCACTCGCGATTGAACCCAGTCCCAACCGTCCAATTCGATCGTGAATCAGTCAAAGCATCATGTTGGTTTTGATGGTGGTTAAATGACGAACTTGTGGTTGTGTTTAATTGCAAAAATACCATGTTAAGAGTCGTAAATTTTCAGATTAAAGGGTTGAAACCCTAGATATGAACCCCATAACCGAAATGAACGAATTCGATAATATTACAGATTTAAATCATAGGGCTTTTACTAAACAAAGGATTGTGAATCTGCCTATATGGTTTAATTTGATTGACGTGGTGTTTAAGATCAAAAACCCCAAATTCTATTATGAACAAACCCTAGATATTGGATCATGACAAATTCGATAATAAAATGTGAAATTAACATAGGGCTTTTAATATACAGGGGATTGTGAAGCTAATCATGTATATTAATTGGATTTAGAATGGATCGGGAATAGGGTTCGATTAAACATGGATTGTATGAACCCTAGATTTAAGAACTTGATCGAATTGATGTTGTAAGCCCTAATTGGTTTAGGGCTTTCATTCTATGGATAAAAACGAAGTTGTGGATGTAAATAGTTACCTGAAATGTTATCGAATTGGTGGTGATTGACTAAAAGCAGGTCTGACGATGATTGGTTCGATTCCCGGTGACTCCCGCTATGAATCCGATCAAATTGATGAGCACAGAGGTTTCAGAGGGGCTCGATTTAGGTGCGCGGTGTATTAGTTTGCAAATTGGTAACCGGTTGTAGTCGAATTCGATCGTATATGACATAGTGTCGACGGTTTTGCTTTGATTCACCATAATTGAGGTTTATTGCACGTAATGACGAGGTTTAATGCCTCAATGATGGTCGTGAATGCCATTAATCATCTATTTCGTTATGGATTCCAACGAATTTCGATTTTTGCCTTGAATTTGAATAAAAGCTACAAGTTTGACTTTCTGTTAGTCAAACAGAATCGAGAAATCAGTAATTACAAGGTTAGTCCCTGAAATTTCATGTTCATATGTTTAGAAATAGTCAGAATTGGTCCCTCTGGTTTGGATGGAGTTAGAGACATGGTTAGTTTGATTATTAAAAGTCAACAAGACACAAATAGAGGATTTTGGTTTTGTAAGGTCAAATGTAGTTAGGTTTAGGCTAATTAAACAATTAGTCCTTGAGGTTTGAGTTTGAAAATTGACAATTTAAGTCCCTAGAGTTTTTGAATAGTTAGGGTTTAACTGGATTGCTAATTAAGTTAACAGGAAAAGTCCGAATTGTCACACCTAGGATTCTATGAATAGTACTATTGGGGGTGACGCCCCTGGTCATGGTTAGTCGCGCTAACCGGGACCTGAAGGGTCAAATGGCCGCATATTGTCTTATTCCGTTCTCGTGGTAAAGCGAGGGATGGGCATTCACCAATCATGGTTTGGTTACGGTCTCGTGTATTACATATTATTTGTATTCCTTGCTAGTTTACAAATGGGTCAATTGGTCATTCATTGTTCAACTCATTGGTTATATATATATACTGTTTGATTGGAAAAACTTATACTTTTGAACGTTTGTGAACGTTGGAACTACAAGAATATTTGATCAAAACCTTTGAACTCGCCAACTTCGTGTTGACACTTCTTAAGTATGTTTTTCAGGAAATTGAACGTAGTCGCAAGGTTAGGAATGTAGGATACATGCATGCATGATGGATACGGCTTTTGGGGGATTTCTCTTGTATAACTCTTTGTACATGAGTCATATTTGCGAAATCTTAACTTTTTGTAAACTCAATTAACATTTTGAGATGTAAAACTTTAAACTTGTTTATGTATCCATTTATCATGTATATGTTTGCGATAGTCATATGCTTTGGAAACCATGAATGTTACGCGTCGCGTTTCCGCCGTGGCTGGGTGTGACAGAACGCGCCACGTGTATGGTGTTGGTTCCATGGACGAGGGATATTTGCATCGCTTATGCGCGCGGAAAATATCACAGTTATATGGTACAAATTGTGTTGGTTTAACATTTTATAACTGTGTTGGTATGGTAACCAACACAATTTTCGAGCAGTCAATTATGTTTTCCTAAAAAAAGGTCATTTTTTAAATATAGCAATACTATACTTAAACTAAAGAAAAAAATGTCTGATTTCATGATGTAATTTAAAAAAAATAATATTGTATAAAAAGTTATTTAGGTTTAAAAAAGATGGTGAAGCTAATATTTCATGCAAAAGGAAAGTCAACACAAAGGCAAAATTTCTATTTTACCATTCCAACCATTAATAACTTCTAAATCAATCCTAGTCATTAGATTACTTTGATTAAAGCCCTAAATTACTTTCTACACTTTTTAAGGAAATTAGACTTTGCACTCTCTCTCTCTCTATATATATACAGAGGTTCCTCTACAAAGTGGATTTTGCCTAAAAGTGTAGGAATCAAAGAGAATGCGCCACGTGTATGGTGTTGGTTCCATGGGCGAGGGATATTTGCGTTATTTATGCGTGCAGAAAATATCATAGTTATATGGTATAAACTGTGCTGGTTTAACATTTTATAACTGTGCTGATATTGTAACCGGAACAATTTTCGAGTAGTCAGTTATGTTTTCCTAAAAAATGCTATTTTTTAAATATAGTAATACTATACTCAAACTAAAGAAAAAAATGTTTAATTTTATGGTGTAATTTATAAAAAAAAATAATATTATATAAAAAATTATTTGGGTTTAAAAAAAATGTTTAATACAAAATGAAAGCCGTTAAATCAATAAATTGTGAACGGTGGTTTCTGGGTGAGTTCCTTCCAGAAAGCAGCAAAGAAAAGCCTAATGGTAGCGACGGTGTGTAGCAACTGGCAGTTCCACTTGGCGAGCAGGAGACATAAGCCTCGTCCTCAATCTAAACCACTGGTGATGGAGGCGAGTGTTCCACCACCTCGACGCTTGATTTTGCTTCGTCACGCAAAGAGTTGTTGGGGGGATCGGTCCCTTAAAGGTATTTGCCCTAACCAACCAATTACCCTAACCCTGGCCTTTAAAATTCCTAATTTTGATTTACTATGCATAGACCATGATCGTCCTCTGAGTAAAGCTGGAGAAACTGATGTTATACAAGTCACTTACAAGCTCCAACAGCTCGGTTGGATTCCTCAACTTATTTTATCAAGGTAACATAAACATATTATTATTTTCCTATTATTATTTGTATGAGCAGAGAAACTGTTGTTGATGATGTAGTGATGCAACACGAACAAGGCAGACTCTTAAAATCATGCAGGACCAAGTGCAGGCCTTCTTGGATGCTGAGATACACTTTATCTCAAGCTTTTATTCTGTTGCAGCAATGGATGGCCAGACAGCTGACCACCTCCAACGAGCTATCTGTAAATATGCTAGAGATGAGATACTTACAGTTATGTGAGTTCTAACACCTTATTTCACCTTCATGACCTGTTTAGGAATAGGAACAGTAACATGCCTGCCTGCCCGCCCAAAACAATCCCTTCCTTAACTACTTGATCAAATCTAATAAACTAACACTTTTGACCTGTCGTCTAATTTTTTTCAAATTTACCAATGCCACTTTTGCAAATGCCAAGGATCCAAACACCCGCAAGTGGCCCGAAACAGGCTTTCTTCCATGCATTGCCTCATAGGGTGTTTGATTTTTGAGAGATCGAATGGGCACCCTATTTAGCACATATGTGGAGTGTCGAACAACCTCCCCGCACATATTTTGTGGTACCTTCATTGCCTTCAATATGCTGCGAGTTGTCTCTAATAACGTCCTGTTCCTTCGTTCAACCACCCCCTCTATCTGTTCGCAGCATTTTCAACTTCCTTCCATATTCAATTTACACCAATTGCTTGAATTTCTTGAAGGCTTCATCTTTGGTCTTGATCATGAAGCTCCACGTGTACCTGCTAAAGTCATCATCAAGATGGAAAATGTATCTGTTTCCAGCTTGTGTTGCAGGAGTAATTGGCTCACATAAGTCTCCATGTATCAACTCCAAAGGCTGTGTTGCTCTAAAGGTTGTTGCATCAGGGAAAGATTGTCTTGAGTGCACACGGTCATCATCATTAATGTTGGATCATTTTCTTATGCTTGGGCCAGATTTGCTTCGTTTTGCTTTTTGACTCTTCGGGGCATGAAGAGGCAAAGTGACTAAACTTGTCACATCTCCAGCATTGTACCTCTGATCTGTCACGCCCTTGTTTATTTCCATGATCGTCGGTTCTGTTTTGGGTGGTCCTTTCCATCAACTGGATGTGCTTTGTCTTCCCTTGAGTTATTTAGATTCTTTGCAAGATGAATGGCACTCTGATTGTCACAGTATAGAGGACAGTCTGCTTGTTTCTTGTCTAACTCTTCTATAAAGTTCTTTTAACCAGATGTGCTCTTTACTTGCTTCAATAACTGCCGTGTACTCTGCTTTAGTGGTTGAAAGAGCGACACGTTTCTGAAGTCTAGACATTCAACTAATTGTTGTTGCTCCCACTGTAAATACATACCTAGTCGTGCTTTTACTTGAATCTCTGCAGCCACCCAAATTTGCATGTGTACCCTCTTAGAACAACCTCTTTTCTTTTAAAATACATTGCTACCTTTGAAGTACCTTTCATATAACGTAACAACTATTTTACAACTTCCCAGTGTTCTCTCTTGGATTTGACATGAGTCGACTAATAACTCCCGTTGTATGTGCAATATCTCGTCGCGTACATACCATCGCCTACATTAAGCTACCAACCGCTGATGCATATGGAACCTTAGCCATTGCTATCCTGTCGCCATCCGTTTGAGGTAATTGTTCTGTAGTTAACTTGAAATGACTTCCCAAAGGCGTGCTTCTGGTCTTGGCATCATGAAGGCTGAATTTCTCTAATACTTTTCTTGAAGTAGTGTTAGAGTACCATCTTTTGTTAGTTGGTATCACGACTATTAGGAATAGAATTAGATCAAATAGAACCAGCAATCTGCTGCTGACTGAAGTTGATCGGAATTTGACTAGCGTCGACTTTTTTCGTTGACCTTCGAATTCTAACCGGAACTTCCCCAAGTAGAAATTTAGCTGAAGGGGCTGGTAGTGACGACTAACGATCAACAAAACACTCAAGAACTCGCACACTTGTCGCTAAATTTAAATACAAAATAAAAACGACACAAGATTTACGTGGTTCGGTCAATTCGACCTACGTCCACGGCTGCAACTAGCGGGATTGATTTGATTATGAGCAGTGAAGAATTACAATTACATAATGGGGTATATATAGGAGAGGATTAGGGTATCCCCTCTCCTCTAACTGACTCAAGAACTTGGGGCTAAGCAAACCCATGGGCCGGTTAGGCGCTGATGCTTCTGAAATTGAATTCGGCCTAAGGTCGGCTGCCTGCGACCTGCTGCTTCAATTTGAATAAGTGACCTGCTGTTTCAATTTGAATAAGCGACCGGTTGTTTCAATTTGAATAAGCGACCGGTTGTTTCAATTCGAATATGCGACCTGCTGCTTCAATTCGAATATGCGACCTGCTGCTTCAAGGTGTTGAATACCTCTCTGGGATGCACCTCGACACTGAAGGTCAGACTTATTCCAAATTCAAAAAGTAAGCTTATCTTTGTTCGACAGTTGGATGATGAGGGATATCAGGTTATGTTCGGGGATGGTTAATAATCATGCACAACCTGGTTATTGCTCGTGGTAAGAAGACGGTGACTCTATACATGGTCGAGGTACATATGGAGTTAATATAGTCACTGATGGACCGAGCTCGTTTACTCTATGGCACTAGAGACTACTCCCTTTTTCCTTCTAATTTTCGGTTGACCCAAGAGTGGGCTGAAGCCTACACTCCAACAATAGAGAATATAATTAACTGAAGGTCCGGGACTCCCCAACCGTTACTCTATTCAGGGTTATGTTGCATATTCCCAAATCTCACACTACTGCTATTGATTCCTACCAGATTCCTAAGGATGTGACGACAGCTCTTGCTCACCCAGGATGGAGGCAGGCTATGGAAGAGGAGATAGGGGCTCTTTAGGCTAATCACAGTGCTTATGATTATTCTGTATTCTTCAGACATCATCATGGCCGAAGGATTATTACAGTTGTCTATGCCGATGACATCATTGTTACAGGAGATGATGAGGTCGGGATTACCGAGCTCAAACAGTTTCTTCAGTCTCAGTTTCAGATTAGCGATAGGTCGACTTCGGTACTTTCTTGGCATAGTGGTATCTAGCTCTCCACAAGGAATACTTCTCTCTCAATGGAAGTATGTCCTTGATATGCTGACTAAGTGTGGCTTACTGGGTTGTAAGCCTGTTGATACTCCTACGCATCCTACGGGGAAGCTCCTTCTAGAGGACGGGGGTCCGATGAAGGATCCTGAACGATATAGACGGTTAGTAACTAGTTGAAAAGCTTAACTATCTTACAGTTACAGGTCTAGATATGTCCTTTGTTGCTAGTGTTCTGAGTTAGTTCATGGCCAAACCATACATTGGACGCTGGGATGCCGCTCTTCGTGTATTGAGATATCGTAAGACCATACCAGGTTTAGGGATCTTGTATTCTGACCAGGCCCCTGTCGTGTGGGTGCTTTTACAGAGGAAGGAGACGGTCTACAACTGAATATTGTGTATTTTTTGGAGGAAATATGGTGTCTTGGAAGAGCACACACGGTATCTAGATCAAGTGTTGAATCAGAGTATAGAGCTAGAAGTTACTTCAGATATGATTTGGATTTGTCGTTTGCTCAAGGAACTTGGGGTTGTTTCTGATAACTTGATGAGGTTATATTGTGATAGTCAATCAATTATATACATAGCCAAGAATCAAGTATTTCATGAGAGGACGAAACACATAGAGGTCGATTGTCACCTTATCAGGACCATTTGGTAGGCACTCAGGCTAATCCTCCATCCATCTAGCCGGTTCATGTCAAGACAGAATTTCAACTTATCTTCACGAAACCACTCTGAAGAGCACAAATAGACTTTATATGTAGCAAGTTGGGCATGATTAACATTTATGCTCCAACTTGAGAAGGAGTGTTAATTGTAAATATTAGTTTAGGCCTATTTGTATTAGTCCATTCAGTTCTAGCCAATGGGCCTCCTTTTAGGGTTTCCACCTCTATAATTAGAGGAGTCCCCTCACTTGTAAAGACACACTTCTAGTAATACAATACCAGTTTACAATTTCAAACTTAAATACCTCACTTTACTTAGAAACTTTATAAATAAAGAGGTTTTGGATTTAATTAGCTTACCAAACATGAATACTTGTAGATAGTTACTGCTACTTCCTCCTTGCTTCTGCTTTTGGTCGATGAGCACACCAACACCACTGATTTTTTGTGTGCTTTAATCTGTCAAGAACCTCAATACTCACTCACATATAACTGGTAGATTGAACTTTTTTGTAGATGGTATGAAAATCACAGGTGCATTTGAAGGGATTTTATAGTGTTAATCGAACCCAACAGATGGCAGAGGTTTGAGACGTGTTACTATGGCTTTGAAAGGTGTCAAGAATGCAAGAAACGTGGCAGATTTCGAATCTCTGAGCTGGTGATCTGCACGGCCGTGCACTGCCCTTTGCACGCCCGTGCAAGACATGTGCCGAGAATGATCTAGTCATCAAATACGCCCGTGCATGACGGGTATCACAGTTAAGAACAAAAAATGCATGGTAGCAACTGCCAGTTAGTAAAAATAGGAATTAGGAAGAAATGTTAAAGACCCGTGTTAGGATCTGCAAATTTCGATTAGGCTCAAACAGAAAAGAACAAGAAGGTCGGATGTTGTGATTACTAAAAACAAAGGAGTACAAGATAGTAGACCCAATTCGAGATGGGTTGATCTCCACAAACAAAGAACAAATTCAGAAATAAACTCTAGACAAAGCTAAATAATTGAAAGACCCGACCTATTTCTAGACTTCTTAAAGCAGTTGATAAAAAAGTGGAAGGAATTCCTCCACTAAGTGAAACTACCGGTACCCACTTTTCCATAAATTCAGTACCAGTACCGTACCCATACCATCTTGAGATGAAAATTATGTAACGAGTACCCATACCGTACCGAACCGGTACCGTACCGATAAATTCGGTACGGGTACCGATACCCACTTTTCCATAAATTCGGTACCGGTATGGTACCGATCTCATCCCTAGTGAAACTGGCGCAAAAGAGGAAACTGGGGCAGAACTGCCCAGCCCAGTTACCATAGTTGTCGATAGCGAATAACGGTAAATAGCGACAAGCCACCTATACGCTACGTAGCGAATAGCGGGCGCTATTTCACGTTTAGCGATACACTGCTAGAAATTTTTAGAAATATTTTATATTCAACTATTGTAGGATATGTAGCAATTATAATCAATAATCATCTAAATCTTCATATATTAGGGTTATTAGCAACCCTATTTATATTAATCAAGTAAAAAACTGGTTAAAAAAAAAAAAAAAAAAAAAATCGCTATCTGGTCGCTATCTGGAAATAGCGGAGCCTAAACGAAACGCTACGTAGCGCGCTATAGCGCCCGCTACGGGCGCTATTGACAACGGTGCCAGTTACCCAGGTCTGACCCAAGTCCGACCCAGGTTTGACCCACACTTCATCCCGAGTCTCTATCAATACTTCCCTCCCGAAGAAACGACTTGTCCTCAAGCCGGGTAAGGGAAAATTGAACTGCTGATCCTGTGGGGTGCTCCTCAAGGGGCTCAATGGTGAGATTGCGAAAAGCAGCTGATTGCTTAAGGTTCGGTGACATCCCTTGGAGTTTGTAATCTCTACCATTAAGGGTGAACTGCAGAGACATCTCCTTTCGGTTAGCCTGAACCGTGTTGAGTGTTTCATCCATTTGATGTCGAGTACCACGTCAGTTCCACCTAATGCGAACGGGAAAAAATCTTGAGACACCTGGAGGTCAGAAATGTGTAGTGAAATATCCTTGCAAACTTGATTGCAGCGAATAATATCACCATTCCCAATTTGGACTCCGAATGGAGTTGTAAATTGGGTAACTAGCTGCAGCTCACAGACTAACTTATCCGAGATAAGGTTGTGTGTTGAGCCACTGTCCACCAAGATGAGAACTTCCGTAGTGCCCAGTACACCACGCAACTTCATAGTTGTTGTGTTTGGCTGACCAAAGAGAGCATGGAGGCTGAACTCAACGGTCTGGTCTTGTTCAGTTGCTGCTATTCCAGTTCTGGTCTGGCTCTCTCCTTCCTCAGCGTATTTGAGCAATTTGAAGGTGCCCGTTTTGCACCTGTGACCTGGTCCAAATTTATCACCACACTTAAGGCATTCACTCCGCTGAAAACTAGCTTGTTTCTCCGTCTCGGATTAGCTAGGGGAAAAACTTTTCAGCGGGTTACTAGTGGCAGGGACTGGTCCGGAAGTGGACTTGGCATTGGAAGTCAAAGTCAGCCCCTTTCCACCTCGGGCGGGGGCTAGCTTAGATTCAAATTCGAGCGCCAAGCTCATTGCTTTGTAGACGGTTCTGGGCTTGTGAATGCGAACATCGGCTTTCAACTTATCCTTTAACCCTTTCAAAAATACCCCCAACAAACAATGGTCAGGCCAGCTAGATACCCGTGCCGATCTTTTCGCGAATTCCTGACGATATTCCTACACAGTACCTGTTTGTTTGATGCTACACAGGTGCTCATTCGGGTTTTGGAACTCTGCTGGTCCGAAGTTCTTTTGCAGAACCAGGGTGAAATCCTCCCAGTCCGCTAGAGAATGCTCTGCAGATAGCCATGAATACAAGTCGAGAGCGTCTCCTTCTAAGTGCATCGAGGCCACGTCCACTTTCTCGTCATCGAGGATGTCATAGTAACGGAAGTACTTCTCCGCCTTGAGTATCCATCCCCATGGGTCACCCCCATTGAAAGCATGAAAATCCATCTTACTATAGGGATGAAAATGCCTGTTGCTATTCCATGAAAACTCACCTTCTTCCTGTCGTCCCGAGCCTCCAACAGACTTGTTCTTGGAATTTGCTTTAGGGCTGCCACCTCTCTGCAGGGTCTCCATGGTCTCTAACTTAGCGGCAATTGCAGCTAATTGGGCGGCGATGGGGTCAGAGGTAGAACCCCCGTGTTCAGAATTCCGGGTATGCATCATAGTTGCTTCGAAATTCCCGGCAATGGAACCGATGTTAGGATCTGCAAATTTCGATTAGGCTCAAACAGAAAATAACAAGAAGGTCAGCTGTTGTGATTACTAAAAACAAAGGAGTACAAGATAGTAGACCCAATTCAAGATGGGTTGATCTCCACAAACAAAGAACAAATTCAGAATTAAACTCTAGACAAAACTAAATAATTGAAAGACCCAACCTATTTCTAGACTTCTTAAAGCAGTTGATAAAAAAGTCGAAGCAACTCCCCCACTAAGTGAAACTGGCGCAAAAGAGGAAACTGGGGCAGAACTGCCCAGCCCAGTTACCCAGGTCTGACTGAGGTCTGACCCACACTTCATCCCGGGTCTCTATCAACCCGTAGCTCCAATCTCTATAGGAAATTAATTCACCAAGATTATAGGGAAAGGGGGAACTTCACACCACCAAGATCAAAGATCTATAAGGAAAAGTGAATATTTTAAGAAGATTGAGGATAAACTCTTACCGGTGTTAGTATGCATCAAATCTGCCTTACAAAATAAGGATTCCCTTAACATAGAGAGGTAATATACAAAACAATAAATAAACAAAAGTCAAATGTAAGGATTTGTTTTTCTAGTACAAAGATTTTAGAATAATAAAAGAAAACTGATCTGCATCACTTGGGACCTCTTTCTGCATCGATATCAGTTATATTGTGAGTTTTTTCCCTTCTTCTCAGGTGTATGGGACATAATAGAGGCTGGGAGGAGGCAGCCTCCACCTTTTCTGGTGTCTCCGTAGAACTGAAGACTTGCAATGCTGCTTTGCTTGAAGCTGCTGGCAAATCATGGGAAGAGGTTAGCATGTTCATGTTTTCAGGATTTATGTTGATCATTGGTCGTTATGATGATAACTAGGAGGACACCACACCCCGCGCTGCGCGCCGGTGCCGTAACTCGCGGTAATGTTAACGAAATGGAACCCTTAAGATTTGTAACGTAAAAATAAGAAAAAGCTAAGGTGAATAAAAACTAGAAAAAAACAAATGAAAAAAAAAGTTAAAAAATAACCAAAAAAAACGTAAAAAAAAACCCCACCCCTAAGGTTCAAACCCGGGTGGGTGGGGTGGAGTGTGAGGAGTGCAGCACGCCGAAACCATCTGCTCTAGACCCTTTCAGTCTTAACTCTTAATATCCCAAGAAATAAACTTAAAAAAGCAAAAAGCGTCAACATAAAAAAAGACACCAATCAAATTTTGCAATGTGTCCTAAGCGCCCAATTCAACCAACAGGCTTTGTTTACTGTTCACGCGCTATGAATGTATATAGTTACATAATGATTCTGACTTTCTTGATATGGAAGTTCATCTTGTAGAACTGTGATGCCCTTTATTATGCAATGGTTGTATATGTTATTAGTTTGTAAGATAGTTAGAAGTAGTGTATTTTCATCAGTCACAGGTCTAACCAAATCATCATATTGTAGGCATTTCTTTTGGCGGGAGATGGTGGCTGGAAGCTCCAGCAATTAGTCAAGCCAAATGCTATTCCCTAAGATTAATCTGTTAAACTTAACATATATAACAGTTCACTCCAAACAGATAAATGGAACCGAACTGTTTACACTCCTTGTAATGAACCGAATTTCCAGATATGGTTTTTTTTTTTAAATTCATTATACAATTTACCAAACAGTAGGCTCGCCTAACTTTTTTTTCTTTGAGTTGATATCAGAACTCATTCATGTGGTACTTGTTATAGATTTGGTCCTATTCTTTAAATTTAAACACCAACTGTTGCTATACCAAGAGGTTACCTGGATTAGTGCAGTGTAGTTGATGAAATTTTTTCAGTTCGGAGTTGTCTCGATGGCTGTATCAAATACACTTTGTCTTCTTGAGCTCAGAAAGAGGCTCTAGACATCATAGGTCTCGAGGCGAAGCTTTGGGGAACACTCTTCGACTATCAAGTCAACTCAGATCTATCAAGTACAAGTCAATATATGTATGAACATCTATGCGTATGTTATGTAGGAGAATAGTGGAGGAATGTGCGTAAAATGAGCATGTATGGAGAGAGATCTCGTGAAGAGTAGAGAGGGAACCCTTTGCAAACAAGGGTTAGGTCCCATTTTATAGGGGATAGATAACCTTAGTGGACCAACTCTGTTAGAAATTAGATCGTGAGACTCAACCAAAGCTCGGTAATTTTGTGGGAACTATCACGACTCTTTTACTAATATAAAGAACGAAAAACCACTACAAATTTCCAAGTCTCAACCCCTATTTATACTAGAAAACCTTGAAAAGACAAGGTACCCTAAACAAGGAAACTCAATCTTCTTTTATTGATTCAATCTCCACCAAGATTCTAAACAACTTAACAATCAAATATACTTCTAAAATAAACCTACCAAACCAAAAATATACCATAAATCATAACCTAAAAACAAACTCAAAAAGATCTAAAGAAAAAACCCGTACTTGTGTATAATACGTTGGAGAAGAATTGAGGAATGTGCGTAAAATGAGTATGTATGGAAAGAGATTTGGTGAAAAGTAGAGAGGAATCTTTGCAAATGCTTTTGGCCAACCCGAGTTGAGCCAGACACATTGAGCCAAGTCTAATATAAGATAATCTCTGCATAAACCATACCAGATATTTATTTATATAATGATGTTATTATCTTATCTTGTACATGAGTTATTTATCACATATATATATATATATATATATATATATATATATATATATATATATATATATATATATATATATATATATATATATATATATATATATATATATTAATATTACGTTTATCTTTTCTATTTTTGCCAAAACTTAACCCATAAAATATACACAACTGATTTTTGTCATTTCGAAAATATTCCAACAATTAGTAACATGGTTTTAAAATTTAATGCACGAATCCATTTGAACGGGTTATCGTTAAAGGGTATGAGGATTTAAGCCATAATCAAGAATCATTCTGGAAGATGGTGGTGTCCGTTATATTTCAAATATTAGTAGTGCTTAAAATGAAGCATGTTATAAATTCGTAGATCATCCATATAATGTTAAATTTTTATCATAACACAAAAGTAACTACATGCACTTTGTTGAATCTATGTTTGAGTTTCCATTCATAAAATTAAGGATGACATTCAATCAATAGTATATATATACATATTGTAACATCCCGTTTTCAAAAAAAAAAACATGAATAAGCATGAACGATTATATTATTGTAAAGTTCGGGGTAGAAAATGTAAAATAAAGGAAAAACTTGGAGGGAAAGCTAGGGTTACATTAGGAGACTTTAAATAGATGCAACCCACGTCATTTCTCCTCAAATTTTCGGCCAAAAGAAAAGAGAGAAGAAAAAAGGGAGGAAATCCCTTTTTGGGGTACCCAGCATCAAAGATCGGACGATCCCCGGAGATCTAACCGTCGGATCGTTCTCAAATTTTTAACGCAGCTTCATAGAATATAAACAAAGACTTCCACCGTTGTGTTTCGGATTTGGATGCCGGGAGGTCGAGTTTTGATGTCCCGAACAGAACAGTGATTTTGGAAGGATTCCGGCGACTATTTCAGCTTTCTGACGACGGCGGAGGTGGTTTCCGGTGGCAGCTAAGCAGGGATCTGGTAGATCTCGGTGAGACGGTTCTGTGGACACCTGAATCGCCTCAATTGGACACCGTTTGATATGGTTTTGAGCTAGTCGTATGCGTGTCAGCAAATCTCACAAAGGTAAGAACTTTGCGTAAAGTTTATATTTTTAGCAACAAGTTGTGGAGGATTTATAGATATAAGATGATTTCAAGTCTTTTGAACGATTAAAGTTGGAAGCTTTACGTATTTAAAGGTTCATATATGAAATTGTGTTTGAAAAATGAGTTTTTGTATGTTTAAGGGTTTTTGGACTATTTTGATAAAAAAGAAAGGTTTTTACGTATGAATTGAGAAAATAATTATAGATCTAGTATCACGAAAATGTAAGGAACGTTTTGAACGTAAAAAGTTTTAATCTTTAACTGTTTGAAAAAAAAACCAAGCATTTCATGAAAACCGTAGTTTCTATTGAACAAAGTAGTTTCTATTAAACAAAGTAGTTTCTTTTAAACAAAGTAATTTCGATTGAACAAAGTATTTTCTATTGATCAAATAGTTTCGATATGAACCATGACCCGAAACTACTAAGATTTTACATAAGTTACTTATCGAAACTACCGAGTTTCGATATAAGCCAACCCATCGAAACTATCTAGTTTCGATAGAAACCCATGACCCGAAACTACCATAGCTTCGATGTGATTTACCCACTGAAACTACTGGGTTCAAGCATAGTAATGTCTAGTGTCATTTAGGAGCACTACCTTATGTGTATGACTTCATTATACAGATTGTGAGTGACCTTAGTGACGCTCAGTAACTAGCTAAGTGTATTTTAGAAACCACTCGTTAGGTGAGTTCTATGTGACCCCTTCTATGTTATGTGCAAATCGTTTTAAATGTTTTGGGGCTGGAATGTATACATGATATGAATGAATGTTATGTTATGTGCTATATGACAATATATGCTGAATATAAGTGTGACAAGTATGTTTTTAAATAAAGAAATGAAAACATGACATAGCACATAAGAATGAAATCTTGCTTTATATCTATGTATATATTGCTTTCCAAGTATGAAAAGAATGACACAACGTGTAAGAATGAAATCTTGCTTTATATCTATGTATATATTGCTTGCCAAGTATGAAAAGAATGACAGAATGTGTAAGAATGAAATATTGCTTTATATCCATGTATATATTGCTTGCCAAGTATAAATAAACGTTATGGATGCTTCGATGATAACGACTACTTCGGTAGACGGACGACCACGTGACTATTTTGCAACCGGGACATATTCGTTCCTTCATCAGCTAGGACGTATGAAAGGCATTAATGGACGGTCGAAGCAATTGCCTTATTATGATAAGTAGAACGGTTGCATAAATAATAGTAGCATGGGAAACGGATGCCTTAGGGCAGACGGGCGAATATGACGGACTACGACGGTAGGACGACAAAGACGGACACCGAAGGTTTGCCGGACGGTTAAGTAAATGGGCTACGACGGTAGTTCGAGAACGTTTGTCTTTGTGACTTACGTAAGCAAATGACGGGTTAATCACTCATATGTGTATGACCAATGAATGTGCACCAAGATATAAGCATGCATGTATTTATATACGTACCAACTATGAATGTTATATGAAAGTAGTAAAGTAAAGAATGTACAAATAAGTATATACATATACATATGTTTATTCTTATACATATGTTTATTCTTTTAAAATAATGTTAGCGAAAAACCACTTTTTAGTGGAACCGTCCCATATATATATATATATACTATATAATAAATAAAGGTTTTGATATGACATTTGTCACTCTCTTATGCATTCTTAACATTTTTTTCCCGCCTCTCTCTCCTATTAACTATACAAATTTTCTTAATTGTTTTTATAATTTTTTGTTTCCCGCCCCTCTCACCCATTACATAATAATGAATTTTATAAAACATTTTTTAGTTTAAAAAAAATAGTTTTGTTCATAAAACATTTTTATAAATTAAACATTTCTTTCATTCCTTTTATAAAACATTTTTAAAAAACAATTATATAACGTTTATAGAATTTATATTAAAAAATGTGTAATACACACGGTTCCTAACCTAGTATATATAATATTTCATATATTCAACCCGTGTAATACACGAGGTTCCTAACCTAGTATATATATGATGAATATTTTGAAAACCCACTTGAGTTGTGAAAACATTGAAAACTCTTCAAAAAACGTGTATTTACATATTTAAAAAAAAATGGAAATCATTCTAAGCAACTTTTATAAGATTTTTGTTAAAAAAAAATAAAAAAAACGCCAAGCCAATTTTTATTTAAAAAATGATCAAAAATCTCCGTTTTTTGTGTGAAAAAAATCGTGTTACTTATGTAACACAACATGTTACATTGTAAAAACAATATGTTATATATGTAAAACAACTGAGCAGAATTTTAAAATTTTTTTTATAAAAACATCTGGTCGGCGCTTTTTTGATTTTTTTTATAAAAATTTTTGAAATTACATATTAAAACTTTTCCCAAAAAAAAAAACTTGTAAAAACATGTTTTTTTTTGGAGAGTTTTCAATGTTTTCACAACTAGGAGGGTTTTCATCCTATACGCTTTCCGAAACTTTTGGTTTCTGAAATACACTTAGCTGGTTACTGAGCGTCACTAAGGTCACTCACAATCTGTATAATAAAGTCATACACATAAGGTAGTGCTCCTAAATGACACTAGACATTACTATGTTTGAACCCAGTAGTTTCGGTGGGTAAATCACATCGAAACTATGGTAGTTTCGGGTCATGGGTTTCTATCGAAACTAGGTAGTTTCGATAGGTCTGCTTATATCGAAACTCGGTAGTTTCGATAAGTAACTTATGTAAAATCTTAGTAGTTTCGGGTCATGATTCATATCGAAACTATTTGTTCAATAGAAACTACTTTGTTCAATAGAAACTACTTTGTTTAATAGAAACTATTTGTTCAATAGAAACTATTTTGTTCAATAGAAACTAATTTGTTCAATAGAAACTACTTGTTCAATAGAAACTACGGTTTACATGAAATGCTTGTTTTTTTTCCAAACAGTTCAAGATTGAAACTTTTTACGTTCAAAGCGTTCCTTACACTTTTGTGATACTAGATCTATAATTAGTTTCTCAATCCA
Organism: Smallanthus sonchifolius; assembly: GCA_023525975.1. Taxonomy (NCBI): domain Eukaryota; kingdom Viridiplantae; phylum Streptophyta; class Magnoliopsida; order Asterales; family Asteraceae; genus Smallanthus; species Smallanthus sonchifolius. The sequence goes on from CM042037.1 coordinate 179,020, forward strand.
TATGTAAAAACCTTTCCTTTTTATCAAAATAGTCCAAAAACCATTAAACATACAAAAACTCATTTTTCAAACACAATTTCAAATCTGAACCTTTAAATACGTAAAGCTTCCAACTTTAATCGTTCAAAAGACTTGAAATCATCTTATATCTATAAATCCTTCACAACTTGTTGCTAAAAATATAAACTTTACGCAAAGTTCTTACATTTGTGAGATTTGCTCACACGCATACGAGTAGCTCAAAACCAAATCAAACGGTGTCCGATTGAGGCGATTCAGGTGTCCACGGAACCGTCTCACCGAGATCTACTAGATCTCTTCTTAGCCGCCGTCGGAAACCACCTCCGCCGTCACCGGAAAGATGAAATAGTCGCCGGAATCCTTCCAAAATCACTGTTCTGTTCGGGACAGCAAAACTCGACCTCCAGGCTTCCAAATCAGAAACCCAACGATGAAAGTCTTCGTTTATATTCTATGAAGCTGCAGTAAAAATTTGAGAACGATCCGACGGTTAGATCTTCGGGGATTGTCCGATCTTTGATGCTGGGTACCCCAAAAAAGGGAATGAGGTGGGTTACATCTATTTAAAGCCTCCTAATGTAACCCTAACTTCCCCTCTAAGTTTGTCCTTCATTTTACGTTTTCAACCCCGAACTTTACAATAATATAATCGTTCATGCTTATTCACGCTTTTTTTTTGAAAACGAGATGTTACAAGTCTACCCAACTTACAAAAGGTTTCGTCCTCGAAACCTGTTCGTAAGTAAAATTGTTAATTACCGTGCCATACTTTCGTTGTTTGACAATTTCAGTCTTAAGTGATATTTCGTTCTTAATTAATAGGGAGAATTTGGGATGTATATATATATATATATATATATATATATATATATATATATATATATATATATATAGGAGGATCAAATAAAAAGTAGTTTTTATCTAAGAAATCTAAGAAATGACAAAAACCTTAAGAAACGATATCAAACGAACTCCGATTGAGCTAATTTCAGCGGTGTTGGAACCATCTCGTCGAACTCTACTGCCTTAGCTTTTAGGGTTTAGCTTTTAAGGTTTAGATTTTACATTTGAATTTTAGGGTTTTAGCCTTATAGTTTAGCCTTAGGGTTTATCTTTTAGGGTTTAGATTTTATGGTTTATGTTTTTTTTTGGGGGTGGGGGGTTTAGGTTTTTGGGGGTGGGTGAGGGTGGGTTTAGGTTTTTTTGGGGGGTGGGGTAGGGGTTTAGGTTTTTAGGGGGTGGTGGTTTTAGGGGGTGGTGGTTTTAGGCTTTTCGGGGTAGGGTGGGAGCGGGGGTTTAGGTTTTTGGGGGTGCAGGTGGAGGGGGGTTTAGGTTTTTGGGTCCGGGTTAGGGTTCGATGAGACGGTTCCAATGCTGCTGGAATGAGCTCAATCGGAGCTCGTTTGACCCACTTCTTAGTATTTCTTAACGAAAAACCACTTCTTAGCGAAAAACCACTTCTTAGTGGAACCGTCCCCTATATATATACTATATAATAAATAAAGATTTTGATATGACACTTGTCACTCTCTTATGCATTCTTAACATTTTTTTTCCGTCTCTCTCCTATTAAATATACAAATTTTCTTAATTGTTTTTATAATTTTTTGTTTTCCGTCTTTCTCTCCCATTACATAATAATGAATTTTATAATTATTTTTATAAAACACTTTTTAGTTTAAAAAAAAATAGTTTTGTTCATAAAACATTTTTATAAATTAAACATTTCTTTCATTCTTTTTATAAAATATTTTAAAAAAATAATTATATAACGTTTCTAGAATTTGTATTAAAAAATGTGTAATATACGAGGTTCCTAACCTAGTATATATAATATTGCATATATTTAACCCGTGTAATACACGAGGTTCCTAACCTAGTATATATAGGATGTATATTTTGAAAACCCACTTGAGTTGTGAAAACCCACTTGTGTTGTGAAAACATTGAAAACTCTCCAAAAAACGTGTATTTACATGTTTAAAAAAAATGGAAATCATTCTAAGCAACTTTTATAAGATTTTTGTTAAAAAAAAATAAAAAAAACACTGAGCCAATTTTTATTTAAAAAATGAACAAAAATCTTCGTTTTTTGTGTGAAAAAAATCGTGTTACTTATGTAACACAACATGTTACATTGTAAAAACAACATGTTATATATGTAAAACAATTTTGCAGAATTTTTAAATTTTTTTTATAAAAACATTTGGTCGGCGTTTTTTTGATTTTTTTTTATAAAAAAGTTTTGAAATTACATATTAAAACTTTTTCAAAAAAAAAACTTGTAAAAACACGTTTTTTGGAGAGTTTTCAATGTTTTCGCAACTAGGAGGGTTTTCATCTTATACGTTCCCTATATATATATATTGGATTAAGTTCAGGTAAAAAGAATTCTAATTCTAAGAAGGGTGAGAAGGATTTAGAGTCATTAGATCAAATTGTAGAAAAAGATTTAATGGTTGAGATTATATTGTAGGAGAAAAAGTTATTGGAATGGTATTTTAGTCTTGACCACTTTTGTTGACTTTTTATCAAGTTCCCCCTCTCATTTTTAAACGTTCATAACGTTTACATACAACATTATTTTTTTTAAAAAATTACACCATAAAAATGAACGTTTTTTATCTTTATAACGAGTATAGTGTCGTTATAAACAAAAAAGAAAATTTTTTTTATGTTTTTTCAGCTCATTGTGTAATACAAGTTCATTGTGTAATACAAGTTCAATGTGTAATACAAGTTCAATGTGTAATACAAGTTCATTGAGTTATATGTATTTATCATTATGTTTTACGTTTTTCAGCTCATTATGTAATTAGTCAGGTCATTGTGTAATACAAGTTCATCGTGTAATACAAGTTCATTGTGTAATACAAGTTCATTGTGTAATAAAAGTTCAATATCGTGTAATACAAGTTCAATGTGTAATATAAGTTCATTGTGTAATACAAGTTCAATGTGTAATACAAGTTCATTGTGTTATATGTATTTATCATTGTGTTTTACGTTTTTCAGCCCATTGTGTAATTAGTCAGGTCATTGTGTAATACAAGTTCATTGTGTAATACAAGTTCATTGTGTAATACCACGTCTGGTCATTGTGTAATATCTGGTCATTGTGTAATTAGTCAGGTCATTGTGTAATACAAGTTTATTGTGTAATACAAGTTCATTGTGTAATACAAGCTCATTGTATAATACAAGCTCATTGTATAATACAAGTTTAATGTGTAATACAAGTTTAATGTGTAATACAAGTTCATTGTGTTATATGTATTTATCATTATGTTTTACATTTTCTAGCTCATTGTGTAGTTAGTAAGGTCATTGTATAATACAAGTTCATCATGTAATACAGATTCATTGGGTAATACAAGTTCATTGTGTAATACCACGTCTGGTAATTGTGTAATACAAGTTCATTGTGTAATTAGTCAAGTCATTGTGTAATACAAGTTCATTGTGTAATTAGTCAGGTCATTGTGTAATACAACTTCATTGTGTCAAATATTTTTCATCATTGTGTTATATGTTTTCATCATTGTGTTTTACGTTTTCCATCTCATTGTGTAATTCGCTCATTATTGTGTAATTCGCTCAAATATGTCAGGTCATTGTGTTATATGCTCATTGTGTAATATCAGTTCATTGTGTAATATCAAGTCTGATCATTGTGTAATATTAGACCTTGTATTACACATTGACCTGGTGTATTACACATTGACCTAGTATATTACACATTGACCATTATGCACTCTCTTTAAAAACAATAAAATGACACATGTCAAGCTTAAAATCCTTCTTACCCTTCTTATTTTTAAAACCCTTTTTACTATAACCTAACCCTATATATATATATATATACATATATATATATAGGGGAAGTGTAAAATAGAAACCTTGTTGAGTTGAAGAAACCTTGTAAACTCAATCCCTTAGCCTACAATGATCCACGTGTCCCTGTTGATGTCGCCCAGACGATCTATAAAAACTACTAAATAAAACCTAATATAGACTCCTAAGTAATAAATGGAGTACCTATGAACTAAACCGCACTGATAGGCAAGTGTACCTATCGAGTATAGCACAGCTTAATGGTAAACCGGATTATCGAACCCTAGAGACACTGAATAACTACACTAGACTCTGGCTCAGACTAAAACTGATTGGTTTGGGGGGTTTTCTACACTACTAATTAAACTAATAATGCAGAATACTAAAGATCGACTCTAACTATCAAACAAGGACTTCAGGAAATAACAGGAATGGGAAGAATACCACCTAGGTCGGAATCCTACTTGCAAAGCACAGACTTCTACCAGTTTTGGAAACTATGATGGATCTAGGTATCTAAGGATAACAACTCTAGATAACCTAGTGGATCCTTAATCACTCTCAGGGTGTCACCAACTAAGAAACCTACAGATGCAGTGAACTCACTAGATAGTCGGATTACCTTTCAGTCTCTCCAACAATGACAATGTACCCAAAAGACAAATCACCTCTCGGTTTCAATATCCACAATACTTCAAAGATGCACGGGGTAATCTCAGATCAACAAGCTATGACTCGGACTAGCAACAATCACTAAGAACCTAAGGGAACCTCCTTTCAGACAATTCACACTCGGAATCTTAATGACGAAGACTAACCGATTACCTCTCACCTTTCGGGTATCGAGATAATATGAACACTCAGATCTATTGAACTTTCAATTACAGCTCCTATGGCTACTACTTCTAGCGAACCATACAAACAACCACAAACACAGTCTATGATCTAGATACGCTATTCAAACTGGAAGACATCCACAAATAACATATGGAACTTATAATCAATTGCAAAACAGATCTAAACATGCATATTCACCATAATAATCAATCCAAGATTGTTATAAAATCATTAATCCAACATTCGAATCCAAAAACCGATAAAAATCAAGACTTTAACACGTATTCATCAATGACCCATGCAGTATTAAAGTTTTAGCCTAGAATCATACTTAGAACATCCAAACAGAAGTAAATAAGCATAAAAATGGGTTCAAACACAAAAAAACAAAGATAAAGATTGAATCTTGAAAACCGAAAACGCTAATCTAACGAACCCGGAATCCAAAAAGCTTCAAAATTACACTTGATTTAACTTCCAGACTCCTAAAATCGCCCCTTAGAACCCTTCTGACGGCCAAAAGATTGAACTCCTTGAATAATGGAATCACAATTCGATTTAAACTCTAATTAGGGCTTTTGCGGATTTTCTAGGCCCTCGCATACCGCGAAGGGTTTTCCTAGGTTCCTCGCGTAACGCGAGGAACAAAATAGTCGGGCCACTTTCTAGAACTCCTCGCGTACCGCGAGAGATCATCACTACCTCTTCGCGTACCGCGAAGGACTAATTTTCAACATTTTTGCATTTTTCTCTTAGGCTTTCTTCTCTTGCTCAGTTTCTTCGTGATTTCACTTGTATTCCACACGAGCTCCTGAAAAACATAACAAAGACTCAAATGTACACTAAAACGACTAAAAACGAATACGAAAGTACATAAAAACGCACGAATACAAATGAAATAAGATGTGTGCTTTGCACTACATCACTGTCTTACTTTATTGTTCAAGGGTAATTTAGTAAAATCATCTTTATATTGAGAATTCTAGTCTGCCAATCGATGCACATCACTTCACCTATTATTTCATTTTGCTTTCCCCATACATTTCACCTACTTCATTTCTTTCATTTTGAATTATAAACTTGTAAGACCCCAAATCGGGCACCCTACAGTTGGTTCTCATAACGGGTTATTCCCTTGTAAAATGCTCATTTTAGATATATTAAACTACAACGAAAGTCTTTCTAAAAACATTAATTTCTATTTAATGTCATTAAGTTAACTCACGAATGCTTGCACACCAATCCGAGTAGCACCGCTCCCCAACCAAGATACGTCAACGCAACGCTTACCTACAAAACAATCTATCGTACACACAAAGTCAGCTACGCTGAGTGAGTTTTAATAGTTTAGTTTAATTAAAATCCAACTCGCCTCAAAAGTTATTTAAACTTTACTCCGGACCCAAGGTCCTTATAAAATAGGTCCACAATTCATTAACAAATAGATAACCCCTGTTATCACCCGATATCCCATAATAGCTCGTTACCCAAGACTCATCCCATAATAATAATAATTCCTGCAGTCACATCGACATAGGTCGAACTTACTACACCAATAACTCATGCTCGAGTACACGAATTAACTCGACACTAGGTTAACACAACAAAACCCTAAACATCAACTTACTCAGCCTTGACCAAGTCTCTTGCAAATCAACTAACATAACATTTATAAACAGTACATCACAATCCTGACGCAACGGTCAATCTAACTCTACTCACCACATTAATACTATCTCATGCACAATAAATATAACTCAACGCTTGTATGTAATTTACCACGAATATATAAGCACACAAACACATACCTCATTACTGCATACTCTCAGGGTTATCCCCATCGGGATACTCTTCATAAGCTCAACTCCACACTCGTTACAGGGCCCCGCCACTAAAAATATCGACACACTCGTCATCTACGATGACTACCCAGCCGCCCATACGGTGACTATATCATCTAGCATACGGTGACTATATCATCTAGCATACGGTGACTGACAGAGCACATGTACAATGATGACCCCATCCTCCACACCACTGTTGACCCAACACATGGACAACAATGCAAGCACATAAAGCAACACATATAATACATAACATCATACTCTATTTACATTACTCATTAACTGCACTTGCACCCCGCACATAGCACTAGGATAACATATCCTACACGTTTTCATAAGCATTTAGCTTAAATCCCGACTCTCCCCGACTAACTCATAACACAATACAATGCTAATGTAGCAACACACATACTAATACTATGTTTCATTATCTAAGCACATACTACGTCTCATTATCTAAGCACATACTACGTACATGCACACCATGTGATACCTTCTAGTCATACTCGTATGACCTTTAATTACAATCCCGACTCACCCCTAATAGGTCCCTATACAACCCAAGACCATATACCCACCTTTATCATACACATTCAAAGGACAACACATAGTCCCTTTATCCCATATTTAAATACTTGATTTCATAAACTCATCGGGTTAAACCACAAAACTTTTTACACATTTAACGTAATAAAACGCGTCTTGAAAGTATGTGCGATAGCCCTAAAACGTTAAAAAAATTTAAAAGAGGGGGATTAGAAACTCACCGGTTATACTGAGTCCAAATCCTAGCTCTACAACTCGCCCGAGCCCAAACCTGTCAAATGTATGATCATAAGATCAGACATGTCCCATACGTACGTCCAGTAACGTGACATTCGTCTCGTCATTGCCACGTCCCCATGAAACCCTAGTTTCATACGTTTACTTAAAACACAGTCCCTGACCCTAACAGAACTTGAGTGCGCGAGTCCAAGCATGCATGCATGTGCACGTGGGGTCATACAAACCCTAACCACCCTTAAAACGCCATGCAAACTTAAATCCTCAGAACTCGTATGCCTGGGCCGGTTTCCTTCCACGCATGCTTGCGGAGTAATATGCAAACCTTAACCGGTGTCGTACCAGTTTCTCTCGTCATGCAACAACACCCACTCCTTGATTCCATCGTCCTTACCATCGTCTTCGTCCTACCTACCGAGCCCAAATCCTTAGCGGGCCACCCTCACCGGCTTCGAGCTCCTCCAAAAAGCACCATGGTGCCGTCTTCCCTGCCTCCACCGAGTCCCCTACGCCGGCTTCAACCACCCCCGATCGCCATCACGGCAACACTCGTCACCAACCTCGACCTGCCGCGGGCTTCATCACAACCGACCACCATTGCCGTAGCCAAACATCTCATTCCTCCTCCGTCGCCCACTGTTGTGAGGCACCACCATTACCACACCATTCACCCGCTAATCATCTAGTTCATAACAAAGGAAACGAGAATATAAACAAGTAAACGGAAGTACCTTGCCCTTTGCCGCCGTCGACCTCCTTCTCCGGCTCTCTTTCTCTCTTTCTCGTGCGTCCCTCTGTCGTCGCAAGTCACCTAGGCCGAATGTCCTAGGGTTTAAGTTAAGGATGATATTTAAACCTCCCTGGTTTACATCCGGGTCCCCGAGCTTCCCTTTTGCGCGTAATGACCCCATACCGTTTCCTTTTGGCTAACCAGGTCCTTTTAATTTCATGAATAGGGTTTTACGTGAAAACCTTCGTTAACCATCTCATTTACAAGAGACTCGGTTTTGCTCCTCGACCTGAACCGTTAGTCTATAAATTCTGGGATGTTACAAGTCTACCCCCTTGAAAGAGGATTTGTCCTCGAATCCTGCGTTAGCATAAACCAACACATCTCCTCCTTTCCATTCTTATTCGTGCACCAAAACCCTTAGGTGACAAGCACTTACTTGCACAATTAACAAAACTTTACTTTGCTTAACAATTCGACCACCTTCTTTGGTGTCCAAAGAAATCTTCTTTACTGTTCTCTTTCGACTTGGGACTTGTAGGTTTCACCTACACGTTCCTTCGTCTCTTGTCTTTCCATCCATTAGTCAAACGGATGCGTTTCCCACTCTCGCTATTCCGGCACTCGCTAGAAGTTGTATCGTTTCATTCCAGCTCACGAGCACAATTGCCCTTTTGTCTCTTGTATAATCTGAATGATTTCGTCATTCTTACGATCATCCTCCCAAGTAGGTTCCTTAACTTTCATGGATGGATTCATTCGCCGTTCTTCTAAAGTGAAGTCGTCGTACTTCTCACCTCATACCATGATCATCGTCCTGCGATTATTTCTCAAACTCTAGCCCATTGCCCTACCCGTAAGGGCACCACTAATGTATTTCTTCGATGATCTTCAAGTACCCTGGTCTCCACTAAATTTCTTCATCGTAGTATCTCTTTACTTCATTATCAAGCGTTTAATACGTCCCGTAAGTACGTACACACCCAACGCTAGGGCCATCTTCATTAGCTCTCGATGTTTCTCAAGGCTCATATGTCTTTGTCGTGTCCATTTTGATCATTTAAACGCTTATTTTACTTAAATGCTCCACATGAGCTCATCTTAAGTTGGTCTTAGATTTACCAGCGTAGGCATATCCTCCTTAGTCACTTACGTGTAATCTTACACGTGCCCCTCCTGAGTTTCACCTTTCTCTACGTTGCTCTACCATTACCATGAGATTACCGACCGCATCTCATTTCTAATCTACGAACACGAAGTCCGTTTGCTCACAAGCCTCAGATATCCGTTGTCTCGTTCAAGGAAAAACATCTCTCTTCCTTTGGTATCTCACCTTGACCGAATCCTGCATATGGAACGTGTTCCATGAGGGTCCTTCATTATCTTGTTAACTCCGTGCTGAAATCTTCAGCGTCATCACCTTGATCTCATCATGGGTATCTCTGGTCCAGCGTCAACGTAATCACTTTCATCACTAACTCTTCAGCTCCTCCCATTGGCTTCGTGCTCCGAATTTCCCAAGATATAAGCATAGGCATTTCATAAGAGCACCTCACCGATCGTCTAGAAATACGTCAAAACTCCTCGCATCACCTCGATGTATAAACGTCGAGAAAGTCATCAAGATAGAAATAGTATGCTTGATCACACTAACCACCCGTCCTATGCACGACTAAGCATGTACTACAAGGACACACACCAACACACATAACTACAGAACACACAATGTTCTATACATGTACCAGTAACTCAACCTTCTAACTCGCACAAAGTTCACACACCTAACTAGCTAGATCTAGGTAAATCTACATGCATACAATATGACCTCGTCATTTATATACACACAAGTATAGCATGTTGTTTGGCCCAAAGGCACCAGCAAACACGATCTCCCGACTGACTGCCGTCAGACATAATAACCTGTTGACAAAAGTTAACACCATATCAAGCTTACACTTGATCTCCCGCCTGACTAATGCCAGACACAATGTCAAGCTTACGCTTGATTTCCCGCCATGACTATTAAGTACGTGACACAATTAACTCATACTCATAAGCAACTCAATTAACGACATACAAGTTTATACACAAAATACTTTCATGTACTTAAGCACCAAATCATTTACCTTGCGAAGATCTATGCCTTAAGATATAAAGACATTCAATATCATAGTAAGGCTAAACACACCCCTTACACTTCACACATCACCTAACATAACACATAGGTGACACTATCTTACGACCGTAGATGCACACAAGTAATCAAAACTCAGGTCTACACAGGTCTACTCATACAGTCTAATCAACCAAGCTCTAGCATCACATTAAAGATCACATTTAAGGCTAACTCCACATCATTTGGAATGCAATCACAATCACCCATACCACACATATTCCACTACTGTAAACACAATCATGCACCGTTGTAACATCCCGAAAATAGTAACTAAGTAAATAATAATACGATGGAGATTTAAACGTTATAAAACGAAATAAGAACGGATGGGCTTGGGCTCGGCTCCAACGGGCCGAGGGAAGCCCAGGTATAAAAGGGGCAAGGCAGCCCACTAGCTCATTTCACCTTCATTTTCACCATCTTAGAGAGAGAAAGGGAGCTCAGGTCTAGAGAGAGAAAGTTAACGGATCGTCACGAGATTAGAGGAGCACGTTACAACTGAGCTCGTGAGCAAAACCTCCGAATCAGAACTTCAATCCAGGTAATGATTCAACCATAATCTGAGTTTTTGTTCATATTGGGGTTTCTCGAGTTTTAGCTAAATAGATGATGTTTTTACGGATGAAACTTGATAATAAGCTTAGAAATAGCATCTAGAATAAAAACCGCACGTTTTGATCAAAGAAAATTGTAAGATTGACATGATCGGGTTTGCATGCAAGAACTTCGGATTTTTGGTCCAAGAACCAGGTACTGCGTACTTACCAAGTGCGCAGGAAGGAAGTCCCTGCGTACTTACCAAGTACGCAGGAGGAAGTCCCTGCGTACTTACCAAGTACGCAGGAGGAAGACTCGTGCGCACTTGCCAAGTGCGCATGAGCAAGTCCCTGCGCACTTACTAAGTTCGCAGGCAGCAGGCAGCAGACAGCAGGCAGCAGGTTGGTTAAGTAAAAGTCAGTAAGTTTAGAATGATTAAACCAATAGAGTCGTGGTTGGGTCTAATGTGTATTTAACTACCTAATCCAGATCGGAAGTGACGCTGTTGGACCTTGTTTAGGACAACCTAGAGTAGCTCATCAGGTGAGTTCTATGTGCCCCCTTCTATGTTATGTGCAAACCTTATTAAATGTTTTGGGGCTCAAATGTATACACTAAATGAATAAATGATATGAATGCTAATGTGATCATACGTGATGTATTAATATATATTTTGTATATATAAGAGAATGAATTATGAACAAAGAACGAAACGTATGTTTACAAAGAATGAAGGAAAGAATGGCATAACGTAAATAAACGAAATCTCGCTTTATAATTATTTATATTGCATGTTATGAATGTAAGTATACGTTATGGACAGAAACGAAGCTAACGGCTACTACGGTAGACGGACGACCACTTGACCATTATGTAGCCAGAAACAGTAAGTCTAGAAAGGTAGACTAAATAAAGGCCACTACGGTGGAGTAAGTCGCTAAGTCAATAATTCGGCTGTATAATTAGTTCAAGTGGGAAACAGATGCCTTATGGCAGATGGGCGATTATGTCGGACGGCCGAAGGGTGGCCGGACCTAAAGTTATGTCGGACGGCCGAGGGGTGGCCGGACCTAAAGTTATGTCGGACGGCCGAGGGGTGGCCGGACCTAAAGTTAAGGCGGCCGGTTTCTAGGACCGGACGAGTAAAAGGGCTACGACGGTGGCCCAAGGGCGTATATCTTTATGATATACGTAGTAAATGACGGGTTGATCACCCTTAAGTGTATGACCCATGAATGTAAAGAAAAGAAAAGGGTGAATGCATATATATATATATGTAATCACAAAAATAAAGAAAAGAAAGATGAAAGAAAAGCAAAAGTTATGAATACGTATTTATATGAAGGACTTTATAATAATGCATACTTATAAAGTAAAGATAAGAATGTTTATATCTAATCGCATTAAACTAGAACTCACCAGCGTTAGCTGACTTTTAGTATACATTTCAGGTAACAAAGGAAAGGGTCGTGCGAAGGCGTGAAGGCTGCCCGACATGTGACTGACATCCCACCTTAAATGGTTAATGTTTTGAATGTTAAGACTTCCGCTGTAATGTACTTAAATGTTGAATGTTTCCGCTGTGTTTGAATGTTTTTAATTAAAAGTTCAGTAATTAATTACTATGTTTATGAGTAAATCCAACAAGTGAGGTCACCCGGGAATAGGGGCCTTACAAGTTGGTATCAGAGCAATAGTTTGAGAGATTCAGACATCCCTAAATGTCTGGACTCAAACTGATTATGGGACCAACGCACGGATGTCAGTCTGGGTAGCCAACGCCAATGCCATCACAGTAAGTAAGTACCAAGGTTAATACACTTAGATAAGAATAGATACTCAAACCTAGAACCAATAGATGTCAATGTCACGTCCAATTTGAAGAGTTTGGAACCCGAAAAGCAATGTAGATTTCTAATCACAAACCGGTCACTGTAATTAAAAATTTACCTTGTTCATACTGTTTCAAGACTATGATCTGAGAGAATGACATTGATGTATTCCCTTTATGACCGTCAGGAAAACTAGGAACTATGGCTGGAGGAGGAAGAACTGGACGCCGAGGCGGTCACACTGGCCGACGAGGTAGACCTCCGTTGAACCAAAGAATTGAAGAAGAAGAGAGTGTGCACGCAGAGCACACCGAAAGTGTGCACGAAACAGAAGTGACCCCAATTAGGGACGATAGTCCAGGGCCTATACAATTGGAACCTGAAGTCAGGGATGCTATTGCCCGTGAAGTTGTGCTCACTTTGAAGAAGGTATTGCCTGATCTACTATCCGAGGCAATAAAGAAAAGTAAAGAGGAGGATGAAGGAAACAATGAAGAGAAAGTATATGATAGTGATGGGGATGAAATAAAGATAGGATCGAGCAACCGTGGGTGTACTTACAAAGGCTTTAAGGACGGAGACCCACCCAAGTTCAATGGGAGCAAGGATTCAGTGGCAACGCTTGAATGGATTGAGAGGATGAATGCTGTAATCAACATCAGCGAGTGTCGACCAGACCAGGCTATTAAATACGTTGCTCATTCTTTCACCAATGAAGCACTAAGTTGGTGGAGGAATATTCAGAGAACTAAGTCACCAAATGCTATAAACAGAATGACATGGGACGACTTGAAAAAGCTGGTAATTCAAAAGTTCTGTCCCCAGAACGAAATTGATCGAGTGGAAAATGAATTCCTAAACCTTAAGGCTGGCAACAAGACGCACCGCCAGTATACTTCGAGATTCAATGAGTTGGCTCAACTGGTACCCCACCTGCTGGAGACAGAAGAGCGAATGATCAAGTATTATGTGAAGGGCCTACCTCAAAGGTTCTGTGTCCACGTGAAAGCCAACCTACCCTCGACTTTCGAGTCGATAGTGAATCTGAGCGGAATCGTCTACGACGATTATGCCAATGAGGACCCGGCAACGGAGACACAAAAGAGAAAGTGGGAGAACTCGTCTAGAGGCACCGGAAAAGGGAATGTAGCAACTAAAGCTAAGAAACCAAGGTCGGACGAATATGAAACTTGCAAGAAATGTGGAAGGCAACACTTTGGCGAGTGTCGAATCGGCACCACCACATGCTATAAGTGCGGGAAGCCGGGGCACTTCTCCCTAGAATGTATAAGAAACGTCAAGTGTCAAGTATGTGGATTTTTAGGACATCTGACGAAGAACTGCAGGAAGGCCGGCCAATCTGGTTCGGGAAAAGAGAGGGAAAAGGAACAGCCGCAGGCTAGGACTCGAGCCTACGCCCTGACTGAAGAGGAAGCAAGGGAAACCCTGATGTTGTGTCAGGTACATTCCTAGTTAATAACGAACATGCTGCTATTTTATTTGACTCTGGTGCTAGTAAAAGTTTTAAATCCAATGCATTTAGTCGTAGACTAGGATGCACTATCAACACTATAGTAAAGGCTTTTATCGTACAAACTGCCGTGGGTAAAAATTCGGCAGTATTCCAAGTAACAGATGATTGTATCATAGAAATAGAGGGCCATAAGTTTCCTTCTAGATTATTCCTTCTCACCTTAGGAGGATTCGATATAGTATTGGGTATGGATTGGTTAGCTGCCAACGAAGCTCAAATCATATGTAAACATAAAAGGATACACCTCAAAGCTCCTAGCGGCAGTCCAATTACGGTTTATGGGGATTGGAATTGCACGATGCCGAACATCATCTCGATGGTCAAGGCCGAAAGTTACATGAGGCGTGGTTGCGAAGCTTATTTGGCATATGTTATTGATGATAGAATGAAAATGAATGAACTCAAGGAAGTACCCGTGGTGTGCAACTTTCCGGAAGTATTCCCTGAGGATCTACCTGGGTTACCACCCGATCGGGAAATAGAATTTCAGATTGACTTATTGCCAGGAGCTGAGCCCGTTGCCAAATCCCCTTACCGATTGGCGCTGTCAGAAATGAAAGAATTAATGTCTCAACTAGAGGAACTAACAGAAAAAGGATTTATTAGGCCGAGCATCTCACCGTGGGGCGCTCCGGTACTATTTGTAAAGAAGAAAGACGGCAGCATGCGCATGTGCATTGACTACCGTGAGTTGAACAAGAGAACAGTAAAGAACAAATACCGACTGCCTAGAATAGACGACCTTTTTGATCAACTGCAAGGTGCGAGTTGGTTCTCAAAGATCGATCTTAGGTCGGGTTACCATCAGTTGAAAGTAAGAGAAGAAGTCGTACCAAAAACCGCGTTTCGCACGCGTTATGGGCATTATGAGTTTCTCGTGATGTCTTTCGGATTGACCAACGCACCAGCAGCGTTTATGGATTTGATGAATAGAGTATGTCGACCCATGTTGGATCGATCAGTGATAGTTTTTATAGACGACATACTGGTATATTTGAAAAGCGAGGGTGATCACTACTGTCACCTAAGGGAGGTTCTGGAGGTGCTAAAGCAGGAAAAGTTGTACGCAAAGTTCTCCAAATGCGCGTTCTGGCTTAGGGAAGTCCAATTCCTAGGTCACGTAATAAACCCAAACGGAATCATGGTAGATCCTGCAAAGATTGAGACAGTAAAGGAATGGAACGTCCCAAAGACACCAACAAAGATACGAAGTTTTCTGGGATTGGCGGGCTACTATCGAAGGTTCATTAAAGATTTTCAAGAATAGCCTTGCCACTAACTAAGTTGACACGGAAGGAAGTGAAGTATGAATGGGGTCAAACCCAAAACAACGTGTTTAAAGAACTTAAGGCACGATTAACCTAAGCTCCAGTCTTAACTCTACCTGAGGGAAATGAAGACTTGATAGTCTATTCTGACGCTTCGGGGCAGGGTTTGGGGTGCGCACTTATGTAACGAGGAAAGGTAATTGCTTACGCATCACGGCAACTAAAGATTCACGAGGTTAATTATCCAACGCACGATTTAGAGTTAGCAGCAGTAGTTTTCGCGTTGAAAATATGGAGGCACTACTTGTATGGAGTTAAATACACCATCTACTCCGATCACAAAAGCTTGAAGTACTTTTTCGAACAAAAGGAACTAAACATGAGGCAAAGAAGGTGGTTAGAGCTACTGAAAGACTATGACTGTGAAATATTGTACCATCCAGGCAAGGCAAACGTAGTGGCCGACGCTTTAAGTAGAAAGGAAGAATCGACACCTATCCGGATCAAAGCGTGTCAGCTGATTATAACACCAGATTTGATGGGTGAAATATCAAAAGCACAAGATGAAGCACTGTTAGAAAGAAATGTGAAACAGGAAAGAATAGTAGGACAACAAGGGAAGTTGGATGCAAATGCATACGGTGTACGAACTAGGTTTGGCCGAATGTGGATACCTAAGATTGGCGAGCTTAGAGCCAAAATACTTGATGAGGCCCATAAGTCTCGCTATTCTATCCACCCCGGGACAAAGAAAATGTACCAAGACTTGAAGAAAGAATACTGGTGGCCTGGCATGAAGAATGACGTGACAGAATACGTGAGCAAGTGCCTAACATGTTCTCTAGTTAAGGCCGAGCACCAGAAACCATGTGGTAAAATGCAACCCTTACCAATACCAGAATGGAAGTGGGAGGAGATCACGATGGACTTCATTACCAAGCTACCGCGAACAGCTAAAGGCAATGATACCATTTGGGTGATCGTCGACCGTTTGACGAAAAGTGCTCACTTCTTGCCAATACGTGAGTCTTCTTCGTTAGAAAGACTAGCAGAAGTATTTATCAAGGAGATTGTGAGCAGACATGGTATGCCACTGTCAATTGTGTCCGACAGGGATATTAGATTCACATCAAGGTTTTGGAAGAAATTCAATGAAGCAATGGGCACTAGACTGAACATCAGCACCGCTTACCACCCTCAAACCGATGGACAATCGGAAAGGACCATTCAGACCTTGGAGGACATGCTCCGGGCATGTATCATTGACTTCGGTAGGAGTTGGGACAGCCATCTACCATTGGCAGAATTTTCATATAACAACAACTATCACACAACTATTGGCATGCCGCCATTTGAAATGTTGTATGGAAGGAAATGTAGGACCCCAGTTTGTTGGGGGGAAATTGGACAGAAGGATTTTGCAAGTCTCGAAGTGGTCAAAGCTACTTCCGAGAAATTTGATCAAATCAAGGCTCGAATGAAAGCCGCAAAGGACAGACAGAAATCATACGCGGACAAGAGAAGAAGGGATTTAGAGTTTCAAGTAGGGGACATGGTACTGTTGAAAGTATCACCGTGGAAAGGAATCATTCGGTTCAGAAAATGAGGCAAACTAAGTCCAAGGTTTGTTGGACTTTTCAAGATTATAGCAAGAGTGGGTCAAGTTGCTTACAGACTCGACCTACCCGTTGAGCTTAGTGGAATCCACCCTACGTTCCACGTGTCACACTTACGCAAGTGCCTAGTTGACGACACGGCTCACATACCTTACGACGAGATCGAGGTGGATAACAGTCTGAATTATGTAGAGGAACCAATAGCAATTCTTGATCGGGCTGAGAAACGACTACGCAATAAATCGATTCAGCTAGTCAAAATACAATGGAAGCACAGAAAAGGATCAGAAGCCACATGGGAAAAAGAAGACGAGATGAGGGGACTATACCCTCAATTGTTTGACGTATAAACAGTTTCGAGGACGAAACCTCTTTAAGGAGGGTAGACTTGTAACATCCCGAAAATAGTAACTAAGTAAATAATAATACGATGGAGATTTAAACGTTATAAAACGAAATAAGAACGGATGGGCTTGGGCTCGGCTCCAACGGGCCGAGGGAAGCCCAGGTATAAAAGGGGCAAGGCAGCCCACTAGTTCATTTCACCTTCATTTTCACCATCTTAGAGAGAGAAAGGGAGCTCGGGTCTAGAGAGAGAAAGTCGACGGATCGTCACGAGATTAGAGGAGCACGTTACAACTGAGTTCGTGAGCAAAACCTTCGAATCAGAACTTCAATCCAGGTAATGATTCAACCATAATCTGAGTTTTTGTTCATATTGGGGTTTCTCGAGTTTTAGCTAAATAGATGATGTTTTTACGGATGAAACTTGATAATAAGCTTAGAAATAGCATCTAGAATAAAAACCGCACGTTTTGATCAAAGAAAATTGTAAGATTGACATGATCGGGTTTGCATGCAAGAACTTCGGATTTTTGGTCCAAGAACCAGGTACTGCGTACTTACCAAGTGCGCAGGAAAGAAGTCCCTGCGTACTTACCAAGTACGCAGGAGGAAGTCCCTGCGTACTTACCAAGTACACAGGAGGAAGACTCGTGCGCACTTGCCAAGTGCGCATGAGCAAGTCCCTGCGCACTTACTAAGTGCGCAGGCAGCAGGCAGCAGACAGCAGGTTGGTTAAGTAAAAGTCAGTAAGTTTAGAATGATTAAACCATTAGAGTCGGGGTTGGGTCTAATGTGTATTTAACTACCTAATCCAGATCGGAAGTGACGCTGTTGGACCTTGTTTAGGACAACCTAGAGTAGCTCATCAGGTGAGTTATATGTGCCCCCTTCTATGTTATGTGCAAACCTTATTAAATGTTTTGGGGCTCAAATGTATACACTAAATGAATAAATGA
This sequence comes from Smallanthus sonchifolius, assembly GCA_023525975.1. NCBI lineage: Eukaryota > Viridiplantae > Streptophyta > Magnoliopsida > Asterales > Asteraceae > Smallanthus > Smallanthus sonchifolius. Next base: position 197,333 of record CM042037.1, read on the forward strand.
TATGAATGCTAATGTGATCATACGTGATGTATTAATATATATTTTGTATATATAATAGAATGAATTATGAACAAAGAACGAAACGTATGTTTACAAAGAATGAAGGAAAGAATGGCATAACGTAAATAAACGAAATCTCGCTTTATAATTATTTATAATGCATGTTATGAATGTAAGTATACATTATGGACGGAAACGAATCTAACGGCTACTACGGTAGACGGACGACCACTTGACCATTATGCAGCCAGAAACAGTAAGTTTAGAAAGGTAGACTAAATAAAGGCCACTACGGTGGAGTAAGTCGCTAAGTCAATAATTCGGCTGTATAATTAGTTCAAGTGGGAAACGGATGCCTTATGGCAGACGGGCGATTATGTCGGACGGCCGAAGGGTGGCCGGACCTAAAGTTATGTCGGACGGCCGAGGGGTGGCCGGACCTAAAGTTATGTCGGACGGCCGAGGGGTGGCCGGACCTAAAGTTAAGGCGGACGGTTTCTAGGACCGGACGAGTAAAAGGGCTACGACGGTGGCCCAAGGGCGTATATCTTTGTGATATACGTAGTAAATGACGGGTTGATCACCCTTAAGTGTATGACCCATGAATGTAAAGAAAAGAAAAGGGTGAATGCATATATATATATGTAATCACAAAAATAAAGAAAAGAAAGATGAAAGAAAAGCAAAAGTTATGAATACGTATTTATATGAAGGACTTTATAATAATGCATACTTATAAAGTAAAGATAAGAATGTTTATATCTAATCGCATTAAACTAGAACTCACCAGCGTTAGCTGACTTTTAGTATACATTTCAGGTAACAAAGGAAAGGGTCGTGCGAAGGCTGCCCGACATGTGACTGACATCCCACCTTATGTTTTGTTTAGACAATGGTTAATGTTTTGAATGTTAAGACTTCCGCTGTAATGTACTCAAATGTTGAATGTTTCCGCTGTGTTTGAATGTTTTTAATTAAAAGTTCAGTAATTAATGACTATGTTTATGAGTAAATCCAACAAGTGAGGTCACCCGGGAATAGGGGCCTTACAACCGTCATAAACACAATTATCATTAATTATGTTCCAATCACCATGCGGTAAGACTCATAATAAATGTCAAAATCAAATAATCAATATTTGAATTGAGCATCACACCACGTACACGTCTTATCAATCATAACGTCTAATCACCCCAAAATCTCTCGTGACAACTGCCACACTATCTAATCATCGAGCAATAAAGTATCCCATACACTTCCCGCAAGATCATTGCTAGACCGCGTCAGGTGCATCTGGCATGTCCTCCTCCTGTTTCTCCTGAAATAGAGCTCTCTTAACCACCGCATGTGGTCGATCTCACAACCATGCAGGTCCACATCCTGGAGAAAATCACGTACAACTGACAATGCTCTCTTTCTCTATCCGGTCTTTCCAATCATAGCTCCACGCGGTATGTCGTCGACCGAAGCTCTAGACACACTTGGAGCGAGAAACGCCAACACCACCCCCATCTCACTAGCAGTTTCGTCTGCAGCAATCGTCGTCTTGACCGTTTGTTCTACATTCCCCTTAGCAAGAGCTCCACGCCTGACCGATCACGCGTGCTTCATCTTAATCATCTAATCATACTCAAGATAGAATGTTGGAGTGATTACTATGAGTGTCAAATTCAGAATATGAGAGTAATCATAGAATGCCAAATCACGGTGATCAAATGCAATTTGGTGGTCCACATTACTGCTCGGATTCTAAACCTTCCCCATCATGTTCACACTAACTTTCTATCTTTCCCACACCCCGGATGCACATGCATCCCACACAACTCACATAGCACCACACGATAATCTAGAAAGTCATTATCTTTATCACAATTTCACACCATCCAAGGTTACACACAAAAATACTAAATAATATCGACACACCAAACTATCTCACATAGTTACAATTAATGCTACTCCATATTACTCAACTCACATCATAGTCTCATTTAATCACACCACACAACTTCAAGTAGTTCTACTTAATACTACAACACATATCACTCCACATGATCCCACATGGAACCATAAATTACTTTACCTAGTGTAACACTACACGATTGGTAAATAATAATTACTGCTCAATTCGAAAGACGTACCTCTTGGCTGGCGGTTACTCGTGGTGGCATTCGTTTCACCCTCGTCCCATTTTCAGTTTAAGTTAAGGCATTTTATTTGTTTAAAAACACCAATTTTCTCTTAAACCACGGCTCTGATACCAACTTGTAAGGCCCCAAACCGGGCACCCTATAGTTGGTTCTCATAACGGGTTATTCCCTTGTAAAATGCTCATTTTAGATATATTAAACTACATCGGAAGTCTTTCTAAAAACATTAATTTCTATTTAATGTCATTAAGTTACCTCACGAATGCTTGCACACTAATCTGAGTAGCACCGCTCCCAAACCAAGATACGTCAACGCAATGCTTACCTGCAAAACAATCTATCGTACACACAAAGTTAGCTACGCTGAGTGAGTTCTATTAGTTTATTTTAATTAAAAGCCAACTCACCTCAAAAGTTATTTAAACTTTACTCCGGACCCACGGTCCTTATAAAATAGGTTTTCAATTTAATAACAAATAGATAACCCCTGTTATCACCCGATATCCCATAATAGCTCGTTACCCAAGACTCATCCCATAATAATAATAATTCCCGCAGTCTCATCGACATTGGTCTAACTTACTACAGCAATAACTCATGCTCGAGTACACGAATTAACTCGACACTTGGTTAACACAACAAAACCCTAAACATCAACTTACTCAGCCTTGACCAAGGCTCTTACAAATCAACTAACATAACAGTTATAAACAGTACATCACAATCCTGACGCGACGATCAATCTAACTCTACTCGCCACATTAATACTATCTCATGCACAATAAATATAACTCAACGCTTGTATGCAATTTACCACAAATATATAAGCACACAAACACATACCTCATTACTGCATACACTCATGGTTATCCCGTCAGGATACTCTTCATAAGCTCAACTCCACACTCGTTACAGGGCCCCGCCACTAAAAATAGCGACATACTCGTCATCTATGATGACTACCCAACCACCCATATGGTGACTATGTTATCTACCATACGGTGACTGCCAGAGCACATATACAATGATGACCCCAAATGACTCCATCCTCCACACCACTCACATGGACAACAATGCAAGCACATAAAGCAACACATATAACATATCCTACATGTTTTCATAAGCGACATACTCTATTTACATTACTCATTAACTGCACTTGCACCCCACACATAGCACTAGGATAACATATCCTACATGTTTTCATAAGCGTTTAGCTTATATCCTGACTCATCCTGACTAACTCATAACACAATACAATGCTAATGTAGCAACACACATACTAATACTATGTTTCATTATCTAAGCACATACTACGTCTCATTATCTAAGCACATACTACCCTGTGATACCTTCTAGTCATACCCGTATGACCTTTAATTACAATCCCGACTCACCCCTAATAGGTCCCTATACAACCCATGACCATATACCCCATATTTAAATACTTGATTTCATAAACTCATCGGGTTAAACCCCAAAACATTTTACACATTTAAAGTAATAAAACTCGTCTTGAAAGTATGTGCGATAGCCCTAAAACGTTAAAAACATTTAAAAGAGGGGGATTAGAAACTCACCGGTTATACTGAGTCCAAATCCTAGCTCTTCAATTCGCCCGAGCCCAAACCTGTCAAATGTATGATCATAAGATCAGACATGTCCCTTACGTACGTCAAGTAACGTATAATAATAAATTAATTCTCGACATTCGTCTCGTCATCGCCACGTCCCCATGAAACCCTAGTTTCGTACGTTTACTTAAAACACAGTCCCTGACCCTAACAGAACTTGAGTGCACGAGTCCAAGCTTGCATGCATGTGCACGTGGGGGTCATACAAACCCTAACCACCCTTGAAACGCCATGCAAACTTAAGTCCTCAGAACTCGTATGCCTGGGACGGTTTCCTTCCAAGCATGGTTGCCGAGTAATACGCAAACCTTAACCGGTGTCGTACCGGTTTCTCTCGTCATGCAACAACACCCACTCCTTGCTTCCATCATCCTCACCTCGTCTTCGTCCTGCCTACCGAGCCCAAACCCTAGCCGGCCACCCTCATCGGCTACGAGCTCCTCCATCACGCACCACAGTGCTGTCTTCCCTGCCTCCACCGAGTCCCCTACGCCGGCTTCAACCACCCCCGGGCGCCATCACGGCAACACTCGTCACCAACCTCGACCTGCCGCAGGCTTCATCACAACCGGCCACCATTGTCGTAGCCAAACATCCCAGTCCTCCTCCGCCACGCACTGCCGTGAGGCACCACCATTACCACACCATTCACCCGCTAATCATCTAGTTCGTAACAAAGGAAACGAGAATATAAACAAGTAAACGAAAGTACCTGCTTAATACGGGAGCCGTATACGCCGTGTAAAATTTCTGATTTTCTTTAACATATTTGCAATAACCAATGTTTCAATTCTAATCCTAGTGCATTAAATTATTTTTATTCGTACAAGCATATTTGCAATAACCAATGTTTCAATAGAAATTCTTTATTTTTGCATTTACATACATTTTTAATTTTAAATCAAAGTTAAAGGATACTATATATATCCTACAAATTTCATTCCGTATGTATAGATATATAAACATATATGTATTTATATAAACCTAGTTATTTATAAAATTTATATAGCTTTAAGGCTTTTAAAAACAAAAATCAATTCATAAATATATATATATATATATACAATTATTTATGATTTAAACACATTAGCCTTGAACCCCCTTAGGAATTTGGACTCCAAATTTTGAACCCCCACACTTGTATTTGGACCTTGCACCTCAAGCTTGAACCCCACCATGGATTTTGAGCCCTTAGCCGTCCCCTTTGACTTTCCAAAAGTCAACAGAAACGAATTTTTGCAATTTGATATTGAAATCGATCAAACCCGAATGCAATGGACTTGCCTTGTATAACTGAAGGATTCTCGATCAGTTTTTAATCAAATTATCATACCAATTTGACTAATTGAGCGGTCGAATTCAAATTTCAAACGTTTTGACCATTTACGGTCAAACCGAGTTCAAATCGTTTCCAAATCAGAGAAATTGGACGCGTTATTATCCGAAAATCCCGCGCAAACGATCCTCGCATGAACACAGACCTTAAGCACGACCCAATTCATCCTAAACCCAACGAATTAACGCGGAATTCCCCATTACAGATGTCACTTTCCTTCCGTAATCGAATCGTGTGATTTAGATGGAATTGAGTCATACGAATCACACATACACACACTCGCGACACCATTTCCAAACTCTCTAAACTCTCAATCGATCTGCATTACATCCCTGGACCTCGATCGTGCACCAAGAACACTCCATCTGTCATCCTAGCCGTCTGCACTCGTTGCTCAACCAAATCAAGTAAGATTTATGTCTTTCGATTCGTTTTTGAATGTTTACCAATAGCCCCAAATCAATTCGTAACATTTGGAAGTATCGGGCTCAATTGCAATTCGAGTCCGTGACCTGTTCATACGGTATCTAATTTGGGGATAAACCTTGATTCATTTATCGTATTTAAGATTTTGGGTTTCATGTATTACCAGCGAAACCACCTGGTCCGACCGGTAAGCCACTGCACCGCCGAACCAGGTGGCGTGGGTTCGAAACCCATACCCTACATTTTTTTTTGTTGTGTTCCTTTAAACCTGAACCCGATCCCGCCTCAGTTCCATGTTAAGGCAAACGCAACCCGGCTTATTATCAACATCAGCCCTTTGGTCCAGTGGTCCGCATAATTTTTTTTAAAACAGTTTTAGCTGGAGAATAAATTTATAAAAAATATTTTATAAAAGCCTTTACCATTTAGAACTAACTTATGCAAAAATATACAGTTTTCATTTCAGAACTAATACTTTTACAATTTAAATGATTTTAACACCTCATTTTCAATAAGAAGGAAATCTATTTTAATTAAAATTATTAGTTTTAATTAAAGTCTTTATATTACTTATTTCGTAAAGATTGTGACAAGATTTTTATAAAATACTTTATCATTTTTAGGGAATTTCATAAAATCAATTTTATAAATCATTTTCTAATAAGTAAATACATTTTTTTTTCCTAAATACATATTTATATATATTTACGCTTCTCATTTTTTTTAAAAGACATTTTTTTATTGATAATAAATAATTAAATAAAAATAATTTATTTATTTAATTTAATTGTTTTTGAACATTAATAATTCACATAGGGTTTAAATTATATTTTTCTTAAATGTTGATATATATTTACACACCCTATTTCAATGGCTTATTATTATAGTAAATAAATAAAACGAATTTATCTGTTTAACCCTAAGCCATTTATTATTTATCAAGTTCATGCATATACTTTGAATTTACATGTTTTATATTAAACTCCTATTCAAACTCAAACACCAACATACATACATTCTTTACATGGAATAACACAAGTATTTTTATACAAATCCTTACACACAAATCTCGTGAACCCTAAAACTCTACTTTAGACTTTGTGCATAACATTAACTGAAATTCATACATTTTCACTCTAGGTCAACACTAGTGACTTGCAAATCACTTGTGCTGCTTGTTGCTCGTGCTATCCACAAACAACTTCCATGTGAGTTTACATAGCCCCTTTTTACACTATTGACATTTTTTGGGTGGAACATCAGTATAATTATACAATGTTTACAACATACACAATACAATTCTACCCTACATTCATGTGTGCAAGTACAAGGTGTGCAAACTACAATTTATGTGCAATCATTAACTACACAAGACGACGGTTAACAATGATAGATCTATTGAGTCTGACAAACCCACCCGGTTAGGGTGATTGTTGTCGACAACACAATTTGGTTATTTGCATGCTAGTTACAAAGGTTTGATTGTACAACTTGGTATCACAATAGTAACTCTCTGTAATTGCCTTATTAACCATGATATGTATGGATTGTATACACCCAACACAATGATACTATTTAGAGTCAAAACCTATGTATGCTCACCAATTTTCTAGTTGACCTTGTTTTAATCATGTTTCAGGTACAAACAATTGAGTTGATCAAGTTTGCGTTCACCTAGGTTGAGGACCTAGTTAATCAAATAAAGAACTTGCTATGTACTTTCAATTTCTTGTATTATGGATTTTGTTTGGTTTGATTTATGAAATGAAATGTGATGATTAATATATTACAATATGGTCAACCATGTGCTCATGAACAGTCTCCATGTCCCGCTCCGATGTTTCCGCCGTCGGTTGGGGTGTGACAGATTGGTATTAGAGCCTTGGTTATAGGGAATTAGGTTATTAGACACACATGACCTAGACTATAACCTTAGGACACCCATCTTATGCCATGCTCTATGTTACATGGTATTTGCCACATTACCAAATGCTACATGTTTAAATTCTTTGTGTGATCACCTTACATATTATGCTAAGTATTTCATCGCATGATACAATACATGATAGTCTATGTACTACGCTACTTGATAACTCATGTGCTTATAAACATTGCTATATACATACTACCTATTTGATTCCATTAAGTGTTATCCCAAGTTTTACCACACACTTATCCATACCTAAGTCTTTATACACTCCTATCCATACACACTATGTCACCATCATATTTTGTGGACAAAACTTAAAACCATGAGACCTAATGCCCATTAATAAGAAACTAAGGAGCCCACTTACCATCCAGGAAGAGGAAGTCTGCTGGAGTAAATAAACCTCACCTTTGGGCCTCAAAGCCCAGTCCATAATGATTCTCATCATGACCATGAGCCCAAACGATAGTGTTATTAGTATATGATGGTTGGAAGGGTGTGTGTAGACCCATGAGAGATTCTGGCTAAGGAAGGACTGGGTACTTAAGTGTGTCCCTTGTGACCCACCCCTCTTTTCTATGAATTCTCTTCATGGATACACTACTTATAGGTCAAGTGTTACTTCTAAAATACTATTGTAAAGACTCTGTGTTATGAGTAGTCAAACTCTAAATTTATGAAAACACATATATCTAACACTTAGTATATTTTATATACCACTTATAATCGTTTCCCTTCTTTTTCTGCTAGACATGGACTCCTACTCTCCTCCCTCCCCGGTATACTATCTCGGAGAAGAGTCTGAACAAGAAGAAAACAATGGATCACTAGACTACCGGTCACCAACACCCCTAGTTGTTAGGTCAATGTTTGACATAAGGGCAGATTGGATCATGAACACTAGACTGAGACTTCGAACATCTGGATCACCTCCATCAAGAAACCCGTGTCAGGCACCCCATTTACACAACCAGTTACCACCCCCTATGAGAGCCCCCTACCTAGCACCCGACCCATATCACCCTGACCCAAGGGCAAGGCAAACCATGACGCCCACTAGTGCTATGGGAGTCCCATTTGATGCCATCCACCAATACGTAAGAACCTCAGAGTTTATGAGACAAGGGATGGAGCATGGGAGAAGACACGACCTGCTAGGTCAAAGAATTGACAGCCTAGGGAATCAAGTGTGGTGCCAAGAGGAGAAAATTTCAAGCCTGGAATAAGACAGGGAGATACTTGATGCTCGCACGGAAGCAGTTAGAGCTGAGGCCTGGTTTGTTATCCGAGTTACCATAGCAATGTTCGTCTTGGTGCTCATTTGCTTCCTCGTTGAGATTTATCTGAGACGCTAGCTGGATTGTTCTGCTTTTGTCTTTAAATTCCCGTTTGAAACCGCTACCTAATATTTGAATTAAGCTTTTGACATTTTATCATTTAATGCTAAGTTTTATTTTACTTTAATGCCATTACTCGTTGATTTAATATTACCGTCATATTTTCATCAAGAACACCGAAACATCACCTTCTCATTCATTGCAAATTAGTCATCATTTCATTTATTTAAACAACATCTTTATTTTGCTCAAGTAAAGCATCTATCAAGCCTTTAGTTTATAAATATTATTTGGAATATAAATTTTCAACAAACCTTTTTACTTGTAAGGGAATTTAAATACGACTCGTTTTATAAAACATTATCTAAATAAATTATGACTTTTGCTTCGTTAAATTTAATTATTATCAAACCTTGGCCTAATTACTAAATAATTTAACCACTATTTTTTCTTTGAAACATTCCCTTTATGATAATTAATGTTTTAATAAAAAAAGGTTTTCCTATAAATTATTCAACTCATTAGTTTAACTATCTTATTTATCTAAAAACAAGAATAAATTACAATTACTTATTTATTTACAAATAAAATCAGTTATTCGTAAGCACATTACTCAGAATATTTTCAGAACCTCCTCGTTATCTCGCACCCTCGGTAATATATGAGTGTTCTTGCCACTTCAAAGAGATGAATCATTTCGTGTAGACGTTAACCCTCCTTATAAACCTCAAAGATTATATAGAAAGCTGAAACCCGACTACCCACATTATATATGAACACCAAACAACACGCTTGTCCGCAACACTAGACCACCTACAAAATTCGATAGTTTACGTTACTCATAAGATTCAATAGCTTACACATGAACGTCCACAATACACATGAAACTTAGTTGTTTACAATACACATGATACAAGATTGATTACATGATACATGAAACTTAGTTGCTTACAATATACATGATACAAGATTGATTACATGAAACTCAGTTGTTTACAATACACATGATACATGAAACTCAGTTGTTTACAATACACATGATACAAGATTGATTACATGATACATGAAACTTAGTTGTTTACAATATACATGATGCAAGATTGATTACATGATACATGAAACTTAGTTGCTTACAATATACATGATACAAGATTGATTACATGAAACTCAGTTGTTTACAATACACATGATACATGAAACTCAGTTGTTACAATACACATGATACAAGATTGATTATATGATACATGAAACTTAGTTGTTTACAATGTACATGATACAAGATTGATTACATGATACATGAAACTTAGTTGCTTACAATATACATGATACAAGATTGATTACATGAAACTCAATTGTTTACAATACACATGATACAAGATTGATTACATGGTACATGAAAATTAGTTGTTTACAATATACATGATACAAGATTGATTAAATGATACATGAAACTTGGTTGTTTGCAAGATACACGATACTAGGTTGATCACATAGTACATAAAACTTGGTTGTTCACGATACACATGATACTCAATTGTTTACATTATACATGAAAACTTATTTTTTCCCATTATATATGAAACTTATTTGTTTGCTACATACATAATACTAAACTATTCACATTATACATGAACTCTATCTACTTACAATGTACATAACACTAGATCATACATGAAACCTGAGTGTTTACATTATACACGGAACCGAATTGTTTACAATTATTGCAATTGATTGATCACATTATACACAAGGCATGATCATTCACCTTATCCATGAAAGTTGAGGAAGCTGCAAAGCTTTAAAACCACTCGGGGTTTAACGTATTCTTGTTCAAACACGAGTAAGCTATGGAACTTTAAGTTATACTACACTAATACCCTTCAGTTTCCCGATTGACCTTAACTATCTAGGGACACAGTTATTTATTGGCAACTCATACATGAAAATAATACACATAAACTAAGTAATTTAGTGCCCTCTCTTGACCCGCACACAACGGAAGGATCTATACGGACCATACGACGATTCGAGTAATTACGGGTGCACACGTAATTATAAGAATCAGCGTATGGAAAACATAGTAAATTATGTCATGTGTTATGACATAAAACCAATCGTGATATATAGTAACGTGTCTAATGTGATATGACAAAGGCATGGTGGATACGTCGCTGGTACTTCCTATATATAAGTGTTCCTATCATATTATCAAAAGTAGCGTTACTCGTGAAGTTTTATGTTATTTTGACCTGGACCAATGTTTGTGAAATTCTCTTATCTCGTGACAATTATTGAACATATTAGACTACATCCTAAACAAGCCTTGGTTATCAAGTTCCCATCGCTCCCATTGCAAGTAATGCATTTCATCCTTGGCGTCCAAAATATCTTTCGATAGTTTTCTCCTTAATTCTCTTAAACTAATTTCACTATCATCATCTATGCCTGGCACGACGACCTGATCTGACCTTGAGTACCAGACCTGAACCCTGTTATCAATTGTACTCCTAAAACCGACAGTCAAAACTCATTGAAAATCCAAACCCACATCTCTTTGCTGATTCAGTAGCCTCAACTAGTTAAATTTCGGGACGAAATTCCCTCAACATGGTGATACTGTAACATTTCTGATTTTCTTTACATATTTGCAATAACCAATGTTTCTAATCCTAGTTCAATAAATTGGTTTTATTCGTACAAGCATTTAATTCCAATGTTTCAATACAAATTCTTTATTTTTCCATTTACATACATTTTTAATTTTAAATCAAAGTTAAAGGATACTATATATATCCTACAAATTTCATTCCATATGTATAGATATATAAACATATATGTATTTATATGTGGGTTAAACACATTATTTTTATAAACCTAGTTATTTATAAAATTTATAAAGCTTTAAGGCTTTTAAAAACAAAAATCAATTCATAAATATATATATATATATACACAATTATTTATGATTTAAACACATTGGCCTTGAACCCCCTTAGGCATTTGGACTCGAAATTCTGAACCCCCACACTTGTATTTGGATCTTGCACCTCAAGCTTGAACCCCACCATGGATTTTGAACCCTTAGCCGTCCCCTTTGACTTTTCAAAAGTCAACAGAAACGAATTTTTGCAATTTGATATTGAAATAGATCAAACCCGAATGCAATGGACTTGCCTTGTATAACTGAAGGATTCTCGATCAGTTTTTAATCAAATTATCATACCAATTTGACTAATTGAGCGGTCGAATTCAAATTTCAAACGTTTTGACCATTTACGGTCAAAACGAGTTCAAATCGTTTCCAAATCAGAGAAATTGGACGCGTTATTATTCGAAAATCCCGCGCAAACAATCCTCGCATGAACACAGACCTTGATCATGACCCAATTCATCCTAAACCCAACGAATTAACGCGTAATTCCCCATTACAGCTGTCACTTTCCTTCCGTAATCGAATCGTTTGATTTAGATGGAATTGAGTCATTCGAATCACACACACACTCGCGACACCATTTCCAAACTATCTAAACTCTCAATCGATCTGCATTACATCCCTGGACCTCGATCGTGTACCAAGAACACCACAACTGTCATCCTAGCCGTCTGCACTTGTTGCTCAACAAAATCATGTAAGATTTATGTCTTTCGATTGGGTTTTGAATGTTTACCAACATGCCCAAATCAATTCGTAACATTTGGAAGTATCGGGCTCAATTGCAATTCGAGTTCGTGACATGTTCATACGGTATCTAATTTGGGGATAAACCTTGATTCATTTATCGTATTTAAGATTTTGGGTTTCATGTATTACCATCGAAACCACGTGGTCCGGCCGGTAAGCCATTGCACCGCCGAACCAGGTGGCGTGGGTTCGATACCCATACCCGGCATTTTTTTTTGTTGTTTTCCTTTAAACCTGAACCCGGTCCTGCCTCAGTTCCATGTTAAGGCAAACGACACTCGGCTTATTATCAACATCAGCCCTTTGGTCCAGTGGTAAATTCATGATACTCACACAAAAACCACACGGGTTCGAACCGGGTGGTCCGCATAATTTTTTTAAAAAACAGTTTTAGCTGCAGAATAAATTTATAAAAATTATTTTATAAAAGCCTTTACCATTTAGAACTAACTTATGCAAAAATAAACAGGTTTCATTTGAGAACTAATACTTTTACAATTTAAATGATTTTAACACCTCATTTATGTAACATCCCAAAACTGGTAATAAATAAATAATGACACGATCAAATTATAATTTTTAAATGGCGAAAGAAAAACGGATGGGCTTGGGCTCGACTCCAACGGGCCGAAGGAAGACCAAGTATATAAGGGCAAGGGCTGCCCCAAACCTTTCATTTCTACCATTCACAAGTTCTAGAGAGAGAGAAGAGAGCTCGGGTCTAAAGAGAGAAATTGACAGATCGACTCGGGAATTCAGGAGAACGTTGCTGCTGTGCTCGTGATCATCTCCTCCGAATCAGAAATCCAATCCAGGTAAGCGTTCGATCATTATAAAAGTTTTTATAATTTTTAGGATTTTCGGGTTTTGGCTAAAAAGGTAACGATTTTGCGGATGAAACTTGAAAATGAGCTTAGGTATAGCATCTAGAATGAAAATCGCACGTTTTCATCAAAGAAAATTGTAAGATTGGCATGATCGGGTTAGCATGCAAGAATTTTGGATTTTTGGTCAAGGAACCAGGTATTGCGTACTTACCAAGTGCGCAAGAAGGAATTCCTGCGTACTTACCAAGTACGCAGGAGGAAGATCCTGCGTACTTACCAAGTGCGCAAGAAGTATTCTCTACGCACTTGTCAAGTGCGCATGAGTATGGTCCTGCGCACTTAGCAAGTGCGCAGGCAGCAGACAGCAGGCAGCAGGCCGGTTAAGTAAAGTCAGTAAGTTTAGAATGATTTAACCATTAGAGTCGGGGTTGAGTCTAATGTGTATTTACTACCTAATCCAGATCAGAAGTGACATTGTTGGACCTTTGTTTAGGACAACCTAGAGAAGCTTATCAGGTGAGTTTTATGTGCCCCCTTCTATGTTATGTGCAAACATTATTAAATGTTTTGGAGCTGAAATGTATACACTAAAAGAATAAATGATATGAATGCTAATGTGATCATACATGATGTATTAATATATATATAAGAGAATGAATTATGAACAAATAATGAAACGTATGTTTACAAAGAATGAAGGAAAGAATGGCATAACGGAAATAAACGAAATCTTGCTTTATAATTATTTATATTGCATGTTATGAATGTAAGTATACGTTATGGACGAAAATGAAGCTAACGGCTACTTCTGTAGATGGATGACCACGTGACTATTTTGCAACCGGGAAAGATACGTTCCTAGCAAGCTAGGACGTACAAAAAGCATAAAAGGGTGGTCGAAGTAAATGCTAAAATAGTATAACGGTTGCATAAACAATAGTTCGCATGGGAAACGGATGCCTTAGGGCAGACGGGCGAATATGACGGACTACGACGGTAGGACGGTAAAGAAGGATGGCCGAAGGTTGGCCGGACCAAAGTTAAGGCAGACGGTTTCTAGGACCGGACGAGTAAAAGGGCTACGACGGTAGCTCAAGGGCGTATGTCTTTGTGATATACGTACCGTAAGATGGGTTGATCACCCTTATGGACATTATGAGTTTCTCGTGATGTGCTTCGGATTGACTAACTCACCAGCAGCGTTCATGGATTTGATGAATAGAGTATGTCGACCAATGTTGGATCGATCAGTGATAGTTTTTATAGACGACATACTGGTATATTCGAATAGCGAGGGTGATCACCACTGTTACCTAGGAGGTGCTAAAGTAGGAAAAGTTGTACGCAAAATTCTCTAAAATGTGCGTTCTGGCTTAGGGAAGTCCAATTCCTAGGTCATGTGATAAACCCAAGCGGCATCATGGTAGATCCTGCAAAGATCGAGACAGTAAAGGAATGGAACATCCCGAAGACACCAACAGAGATACGAAGTTTTCTGGGATTGGCAGGCTACTATCGGAGGTTCATTCAAGATTTATCGAAGATAGCCTCGGCACAAACTAAGTTGACATGGAAGGAAGTGAAGTATGAATGGGGTCAAACCCAAAACAATGCGTTTGAAGAACTTAAGGCTCGATTAACCCAAGCTCCAGTCTTGACTCTACCTGAGGGAAATGAAGACTTGGTAGTCTATTCTGACGCTTCGGGGCAAGGTTTAGGTTGCGTACTTATGCAACGAGGAAAGGTAATTGCTTACGCCTCGCGACAACTAAAGATTCACAAGGTTAACTACCCAACACACGATCTAGAGTTAGCAGCAGTAGTTTTCGCGTTGAAAATATGGAGGCACTATCTGTATGGAGTCAAATGCACCATTTACTCCGATCACAAAAGCCTTAAGTACTTTTTCGAGCAATAGGAATTAAACATGAGACAAAGAAGGTGGTTAGAGCTACTGAAGGACTATGACTGTGAAATATTGTACCATCCAGGCAAGGCAAACGTGGTGGCTGACGCTTTAAGTAGAAAGGAAGAATCGACACCTATCCGGATCAAAGCATGTCAGCTGATTATAACGCCAGATTTGATGAGTGAAATATCAAAGGCACAAGATGAAGCACTATCAGAAAGAAATATAAAATGGGAAAGAATAGTAGGACAACAAGGGAATTTAGATGCAAATGCATACGGTGTACGAACTAGGTTTGGCCGGATGTGGATACCTAAGATTGGCGAACTTAGAGCCAAAATACTCGATGAGGCCCATAAGTCTCGCTATTCTATCCACCCTGGGACAAACAAAATGTATCAAGACTTGAAGAAAGAATACTGGTGGCCTGGCATGAAGAATGATGCGACAGAGTACGTGAGTAAGTGTCTAACGTGTTCTCTAGTTAAGGCCGAGCACCAGAAACCATGCGGTAAAATGCAACCTTTACCAATACCGAAATGGAAGTAGGAGAAGATCACGATGGACTTCATTAGTAAGCTACCGCGAACAGCTAAAGGAAATGATACCATTTGGGTGATCGTCAACCGCTTGACGAAAAGTGCTCACTTCTAACCAATACGTGAGACTTCTTCGTCAGAAAGACTAGCAGAAATATTTATCAAGGAAGTTGTGAGCAGACATGGTATGCCGCTGTCGATTGTTTTAGACAGGGATACTAGATTCACGTCAAGGTTTTGGAAGAAATTCAATGAAGCATTGGGCACTAGACTGAACATCAGCACCGCTTACCACCCCCAAACCGATGGACAATCGGTAAGGACCATTCAGACCTTGGAGGACATGCTCCGGGCCTGTATCATCGACTTTGGTGGGAGTTAGGACAGCCATCTACCATTGGCAGAATTTTCATATAACAACAGCTATCACTCGACTATTGGCATGCCGCAATTCGAAATGTTGTATGGGAGGAAATGTAGGACCCCGGTTTGTTGGGGGGAAATTGGACAAAAGGACTTTGCAAGCCTCGAAGTGGTCAAAGCTACTTCTGAGAAATTTGATCAAATCAAAGCTCGAATGAAAGCCACGAAGGACAGACAGAAATCGTATGCGGATAAGAGAAGGAGGGAATTGGAGTTTCAAGTAGGGGACATGGTACTGTTGAAGGTATCGCCATGGAAAGGAATCATCCGATTCAGAAAACGTGGCAAACTAAGTCCAAGGTTTGTCGGACCTTTTAAGATCTTAGCGAGAGTGGGTCAAGTTGCTTACAGACTCGACCTACCTGATACGCTTAGCGAAATACACCCTACGTTCCACGTGTCGCACTTACGCAAGTGTCTAGCTGACGACACAGCTCACATACCTTACGATGAGATCGAGGTGGATAACAGTCTGAACTATGTCGAGGAACCAATAGCCATCCTTGACCGATCTGAGAAGCGACTACGCAACAAGTCAATCCCATTGGTCAAAGTTCAATGGAAGCACAGAAAGGGATCGGAATCTACCTGGGAGAAAGAAGACGAGATGCGGGAACTATACCCTTAGTTGTTTAACGTATAATTTGTTTCGAGGACGAAACCCTTCTAAGGGGGGTAGACTTGTAACATCCCAAAACTGGTAATAAATAAATAATGACACGATCAAATTATAATTTTTAAATGGCGAAAGAAAAATGGATGGGCTTGGGCTCGGCTCCAACGGGCCGAAGGAAGCCCAAGTATATAAGGGCAAAGGCTGCCCCAAACCTTTCATTTCTACCATTCACAAGTTCTAGAGAGAGAGAAGAGAGCTCGGGTTTAGAGAGAGAAATTAACGGATCGACTGGGGAATTCAGGAGAACGTTGCTGCTGTGCTCGTGATCATCTCCTCCGAATCAGAAATCCAATCCAGGTAAGCGTTCGATCATTATATGAGTTTTTATGATTTTTAGGATTTTCGGGTTTTGGCTAAAAAGGTAACGATTTTGCGGATGAAACTTGAAAATGAGCTTAGGTATAGCATCTAGAATGAAAATCGCACGTTTTCATCCAAGAAAATTGTAAGATTGGCATGATCGGGTTAGCATGCAAGAAAATTGTAAAATTGTAAGATTTGGTCTAGGAACCAGGTATTGCGTACTTACCAAGTGCGCAAGAAGGAATTCCTGCGTACTTACCAAGTACGCAGGAGGAAGATCCTGCGTACTTAACAAGTGCGCAAGAAGTATTCTCTGCGCACTTGTCAAGTGCGCATGAGTATGGTCCTGCGCACTTAGCAAGTGCGCAGGCGGCAGACAGCAGGCAGCAGGCCGGTTAAGTAAAGTCAGTAAGTTTAGAATGATTTAACCATTAGAGTCGGGGTTGAGTCTAATGTGTATTTAACTACCTAATCCAGATCAGAAGTGACATTGTTGGACCTTTGTTTAGGACAACCTAGAGAAACTTATCAGGTGAGTTCTATGTGCCCCCTTCTATGTTATGTTCAAACCTTATTAAATGTTTTGGAGCTGAAATGTATACACTAAATGAATAAATGATATGAATGCTAATGTGATCATACGTGATGTATTAATATATATTTTATATATATATAAGAGAATGAATTATGAACAAAGAATGAAACGTATGTTTACAAAGAATGAAGGAAAGAATGGCATAACGGAAATAAACGAAATCTTGCTTTATAATTATTTATATTGCATGTTATGAATGTAAGTATACGTTATGGACGGAAACGAAGCTAACGGCTACTTCTGTAGACGGACGACCACGTGACTATTTTGCAACCGGGAAAGATACGTTCCTAGCAAGCTAGGACGTACAAAAAGCATAAAAGGGCGGTCGAAGTAAATGCTAAAATAGTATAACGGTTGCATAAACAATAGTTCGCGTGGGAAACGGATGCCTTAGGGCAGACGGGCGAATATGACGTACTACGACGGTAGGACGGTAAAGAAGGATGGCCGAAGGTTGGCCGGACCAAAGTTAAGGCGGACGGTTTCTAGGACCGGACGAGTAAAAGGGCTACGACGGTAGCTCAAGGGCGTATGTCTTTGTGATATACGTACCGTAAGATGGGTTGATCACCCTTATGTGTATGACCAATGAATGATAAGGAAAGAAAAGGTGAATACATATCTATGTAATCACATAAGAATAAAGAAAGAAAAGGTGAATACATATCTATGTAATCACATAAGAATGAAGAAAGAAAAGTAAAAGCTATGAATACGTATTTGTAGAAATGTATGTATATAATTATGTATACTTATAAAGAAAAGAATGATCATACTTAATAGTTTTAAACTAGAACTCACCAGCGTTAGCTGACTTTTAGTATACATTTCAGGTACAGAAAGGAAGGGTCGTGCGAAGGCGTGAAGGTTACCCGGCACAAGACTGACATCCCATATTTATATATGTTAAGACAAATGTTATGTACTTAATTTTAAAAAGACTTCCGCTGTTATGTCATGTCATGTTACGTTATGTATTGAATGAAATCGAAGGTTTTAAATTTAAGCTCAGTGATTATGACTATGTTTATGAGTAAATCCAACAAGTGAGGCCTCCCGGGTTTGGGGCCTTATAATTTACAATAAGAAGGAAATCTATTTTAATTAAAATTATTAGTTTTAATTAAAGTCTTTATATTACTTATTTCGTAAAGATTGTGACAAGATTTTTATAAAATACTTTATCATTTTTAGGGAATTTCATAAAAACAATTTTATAAATCATTTTCTTATAAATAAATACATTTTTTTTTCTAAATACATATTTATATATATTTACGCTTCTCATTTTTTTAAAAGAGATATTTTATTGACAATAAATAATTAAATAAAAAGAATTTATTTATTTAAGTTAATTGTTTTTGAACATTAATAATTCACTTAGGGTTTAAATTATATTTTTTTTAAATATTAAATATATTTACACACCCTTTTTCAATGGCTTATTATTATAGTAAATAAATAAAAAGAATTTATCTATTGAACCCTAAAACTCTACTTTAGACTTTGTGCACAACATTAACTCAAATTCATACATTTTCACTTTAGGTCAACCCTGGTGACTTGCAAATCACTTGTGCTACTTGTTGCTCGTGCTATCCACAAACAACTTTCATGTGAGTTTACAAAGCCCCTTTTTACACTATTTACATTTTTGGGATGGAACATGAGTACAATTATACAATGTTTACAAACTACACAATACAATTCCACCCTATATTCATGTGTGCAATTTGAGCCTTATGTCACACCCCGGCCGGCGGCAAACTATACGCCGGGGCTGACGCGTTTGTTCATAAGCACATGATCATCTATTAATAAGTGACAATATTTATTCATTGAAATTAAAGCATCTGTTACAATGGGAAAAATGAAAATGAAACATTCAAGACATAACATAAATTAAATTTAATCTAGGTCCATATCCTAGGTGAGCAAGTAGGGTTCTCAAACTGGTACACCTGAAACATGTGAGTAAATGTCAACTACAAGTAGTTGGTGAGTAACATATGATTTGACACCAAACAAAGTTAAGTATAGGTTTACAATTTAATATGTTCAAAGCATGTCTAAAGCATGAATGTGAAAACATACAAGGTTCCAAGTGTACAATCAATCCTGGTAATAGAAAACTAGATACGCAATCCCATTGATTGCCATTTTGAAAAAGTAGTAAGATGTACACACAAAACCCGCCAAGGTTTGTGTTAACTGGTATGTATCGGCTTCCCGTATCAATGATCATAAAAGATACCACCTTAGGCTTGGGTAGAAAGTTAATGATTGCACTGACATGAACACACGTACTGTTCACCAAGTAGTTTAAGACATAAAGCATAAAGACCTTAGCATAAGAACAAAGGTATTTAATTGTGTAAGGCCCCAAACCCGGGAGGCCTCACTTGTTGGATTTACTCATTCATAAACATTTCTTAAACTTGAATATCAAATAACGCAGCGGAATCATTCATTCAACATAATTAAAACTTGTTCAAACATGTGGAAGCATAACATTTTCAGACACGCGGAAGCGTAAACATTGTCTAAAACATTCATTACATAACGTAACGGGATGCCAGTCATCATATTAGCCAGGTAACTCATCATCACTTGCCAAGTATCACCGTTCAACTTCCATACCTGCCTTAACCTGGATATCCATACTAAAAGTCAGCTACGTTGGTGAGTTCTAGCTTTACATAAAACCTTAACATAAACATTTTGCCAAAAACATAACATACATTTATTTAACAAAAACGTACGTAAAACATGCAATAACTTAACCTCATCATAACATCGTAACATAGCATCATAACATAAGTCAACATGAACCGTATTTACGCATTCTCGTAACTGTCAATTCCATACATCGCATACCAGCGGGTGAACTTAAGGCTCGTTACCTCTAAGTCATCCGTCACCCAGGTCTCCTAAGGCTCGTTACCTCTAGGTGGACCAAACATATGTCTCCTAAGGCTCGTTACCTATAGGTAGACAGAACATAACTTAAGCACTATTTGCCCGTAAGGAAGAGTACCTTCAATCAGGATCCCGATAATCCCATGGGTGATCGTCGTCACCCCATCATCAACCAGTTGTACAACCGTTAGCCAGCCATAAAGTCCCCCCGTAAGGGTAAGGCCAATACATACATACCCTAGCTCCCGTAGGAACTTATGGCAGATTCGTTCATTCGTGACTTTCATAAAACCTTTACCTCATTTTAGTTAAAGCATTCGTACATTTTATTAAATATTGTTTCATTCATACACCTTTCATAAACTTCGTTTGGAAAAACATTTCACAACATCATCATTCGTAAACATCGTTTCGTAAACATCATTTCGTAAACATTATTTCGTAAACGTCATTTCATAAACATCATTTCGTATGTATGCACACCAGCCCAAAAACATTTAAATAAAACATTTAAAGAAGGGCTTCTATAACTCACTTGATAAGCTAATCTGGTTTGTGCTAAACAAAGGTCCAACAACGCCACTTCCGATCTGAATTGATTAGTTAAATACACATCAGACCTAATCCCGACTTTAATGGTTTACTCGTTCTGTTTTAGGCAAACATACTGACTTCACTAACCAGCTATATATTCCCATAGACCTGATGCCTGCGCACTTAGCAAGTGCACAGGGCCTTGTTCTTGCGTACTTAATAAGTACGCAGGCTTCGCTTCTTGCGTACTTGATAAGTACGCAGGCTTTGCTTCTTGCGTACTTGATAAGTACGCAGGACCTGCTTCTTGCGTACTTGATAAGTACGCATGACCTTCTTCTTGCGTACTTGATAAGTACGCACGATCTTCTTCCCCACAAAAACCATAACTTTTTGCATGCAGATCCGACCTCGTCAAGATCCGAACTTTTTACGTTCAAAACGTTTGCTTTTCATTCTAGATGCTAGATCTATGTTTACATTCAAGTTTCATACGTAAAAATTCCATATTTTTATCCAAAACATGAAAACCCCAACACGAACAAAAACTCAGATCTAGATCAGATCGTTACCTGTATCGAGCTTCTGATTCGGAGGTTTTGCTCATGATCTATGGAGTAACACACTTCTTCAATCTCGGGTAGTTCCGCCAAGTTTCTCTCTCTACATTTTCTCTCTCTAGATGTTGTAAATGAGAGAAATGGAGGTGACTTGGGCTATTTATATAGAAGGGACTCCTCCCCTCATGTTCGCCGGCCCCTTTGGCTCGGCCCATCACGTCTCGTTCATTTATTCCGTTCGTCTCACATTTAACCCTTTATTTTAACCGTCGTTTTATTTTTGGGATGTTACAAGTCAACCCCCTTACAATAGGTTTCGTCCCCGAAACGTATCATAAGTCAAATAGTTGAGGGTACGACTCCCTCATTTCCGTCTCCGTTTCCCAAGTAGATTCCGATCCCTTCCGGTGCTTCCATTGGACTTTAACCAATTGAATAACCTTATTACGTAAACGCTTCTCCTTCCTGTCTAAGTTGGCCACGGGTTCCTCAATGTAGTTAAGGTTGTTGTCGACCTCTATGTCAGTAAGTGGTACGTGAGCCTATTCATCCGCCAAACACTTTCGCAAGTGTGATACATGGAAGGTAGGATGAATCCCACTTAACTCATCAGGCAACTCCAACAGATAAGTGACTTCACCAACCCGTGCCATTATCCTTAATGGTCTGACAAACCTCGGACTTAAATTTCTTCTCTTCCTGAATAGTATGGTTCCCTTCCAGGTCGACACTTTCAACAATACTCTGTCCCCAACATCAAACTCAATAGGCCTTTGTCGTTTATCCACATAGGATTTCTGACGATCTTGTGCGGCCTTCATTCGTGCTTTGATTTGATCAAACCTTTCCGACGTTTCTCTTACGACTTCAAGACTCCCTAATTCCTTCTGTCTAATCTCACCCCAACAAACCGCGGTCTTGCATATTCTCCCATACAACATTTCGTAAGGCCAATAAGTGTTCTCTCAAAAAGAAAGTATGTATGTACATATGTATATACCCTCAATGAATGTTATGTGAGAACAGTAAAGTAAAGAATATTTAAAAGTATGAATATATATATATACACATTATATTCATGATAAGGTAAAATATTATGTATGATTGTCTTTAAACTAGAACTCACCAGCGATAGCTGACTTTTAGTATACATTTCAGGTAAAGGAAGAAAAGGTCGTGCGACGGCGTGAAGGTTACCCGACACAAGACTGACATCCCACTTTAATACATGTGTTAAGACTTCCGCTGTCAAGTTATGTTATGTTATGTAATTGAATGACGAATGATATGTAATTGAATGATGAATGTTTTTAATTTAAGTTCAGTATTCATGACTATGTTTATGAGTAAATCCAACAAGTGAGGTTACCCGGAAAGGGGCCTTACAAGTTGGTATCAGAGCAATAGTTTGAGAGATTCAGACATCCCTAAATGTCTGGACTCAAGCTGATTATGGGACCAACGCACGGATGTCAGTCTGGGTAGCCAACGCCAGCACAGTAAGTAAGTACTAAGGTTAATACACTTGGATAAGAATAGATACTCAAACCTAGAACCAATAGATGTCAATGTCATGACCAATTTAAAGAGTTTGGAACCCGAAAAGCAATGTAAATTTCTAATCACAAACCGGTCACTGTAATTAAAAATTTACCTTGTTCGTACTGTTCCAAGACTATGATCTGAGAGAATGACATTGATGTATTCCCTTTATGACCATCAGGAAAACTAGGAACTATGGCTGGAGGAGGAAGAATTGGACGCCGAGGCGGTCGCACTGGCTGAGTGGGTAGACCTCCCTTGAATCGAAGAAGTGAAGAGGAAGAGAGTGTGCACGCAGAACACACTGAGAGTGTGCACGAAACTAATGTGACCCCAACTAGGGACGACAATCAAGGGCCTATACAGTTGGAACCCGAGGTTAGGGATGCTATTGCCCGCGAGGTTGTACTTACTCTGAAGAACATATTGCCTGACCTATTATCTGAGGCATTAAAGAAAAGCAAAGAAGAGGATGAAGGGAACAATGAAGAGAAAATTTATGACAATGACGGGGATGAAGTAAAAGTGGCATCAAGCAATCGTGGGTGTACTTACAAGGTTTCAAGGACGAAGACCCACCTAAGTTTGATGGAACCAAGGATTCGGTGGCTACTTTTGAATGGATTGAGAGGATGAACTCTGTAATCAACATCAGCGAGTGCCGACCGGACCAGGCGGTTAAATATGTTGCTCATTCTTTCACCAATGAAGCACTAGGTTGGTGGAGAAACATTCAAAGAACAAAGTCGCCAAATGCTATTGCCAGAATAACATGGGAAGACCTGAAGAAGCTCATAATCCAAAATTTCTGCCCACAGAATGAGATTGATCATGTGGAGAACGAGTTCCTAAACTTCAAGGCTGGCAACAAGACTCATCGCCAGTATACTTCAAGATTCAACGAGCTGGCCCAACTGGTACCACACTTGGTGGAAACCGAAGAACGTATGATCAAATACTATGTCAAGGGTCTGCCGCAAAGGGTCCGTGTCCATGTAAAAGCCAACCTACCCTCGACCTTCGAGTCGGTAGTCAACCTGTCTGGAATCGTCTACGACGACTATGCCAATGAGGACCCGGCACCTGAGATACAAAAGAGAAAGTGGGAGAACCCGTGTAGAGGCACCGGAAAAGGGAATGTAACAACTGAAATTAAGAAACCAAGGTTGGGCGAATATGAAACATGTAAGAAATGTGGGAGGCAACATCTTGGCGAGTGTCGAATCGGCACCACCGTGTGTTATAAGTGCGGGAGGCCGGGGCACTACTCCCGAGATTGTTTGAAGGACGTCAAATGTCAAGTATGTGGATTGTTTGGACATCTGACAAAGAACTGCAGGAAGGCCGGCCAATCTGGTTCTGGAAAAGAGAGGGAAAAGGAACAGCCGCAGGCTAGGACTCGGGCCTATGCCTTAACTGAGGAAGAAGCAAGAGGAAATCCTGATGTCGTGTCAGGTACGTTTCTAGTTAATGATGAACGTGCTGCTATTTTATTTGATTCTGGTGCTAGTAAAAGCTTCATATCAAATGCATTTAGTCATAAACTAGATTGCACTATCAACACCATAGTAAAGGCCTTTAGCGTACAAACTGCCGTTGGTAAAAATTCGGCAGTATTCCAAGTAACAGAGGATTGCATCATAGAAATAGAGGGACATAAGTTTCCTTCTAGATTGTTCCTTCTCACCTTAGGAGGATTCGATATAGTATTGGGCATGGATTGGCTAGCTGCCAACGAAGCTCAGATCATATGTAAACGTAAGAGGATACACCTCAAAGCTCCTAACGGTAGTCCAATTACGGTTTATGGGGATTGGAATTGAACGATGCCGAACGTCATCTCGATGATGAAGGCCGAAAGTTACATGAGGCGCGGTTGCGAAGCTTATCTGGCGTATGTTATTGACGATAGAATGAAAACGAAAGAACTCAAGGATGTACCCGTGGTGTGCAGCTTTCCGGAAGTATTCCCTGAGGATCTACCTGGGTTGCCACCCGATCGGGAAATAGAATTTCAGATTGACTTACTGCCAGGAGCTGAGCCCGTTTCCAAAGCCCCCTACCGATTGGCTCCGTCAGAAATGAAAGAATTGATGTCTCAACTACAGGAATTAACAGAAAAAGGATTTATTAGACCGAGCATTTCACCATGGGGCGCTCCGGTACTATTCGTAAAGAAGAAAGACGGCAGCATGCGCATGTGCATTGACTACCGTGAATTGAACAAGAGGACAGTAAAGAACAAATACCCATTGCCTAGAATAGACGATCTCTTTGATCAACTACAAGGTGCAAGTTGGTTTTCAAAGATCGATCTTAGGTCGGGTTATCACCAGTTCAAGGTGAGAGAAGAAGATGTACCAAAGACCGCGTTTCGTACGCGTTACGGGCATTACAAGTTTTTAGTGATGTCATTCGGGTTGACCAACGCACCAGCAGCTTTTATGGACTTGATGAATAGAGTATGCCGACCGATGTTGGATCTCTCAGTGATAGTTTTCATTGACGACATACTAGTTTATTCGAAGAACGAGGGTGATCACCACTGTCACCTAAGAGAGGTCTTGGAAGTGTTAAAGCAGGAAAGGTTGTATGCAAAATTCTCCAAATGCGCGTTCTGGCTTAAGGAAGTCCAATTCCTAGGTCATGTGATAAACACAAAAGGCATCATGGTAGATCCTACAAAGATTGAGACAGTAAAGGAATGGAACATCCCGAAGACCCCAACAGAGATACGAAGCTTTCTGGGATTGGCAGGCTACTATCGAAGGTTCATTCAAGATTTCTCAAGGATAGCCTCGCCACTAACTAAACTGACACGGAAGGAAGTGAAATATGAATGGGGTCAAACCCAATACAACGCGTTTGAGGAACTTAAGGCACGATTAACCCAAGTTCCAGTCTTAACACTACCTGAGGGAAATGAAGACTTGTTAGTCTACTCTGACGCTTCAGGGCAGGGTTTAGGGTGCGTACTCATGCAATAAGTGTTCTCTCAAAAAGAAAGTATGTATGTACATATGTATATACCCTCAATGAATGTTATGTGAGAACAGTAAAGTAAAGAATATTTAAAAGTATGAATATATATATATATACACATTATATTCATGATAAGGTAAATATTATGTATGATTGTCTTTAAACTAGAACTCACCAGCGTTAGCTGACTTTTAGTATACATTTCAGGTAAAGGAAGAAAAGGTCGTGCGACGGCGTGAAGGTTACCCGACACAAGACTGACATCCCACTTTAATACATGTGTTAAGACTTCCGCTGTCAAGTTATGTTATGTTATGTAATTGAATGACGAATGATATGTAATTGAATGATGAATGTTTTTAATTTAAGTTCAGTATTCATGACTATGTTTATGAGTAAATCCAACAAGTGAGGTTACCCGGAAAGGGGCCTTACACCTGCATTCACCTAGATGCCTACTGCCACACTTCCCACATAACGCAGCCTCACCCACTCTAGCATGTTTCTCTCGAGCTCCAAACAGTCTTTCGGCAGATCGTTTGGCCGAAAAACTTGGTTTCTTCTTCGGCTCATCAGTAGTGACAACATTCAGTGCCAAATCATCAAATACCACGCCACTCAGTTCTACGACCGAATCGTAGGTGATAGGAGCGTTTGCCTTAACGTAGGTGCGGACCTTGTCAGGCAGTCCCTGAATGTACCAGGCAATTTTTCTTTCCTCAGTTGTGACAAGATGTGGCACAAGACGTGCCGGTTCATTGAATCAGGTTGTGTATTGCCAGTGCGTCATGCTACCGGCCTTCAAACCCAGAAATCCCCTCTCTACCTTCTCAATCTCGTTCCTCGGGCGAAATTCTTGATTACCAGAGTTTTCAAGTCATTTCACATCATCGAGTCAACAACCTCGTCCCCTTTAGCCTGACGTACACCTTCCCACTAGTGGAATGCTTCCTCCCTTAAGGAGTTAGCAGCAAACTTCACAACCTGACTCGCTCGGCATTCGCTCAGATGAATGGCAGCCTCCATACGAATCACCCAATCAAACGTAGTTACCGCGTCTTTCTTTCCAGTGAGAACCGGCGGATCACATGCCTTGAAGGACTTATAGTTGCAACCGCGAGCAGGCGGTGCATTAACTGCCTCAATGATCGGGGCATCAGTTTCCGTGTTGGACCCGCCCGCCTCATTAGCCTTCTTCAATGCTTCTGCTAGCAGATATGGCAAGGTATCCTTCATCAACTCAGTAAACTCGCTTGCCAGGGCCTCCTTCACTTCCGGTTCGAAAGTGAAGTGTTGTTCTTCCACGGGAGTCCGTTCAGTTCCATGCATGTTGACTTCCGGCTCCGTGTGGACACTTCCCTCTTCACTGTACTCCTCATGAGAAGGAGTCCTATTACGACCACCGGTACGGCCCCCACCACGCCTTTCACTCTTTCGTCCCGCCATTTCGTTCTATAAGACAAGGAATCTAATGTCATCATGCTAGTTAACAAATAGAATTCAACAAGTACTGTAAGATGTTAATATACACCGGCCATCTGCAATTAACAATTACACTACCTCTCGATTTCTATTTGACCACCTTTGTGATTCCATCAGAACGTAAGTCCTAACCTAACACTTTATAAGGCATACTCTATATGTAAATATATATACTACCTTCATACCTAATGCTGTGGCTCGAGTTACCCGTACTGGCATCCGCTCTCGGTCCCGTTCACAGTTTAAGTTCAGACACTGGGAGTGTCCGAATCTCTCAAACTATTGCTCTGATACTAACTTGTAAGGCCCCAAACCCGGGATGCCTCACTTGTTGGATTTACTCATTCACAAACAGTTCTTAAACTTGAATATCAAATAACGCAGTGGAATCATTCATTCAACATAATTAAAACTTGTTCAAACATGAGGAAGCGTAACATTGTCAGACATGCGAAAGTGTAAACATTGTCTAAAACATTCATTACATAACATAAACATAACGTAACGGGATGTCATTCTTCATATCAGCTGGGTAACTCTTCATCGCATGTCAAGCATCACCGTTCAACTTCCATACCTGCCTTAACCTGAATGTGCATACTAAAAGTCAGCTACGCTGGTGAGTTCTAGCTTTATATAAAACCTTAACATAAACATTTTGCCAAAAACATAACATACATTTATTTAACAAAAGCGTACGTAAAACATTCAATAACTTAACCTCATCATAACATCGTAACATAGCATCATAACATAAGTCAACATGAATCGAATCTGCGCCTTCTCGTAACCGTCAATTCCATACATAACATACCAGCGGGTGAACTTAAGGCTCCTTACCTCTAAGTCATCCGTCACTCAGGTCTCCTAAGGCTCGTTACCTCTAGATGGACCAAACATATGTCTCCTAAGGCTCGTTATCTCTAGATAGATAGAACATTACTTATGCACTACTTCCCAGCAAGAAATAGTACCTTCCATTCGGATCCCGTTAATCTCATGGGTAACCGTGGTCACCCCATCATCAACCAGTTGTACAACCGTTAGCCAGCCACAAAGGCCCCCCCGTAAGGGTAAGGCCAATACATACATACATACCCTAGCTCCCGTAGGAACTCGTGGCAGATTCCTTCATTCGTGACTTTCACAAAACCTTTACCTCATTTTAGTTAAAGCATTCGTACGTTTTAGTAAATAATGTTCCATTCATACACCTTTCATAAACTTCGTTTGGCAAAACATTTCACATCATCCTTCGTAAACATCGTTTCGTAAACATCATTTCGTAAACATCATTTCGTATGTATACACACCAGCACAAAAATATTTAAAAAAGGGCTTCTAGAACTCACCTGATAAGCAAATATGGGTTATCCTAAACAAAGGTCCAACAACGTCACTTCCGATCTGAATTGATTAGTTAAATACACATCATACCTAATCCCAACTTTAACGGTTTACTCGTTCTGTTTTAGGCGAACATACTGACTTCACTAACCAGCTATATATACCCATAGACCTGATGCATGCGCACTTAGCAAGTGCACAGGGCCTTGTTCTTGCGTACTTAATAAGTACGCAGGCTTCACTTCTTGCGTACTTGATGACCTTCTTCCCCGCAAAAAAACCCTAACTTTTTGCATGCAGATCCGACCTCGTTAAGATCCGAACTTTTTACGTTCAAAAAGTTTGCTTTTCATTCTAGATGCTAGATCTATGTTTACATTTAAGTTTCATACGTAAAAATGCCATCTTTTTATCCAAAACCAGAAAACTCCAAAACGAACAAAAACTCAGATCTAGATCAGATCGTTACCTGTATCGAGCTTCTGATTCGGAGGTTTTGCTCACGAGTTATGGAGTAACACACTTCTTCAATCTTGGGTCGATCCGCCAACTTTCTCTCTCTACGGTTTCTCTCTCTAGATGTTGCAAATGAGAGAAATGGAGGTGACTTGGGCTACTTATAGGGAAGGGACTCCTCCCCTCATGTTCGTCGGCCCCTCTGGCCCGGCCCGTCACGCCTCGTTCATTTATTTCGTTCGTCTCGCGTTTAATCCATTATTTTAGCCGTCGTTTTATTTTTGGGATGTTACAAATTGTGTATGAAATGTAGTTAATAACATGTTTCACCCCAAAAGTAAAAAGAGTAAAAATGGGCTATGTAAACTCACTTGTGATATGTAGCTGGGTAATCACACAGACAAAGTATTGTTGCACAAGTGTCTAGCTAACCACAAGGTCAAACTATGTTTGATTGTATAAGTGTATCAATGGTTTGTACAAAAAAAAACCTATACGAAACCTAATGTGCGAAGAAGATATTAGTTTGAGTTTCGAATTTTATTTATGTAAGTAATTGTATGGTAATTTGATTAGTTGAATGGTTTTCCTTTGTCTAAAAAATTGAACGTCTAAAAGCATAAATAAATAATTAGTGTCTTTTAGTTGAAA
Organism: Smallanthus sonchifolius; assembly: GCA_023525975.1. NCBI lineage: Eukaryota > Viridiplantae > Streptophyta > Magnoliopsida > Asterales > Asteraceae > Smallanthus > Smallanthus sonchifolius. Next base: position 227,573 of record CM042037.1, read on the forward strand.
GTAAATGAACAAAGAAATAAATAAATAGTTTTATTTGTTGGTAAATGTATAAGTTAGTAAATGAATAAATGAATGAATATTGGTTGAATAAATAATAACTAAAAATAATTAAGTAACTATTTAAATAAGTAAACCTTTTATTTATTTACATTTTGGGTTTTCGTGAAAATTAAGTGTGAAACTAATGTTTCAATTAATTAATAATTACATCAAAATTATTAATTAAAAGTATATAAAAAGGAATTTTATATAATAAAAATATTTATATAAAAAGGATGTATATATCGTTATGAGACGAATGGTTTTATAATCATATTTATGTTAAATATATTTTATGGATTAGAGATATTAAATAAATGATTTTGTTAAAGAATTTATATGCATGTGACATGTATATATTTATTTACAAAAAGATAGTAATTATATCCCTTGATTTTTTATAAAGAGAATGGTTAATAGGCCCTTTTTTTATAAAAGAATATGTAAATTCACACAACTATGAGATGAATTTATAAAATAATGCATCGCCAATGAATAATATATATATTTTTTTGTTTATTTTTGTTATAAAATATATATATATATATATGTGTGTTTATCTTTTGTCAAATAATAATAAAAGACATGTATTTGACTAATATAATCTCTCATGAGAATGTACGCGCTTATGTATTTAAGTATATACATATACACACACACACGCACACACACACACACATATATATATAAGGATGTATGAAAGTGGGAATTTAGCATTAAAAAAAGGCACAAAGATGGTCTACTCGGAATCGAACCCGTGACTGTAAGTTAAGAGGGTAGTGTTTTAACCAAGCTATCTGGGCAGTTGCCTTGTGTTTATTCAGAAAAAACAGTGTTTAAATTTAAAAGCTCTTGTTTCACCAACTTCCTTGCCCAGCCCTCCCTCAAATCGCCGGCCAAGATCCAACAATCCCAGCCCCAAATCGATTGGGAATTCACACAGATTGAAGACAAAACATTTGAGCTTTGATTTAGGATGTGAAAACGAGTAGAGTACGTGAGAATTAGGTCTTAATGCATCTCGAAAAGGTGGAGTTTGTTCCTGTTGCTGGATCGCGACGGGGTGAAGGTTAGCAGCGATGTCGGCCACAAATTGGAGTGGAAAATGGTTTGTAATCGATTGAGGGGCATTAGGAGTACGATTAACAAATGTGTAACAGTCGTAATTGAGTGGAATCGACGGGTCTAGGGCTTGAAGTCGTGGTTTTCAAGACTTGTAACCGAAACATTCATTTCTTTTATTAAAATCTCATGATTACTCACTTAAACCCGAATTGATTAGCCCTAAATGATTGTAAACGAATGGCAAGGTGAGTTGGGAAGGATTTAACCTCGTAATCTCAGATATTAACGTGATTTGTGTGCTTGTTGACTTTTCGAAGTCAAAATTGGGTATGAACTCATATCCAGGGCTCACATAAAACATAGGGGGTTTAAGTGAGGGTCCAATGCCTAGAATTGCTCAGGGTTATTTCTGTGGTGGTTAATTATGTTTCGGGGGGAGATGCCCCAGGGGATTGGCGGAGTTCGTTGCCTCCGCCCCTCTCACATCGCTGCTCAAACCGGACAACGGGATTAGACCTATTGTCGTAGGTGCGATCTGGATGAGATTGGTCTTTAAGGTGGCCATGAGGGGTGTTGGGAAGGAGATGGCTAAATATCCGTGTGACTTTCAATTTGGGGTGGGAGTTCCCAATGGGGCAGAGGCTGTGCTCCATACCGCAAACAGGTTCTTAAATGAGTTTCACTCGGATGGATCGTTGGCTATGCTTACCGTCGATTTCTCCAATGCTTTCAACTTAGTGGATAGGACTGCCCTCTTGCAAGAGGTTCGGACCCGATGCCCGTCCATTTCTCTATGGGTGAATTTTTTATATGGGCAGTCGGCGAGGTTATATGTGGGTGATGACCATATTTGGTCCACCACTGGGGTTCAACAGGGGGACCCTTTAGGGCCTCTCCTTTTTACCTTAGTTTTGCATCCGCTGGTTCATAAGATCAGGGATTGCTGCAAGCTTCTCTTCCATGCTTGGTACCTAGATGATGGTACGATTATCGGAGACGCTAAAGAGGTGGCTAAAGCCCTAGCTATTATCAGGTCGGAGGGGCCCTGTTTGGGCCTTGAGCTTAACGTCAAGAAAACGAAAGTTTTTTGGCCGTCGTGCAATGGGGTGAAGGTAAAAGATGGATTGTTCCCTTGTGAGATTGCAAGGCCAGTGTTGGGTGTGAAACTCCTTGGGGGCGCCGTTAGCAGAGATGCAGGGTTCATCAGTAATTTGACTGTGAAAAGGGCTTCTTGTGCGGTGGAACTGATGAGCTGTCTCCCACGTTTGCGGGACCCTCAATGCGAGCTCCTTTTGCTCCGCTCGTGTATGGGAGTGGCAAAGCTATTATTCGGCCTTAGAACATGCCAGCCTATGTATGTTGGGGAAGCTGTTTCAATTTTTGACAAGGGCCTTCGGGGTGCGATCGAGGATATCGTGGTTTGTGGTGGTGCTTTTTTGGGGGATTTTCAATGGAGGTTGGCATCACTTCCAACCCGTTTTGGGGCTTTGAGTTTATGTACGGCTCAGGATGTATCTGCTTATGCATTTGTGGCCTCGAGGGCACAATCTTGGAGTTTACAGGACCACATTCTTCGGGGTTGTGATATTGATGGGTTAGACTCTGATTATAGGTGTGCGATGGATCGCTTGCGCATGTCCCTTCCTGATTTCGATCTTAGCGGTTTCTCTAATAAGGACACCGCCCCCCCCCTAAAGCCCAACATGCTTTGGCGAATGCCTTATTTAGCAGAATCGTCCAGAATTTGGGAGTAAAGTTTGATTTATCACCTCGCCAAAAAGCGGTGTTTGAATGACTCCGGGCTCCTCGGGTTCAAGATTTTCTAACAGTTATCCCCATTGAAGGACTTAGCCAGCATATGTCGGCTGTGGAGTACCAGGCTATCCTTAAGTATCGGCTAATGATCCCCTTGTTTCCGTCTGATGAGCCCTGCCCGGTTTGCCGCAAGGCTTGTTTGGATTCTTTTGGCGAGCATGCGGTCCATTGGAAAGAGTTACCCAGGTTTAAATACAGGCATGATTTGGTTAGGGATGTTCTTTGTGATGTTCTCAAACGGGCATGAATTTCTGCTAAAAAAGAGGCCCCGTGAACTTTCTGACAGATCCGCTTGAAGGGAGGTCTACTCTACGGCCGGCTGATATTCTTGTGTTTGGTTGGGCAGGGGGGAAACACGCTTGTGTGGACCTTACAGGAGTGTCCCCCTCTTGTGGGGCTCAGGGACAATGGGGTTGTGGCTGGCCATGCTGCTTTAAAGGCGGAATCATGCAAAGTTGTTAAACACGAGAAAGCTTGTTTAGAGAACCAACACGTGTTTATCCTTTTTGCTTTTGATACTTTTGGGTTCCTAGCACCGGAGGCAGTGGAATTCCTAAACAGGGTTCAACGAGTCGTGCATAGTAATATTTCGGCCCCTAAGACCCAAAGCTTTGTTTTTAGTAGGATCGGTTTTGCTATTCAAAAGGGGGTTGCAGCGCAACTTGTTGCTCGTTTACCTGCCACTTTATTCTAATCGTCCTTCTTTTCATTAATGGAATTTCCGTTTATTGCCGTCAAATGCCTAGATGAGGGGGGTTTCTTTGCTAGGGAGGGTTCAAAGCTATAAAATGGGTTTTAAGACTATCTCTATTTGATTTTTAATTCATTCTAATTATTTATAAAAGTGCTTTTATAGGGTTTATGAATGTTAATATTTATTTGTTTATTTTTTTATTTAATAATATCCAATATATATAAAAAAAAATGGTATAGATACTTGATTAAGACTCATAGGTTTCATTTTTTATGTATAACAAAGTATATATGTAATTTCGTATAAATATACATACGTATGTTATATACATAATAGTTAAATAATATGTAAATGAAATTTTGAATTTATACACGTACAAAATATATATATATATATATATATATAATTGATGTGGCATAATATTTTGGACAAGTACGGGGTTTAAATGTAGTGTCATTATTGTATAAAATAAAAGAAAAAAATAGGGCCGGAAAATCACGGATATTACACCTTATGCTTGAGTACTAGGTGTGCAAACTACAACTTATGTGCAATTTACATGTGTAATCATTAACTACACAAGCCTACGGTTAACAATGATAAATCTATTGAGTCTGACAAACCCACCCAGTTAGGGTGATTGTTGCCGACAACACAATTTGGTTATTGCATGCTAGTTACAAAGGTTTGATTGTACAACTTGGTTTCACAATAGTAACTCTCCGTAATTGCCTTATTAACCATGATATGTATGGATTGTATACACACAACACAATGATACTATTTAGAGTCAAAACCTATGTATGCTCACCAACTTTCTAGTTGACCTTGTTTTAATCATGTTTTAGGTACGAACAATTGAGTTGATCAAGTTTGCATTCACCTAGGTTGTTGACCTAGTTAATCAAAATAAAGAACTTTCTATGTACTTTCAATTTCTTGTATTGTGGATTTTGTTTGGTTTGATTTATGAAATGAAATGTGGTGATCAATATATTACAATATAGTCAACCATGTGCTCATGAACAGTCTCCATGTCCCGCCCCGATGTTTCCGCCGTCGGTTGGGGTGTGACACGCCAGACCACCCCCTTTGCCGCCGTTGACCTCCTTCTCCGTCTCTCTTTCTCTCTTTCTCGTGCGTCCCTCTGTCGTCGCAAGTCACCTAGGCCGAATGGCTTAGGGTTTAAGTTAAGGATGATATTTAAACCTCCCTGGTTTACATCCGGGTCCTCGAGCTTCCCTTTTGCGCGTAATGACCCCATACCGTTTCCCTTTGGATAACCGGGTCCTTTTAGTTTCATGAATAGGGTTTTACGTGAAAACCTTCGTTAACCGTCTCATTTACAAGAGACTCAGTTTTGTTCCTCGACCCGACCCGTTAGTCTATAAATTCCGGGATGTTACAAAACTTCCATCTTTAAAGCATTCTTGTTCCATCTCTCTCATTCCAATTTGGTTGTTTGATGGCGAGCAAAGGTTCCGATCTCGTCTCCTCCATCTCTAGTCACTGCTTCTACCACAGCAGCGCCACTATGTCGTCGTCCTCCTCTCCGTTGTGTCTCCGTCGCTCCACCGCAGCTGCCCAAATCTGCCGTATTCAATTAGCACTCCTCCACTCCGGACGAATTACAGCCACCGCCACCGCTAACTCTGGAGTTGCGGTGTCTCGTGTTTAGTGTCTCCTGCAGTGTGTTTCGAGCTCCGCTGCTTCATCTGCTTCCTCTTCATCGTTAGATGTGATAGTTCTTGATGTTCGAGTAAGTAATTTCCACACCAAATTATTTAATTTCGCTTTTGGAATTTATGATTAAACCTAGGGATTATGATTATTTCATCATCGATATCTTTTAGCGCATCGAATTGCAGAATCATGTCCTCTGGTTTACAGAGTGTTAATAAATTCGTTGAACTAATAATTTTAGGATAATCCTTTTCTGCAAGCAAATTGAAATCCCTAATTAGTTTTATGTCCAACAGATATTTGTTTAAAGCAGATAATAAATTGACTAAAGGTTTTCTGAATATATGTAATTGAATAAATTCTGAATATATTTGTTTAAAGCGGATAATCTATAGAAACCCACTAAATCTGATTATTGATTATTTTATTCTTTACATTTATTAGTTTTAGTATTAGGACTTAGGAGCCATATTACATGTGGAAAAATATATTAGTTTCAGTATTAGAATTCATATTACATGTGGAAAAAAAATCAATATTATATGAAAAATATAAATATTTATTTTTCTTGCTTATAAAACAATCAATATTTTACATATGTTAATTGCTTTTTACATATGTAATATTTGATTCTTACATATGTAAAAAGTTGCTAGATACATATGTAATATCCTTTACCTAACATTTGATTTTGCAGTCTCCTTTACCTTGTTGGAAGGTCTGTTAAAACAGTATGATATAATACCTCATAGAATTTAAATAAACTTATTAGTATTTAACCATCATTTACTCGTTAAGTTTTGGCATATCTTTTGCAGTGGCTAAGAAGACGTCAAGTTCATTTCCTACGCGCTCAACAGGAAGACTACACTCGGGTAATATTGTTTCTTTAATATATATGGTTACATATGTTACATTTGTTAGTTACTTATGTAATCCAACCTGTAAATTTACATACATAATTTTACATGATCACTTGTTATTTTTTGCAATTTACATACATAAACTCATAAAAGTTCTATTATAACATACGTAACCTTACATATGTTATAAGTGTTACATGCATTTTAAGTTACTTTATACCTAATATATATTTATATATGTAAGTTGATGGACTTGTTTTTCTTTGTAAGTGAAGGATTATTGTGTCAAAGATGAAGATGATTATCAAGAAATGAAGCCTATTTAGGTTTTATGTTTTTTGTTAGCTTATTATAGTTTTTAGCCATTTTATAATTAATATATTTCATTTAAATGGATGTGGTTAGATGTTTGTCGTTTACCTAATCTTGTTGTTACATATGTTACATTTCTTAGTTACATATCTAATGTAATTGTTACACATGTAACTATACCTGATCAGTTGGTTATAAAAAGTATTCTTTAGTTACATATGTAACGTTACTGCATACATTACTAAGTCAAATCTCGTTCATCGTTATTTTGTATCTAATTATTTCTAGAATTTAACTTTTGAATTTTTATGAAATAAAACATTGGTTTAAGGGGATTCATTTGACTAGGAGAGAGAAGAGCGAATAACAAAAATCTTCAATTCATTCTTGATTTGATTTGATTTGATTTGTTAGGAGAGAGAAACGAAATATTCTTTTTAAACTTAACCATTTTACCCTTTAGGTAATTTAATATTTAAAATATTATTTACAAAGTAATTTTTTACAAGATTAAATCGCATCCATTGATGATGATAAATGAATGGTTTAGATAAGTTTACAAGGTTTCTTTAAGTCAATAAGGTTTTTATTATGACCACCCCCTATTTTTTTTTTTGAGATGTTATAGGTTGTTTTGTTGGTGATTTTAGTGAGGTAAACTATTTTACTATACTTGGATTTACAAAATGAGACCAAAGAAATTACAAGTTAAGTTATAACACAAGTTAGGAAATGCATACTTGTATAAACTAAACTAATACGAAAATACCTAGAAAAGTAAAGTTTCAAAGTTCGCACAACTAAGGGTAAGAGGTATACCCTCACGCGAGGGTATGCGTGAGGGCCCTCACGCCGTGAATGGGTATAGCACACCCCCCCATGCATGTAGGGGGCGTGAGGATGTATCCGTGAGTTTTCTCACCCAAAGAAGAAACCCATTTATGGGTGTTGGGTGGGTCCTCCATTGTGGGTGTGAGTGTTGGATGGGTCCCCTGTGATCAAATATGTGGTATTTCACTCACTTGGTTATTTCTCTTGCCAAATGAGACCCAAGTGAGGAGTTTATCACGCTGATGTGTCGCCCATGTGGCAGAAAAGGTACTGTCACTTGTCTCTCCCAAGTGAGAGTATACCACATACTCCAAGTGATAGCCTGCTTTGGCGTTTTATACTAAGTCAACTTTTAAAATAATCCACCCACTAAACGATAGCTGCTAGCGGTCCATGATTATAATATAGAAACCAGCAACATAGAGCGTCAGTAGCAATCTCGTATAACAACAATACCAAGAAATACAAGTGCATAATCACAATACTTGGTCATTTAAAAAAATGGTAACAGACAAATTCCACATGTGTATGCTAGCTGTATTAGAGCGAGACCAAACCTAGCTTGAACAAGAGCATTGTTGGTCAATTTTTTTTCCCCTGCAACTGTGGTCTAGGTTATAAACTTGCCCAACACTATGAGCAGAGCAAGACTTAAAAGGATAACATATGTGTAGTTGTAGACCTTGTTAGTTGTATATATTATATTAGTTTATGACCCCATGAACCCGCTTTTCTAGGGTTTCTTTCTTCTAGGAATATTTAAGATTGTAAAAAAGGCCCTGCACTTTTTTTTCTGAGCAAAATCTAATTTCATCATTCATTTTAAATGTAAATAACTTTGATATAGCTCATTAATTTTTAAAAAATTATACCATAAATCGAGAATTTTATTATCTTTCGTTTGATTATAGTATTGCTATATTTTTCTTAAACAAAACGACTTAAAAAATGTTTTAACAGCCCAATAAAAACACATGCTTTTCTAGAGCGTTATTACCTTTTTGTGTGTTTCATGGAATTGGAAATTTTGGATGGGAAGACTTTCCAGCTGATCTGAGTCTTACTATTTAATGGAATTGGAAAACAATCAAGTCACATGTAACAAAGTTTAATAATAAGTTGAAGTCATGCGAATAAGCAAAAGTAAAACATTTTGGAGATCACATAAACCTTTATTATATATACTGCAACATTGTTATGATTATTATTATATTTATGTATCAAACCAGGGAATAGGAAACAAAAGAAACCGCATCTTTTAGCTACACATGAAAACTAAGATCTTGATGATTTGGTCATCAAGACTAAAAAATATATTTGAACTTCACATGATTGAGCATCCTTGTGGATTTTCTTCACTAAAGTAATCACACCTAGTCACATAACAGGGGGGTCTATTTCCATAACCATAATCGTAACCGTAACCATAACCCTCATAGCATGGACCTGGTGGTGGTGGCACGGGCCTTCCATACCCATAGTGACATGGGCCTCCACCTTGCCCTTGGTAGCACTCTTGGCAACACACTGAAACCGGTGGGCAGAAAGGATCCATTGGCATTGGCATTGGCATTGGCATTGGTTCGGGCATCATCACAGGCCTGGGTTGTGGTTGGGGTATTGGCTCGGGCATCTTCACAGGCTCGGGCTTCTTGGCAGGCTCGGGTTGGGGTTCAGGCTTCTTCACAGGCTCGGGTTGGGGTTCAGGCTTCTTCACAGGCACAGGCACAGGCACAGGCACAGGTTGGGGTTTTAGATCGGGCATCTTCACAGGCACAGGCTGGGGTATTGGATCGGGCATCTTGACAGGCACAGGCTGGGGTATTGGATCGGGCATCTTGACAGGCTGGGGAACAACAGGGTGTGGTTTAGGTTTAGGTGGATCAGGATGGAGTTTTGGTGGTTGAGGTTTAGGGTTAGGTTTGGGTGGAGGGATCTCAATACTCTGAATGGCCTTCCCACCCTTGCAGCAAAGCTTGTCTCTCATCTTCTCCGGGTCGCAGCAGACGACTGTGATGATTACCTTGTTTTTCTCCTCATCAAACACTTCATCTCTTATCTCTGTTAATTTAAGTAAGTAATTGACTAGTATCAATCAAGTAATGAAAGAGGGGTGGGTACTCACGAGGGAATTTGCAGAGCAGTTTCCTGACCTTCTTGTAGCAGCAGGAGCATTTCAGGTCAACGTTGAGTATCATCATCGTAACCTGTTCCTGTAATACCCATAGCAGATCGGTTCTATTCTATGTAATTTAATTAGCAAACAAGTAAAGATACATACCTTTTCAGGCGACATGGCCGGAACAATCAGAGGATGGAAAGTTAATTATTAAAGAAACACGAGTGATAGAGGAGGAGGTGTTGTGAAGTCAAATCAGCAACATTTGTCGGTAACAGAAAGAGAAAGAGATTGGTGACCAGATCATATTACAACCCAACTCAACCCAACTCTTGTAATATTATATATGATGGGCCCCTATTCTTCATTTTAAAAAGATCATATTTTCTAACTTGAGTTGAAAGGATGCATTGCACATGCCTATGCCTAACCATGCGCCAATTCACATGGCCATGTCCACCTCTTTTCTTAATTAATCACTCCAAAATCTCACTCATAAACTTCTTCCCTTTTCCTTTGAGGTGATTATATAAGAAGGAGACTATTCCTATTTTCTCAATTATTAAGTGATAGATAGATTCTTTTTTTCTTTTTAGGTCCTTCATTTACTTTATTAATATCCATTCAGTAACTTGTAAGTGATTCCACCCAATTTCTTTACAACACCATGTTTAATTCTATTCCAATGCTTAACTTTTTATGTAAAACCCACCAATGATCCAATTGGAAGACTCTTGAAACTAAAAACACAACCATAGGTTGTTAAAAACTACAACCTTTGAAGCATAGTTGTAGTCCTTTGATGATGATATTGGTGCTCCATCAAGAAGAATCCACAACAAGCAATTAGCTCCAAACCGGGTACTAGCCACAAAACCGAGATTTTTCAAGATGAAGAACTACAAGAGCTGTAACACCCCACCCTGAATTTTGGGGTGGCGTGTCACTGTTGACATGGTAATCAAAACATAAGATGTAATTCCATAGATTAAATTTTTTGAGTTACAACACTTAAAAGATAGTTCAAGAACCCTAAGGTTAAGTTATATATTATTTACATATTTCAAAGGTAACTAACTTTCTCGGGCCGAGTCCTAAAGCTTGGTTTCTTCTCTCTTCACTCCCCACCTAGAATTCACAGTAACCTGTGAACCTGTAGTAAACAAAGATTTATGGAATGAGCCGAATGCCCAATACGGATAAAAAGGCTCAAGTAACAACAAACAACATATATGATAAGATCAAGAGATAACATAATATAAAATGATATGATACAAAGCAACCCAATAAAGTAAATCGTATCATACGAATGATACCCACGAGTTGAAACATATAACATACTAGTGGAGCTACATAGGCTGCAGATTATGTACCCAATAGCGCGATGGGGTGTTGGCATACACAAACCACCCACAGACATAACATATATATAACGTAGAATTGATTTATACGCCTCCTATCATATCGTCAACGTACCTCACTAATACAAATGAGAGACACCGCGAACTCATCTCACCGTTGCGGTGGGTGTACACAACATCAATATCGTAATGTCATGCCTGTGGGACACTCCACAGGAAGCATAGAACTTAGGGTATCGGAGTACAAGTAAATCCAGGTCGTACGTCACATATCAACGAAGATAATGTCATAACGGTATAATAATTCTCGAAACATGCAATAATGAGTATAAATTAACATAAATGTCTATCGCATGCAACAAATATCAATTTCATATTTCGAGCCCAAACGATTATAACCGGTTCATAAAATAAAGAATAATCGAATGGATCCGATTATTATTCCAAAGACATTTAAGAGTTCCAAAGGATGTGGAACATAACCGGTTCATAAAATAAAGAACAGTCGAATGGATCCGATTATTATTCCAAAGACATTTAAGAGTTCCAAAGGATGTGGAACATCAAAAGGGTTTTAACAATCGAGCATGATAATGATAGTTGGAGGGGTAAGAATCCGTACCTTAGATGTTGTTCAAAAATAAATCTTATCTTTCACTCCTTTGTGCGACGTATCCTCCTTTTTAGGGAAAGCTAATGCTTGTTGGGTATTTTGGTTTGACACTGCTTCACACCCAAAAAGAAGGGAGCTACGTCTGAGTTAAACTTGGAGATGGAAGTCTTCTTTTATTTCTCGACAGTGAAGTAAGACCAAGCTCATGAGCTTATTATCTCAGGTCAGAACAAGTTGATAGGATCCCCCTTTTACGTCCCCATGCCGCCTGTGTGGTGACATGGGGCCGAAAAAAGGAAAGAGAGGGATGGGGTTTCTCTCGCTTTTGGCATAGTGGGCCCCCCGGTGGGGGGATCGCACGACAGGCTATTAGCTCAGTGGTAGAGCGCGCCCCTGATAATTGCGTCGTTGTGCCTGGGCTGTGAGGGCTCTCAGCCACATGGATAGTTCAATGTGCTCATCGGCGCCTGACCCTGAGGTGTGGATCATCCAAGGCACATTAGCATGGCCTACTCCTCCAAATACATTTATTGTGATATATTCATTTCTAGAATATCTAATTAGTTGTTTATTTTTAAGGCTTAGTTCAGTAGGGTTCAAATTTAGTTTAAAAGAATTCAGATTTAGTTTAAAGTGTTTAGAAGAGCTTAGACTTAGTTATATGTTGTGTTTTGGACATCTATATCCAACAGGCTCAAGTGTGTATCTTGGAACCGAAATTTAAAACAAAAATAAGAAAATAATTTTTTTTGAAAGAATTAGAAAAGTTCGCGCCATAATCAAAATTATGGTCATCTTACGACTAAATAAAACTAAAAATAATAAAAAAGTTAAAAATAAACACCCACGAGCCATATTTCCCAAAAAAAAATATAAACGAAAAAGAAAAATTATTTAAAAACTTGATTTTTGATACAAATATACTACTAGTTATCGCAATAAATATTTCTACAAAATTCTTTAATAGTTCTCTTAACAAACTTTTATCAACAGTTATCTCAACAAGTTTTAGCAATGTTGGTTATGTTGATTATTTCTACACGTGGAGAAGATTCAAGAGCATAATTAGAGAACTTACTAATTGAAAGATTTGATTTGGTATTTGTTGATAAGGGTGGAAGGGTGGACCTGGCTTCACCTCACGGGTAAGCTCGGGCTCACGGCAACACCATTGCAACACCCACGGGTAGTGGGTTCGGCTTCACTTCACGGGTTTTACAACCCGAGGAATTTAAGGTGGAATTTGAATGTTGGGTATGGCTTGGGTTCACGGGTTCCACCCCTTGTTCGGGGGGTACTTTAAGGTAGTTTATGGTAAAATGACATGTTAAATTTCTATTAGTTTAGAGCTAGGGTACTTTCGGATTGGAGGGGTTCCACCCCCTCCGCTCTAATATCATCAAAGTAGTATCTAATCTTCTTTAATGCCCAAGTTATAATGGACTAAATATGTAAGTGGTGTTCTATTTTCTTTTCTCAACCTAGATAAGAGAACCATATATATGGGTGATATTTCAGTTTGACATTAAGAAGAATTAGTGCATAAGCTTCCATATTTATAGATTTACATGGAGATAATATTGTCTATTAAAATATTGTCATGAAGGGACCAATACATGTACTAACTTATATAAGGACTTATTGATTAATTATTAGAACATGATAATTAAACTAACATGTTGATAGTCATAAGGTCATATAACAATAATCAATTTTAACATTTTCCTACTTGGTCACTTGCACAGGGAAACACACGACAAAATGTATGTGAAAGTGTATGAACTAATGATGCAGTGAAAGATGGTAAAGATACATAACATAAACGCTACGAGTCCGATAAAAATACACGTCACTTAAAGAAAACAACAAACTTTTAACAGGTGGAGGATAAATTACAAATTGAAAAAGATAAAAGAAATTAAAACTAATAAGAAAGTGCGCTTAAAGGTCTCGATCCCAGCAAGCATACGAAATAAGAAACCATTACACCAGGAGCAATTTTTTAGAATAAAAAAACTACATATTCCATCTCCCTTTGTAAAAAAAAAGTCTGGTGGGCAAAATGGAGGGGAAGATAGGGCTTTGCCTTCGATGATGTTTGGTTGATCCGATCTTCGTGTCATCTGATCTTTGGTTAGTGTAATCGGGATGGAGTGTTTTATGGTGATCCCGGCTCTCTCTGGGATAAAGAAAGTCGGTTTCAGAGTTTGGTTGTTCATCGGTATGAAGCATGTTGTATCAGATAAGTTATTCAAGACTTATGGTTGCTATGAACAACTAATCACAAAGTGGTCAATTCCTTATGTAAGTCCTTTACTTTTAAAATAGATTGCTTATGTCAAATGTTAAAACTGAATCTGTCCCCAAGTGGATTCCAGCGGTAAAATGACATGTTACATTTTCTTCGTTTTGGACCACAATTCAGCCTATGAATTGATGGCTTCAGCCATTCATTTGAAATCACAAACACCATCACCACCTCACATACACACGAAATTTAGAAGGAGAAAGAGTCTCGGGGCGACGCGTTTGAGTACGAGTGCAGTACGTTGCGAGTGCGGTTGAAGTTCGGAGGAGCGTTTAAAGCGAGAAACGAACTTAGGAACTACCTGAGGATAAAGTAAGTACACTGGACCCGTACCCTAGACACGATTATGTGAAATACGTGTTTAAAACAATATATGCTATGTGATATGACGAGGGCACGAGGTAATGAAAGGTTAGTCTAGACACTAAACGGAAATAATGGAGTAGTCATGACATATCCAAGGGGTGGTGGATACGCCGCTGGTACTTCCTATATATAAACCTCTTTGATACTTCATGGCGAAACCATTATGAATGTTTAGAGGTATAGACAGAAAGGTAGTAACAGAAATATAGTAAACGTACGGGAGAACTTCCGACTAGTATGTAGTTATCTGACAAACGGAATGTTTTGTCTAAGAAAGAGTGGTGTATAAATCTCTCCTACACCCGTCACTCTCTCCTGGGAACATCTCTGTTGGAGGTACTGCTCTGGAAGAAAAATCAGCCCAGTTTACAGTATATGACAAATATGAATATATGATGAAAGTATACCATGCATAATAATACGTGATGAATATGAATACGTGAAATGCATGATGAATACGTGAATGCATGATGATACATGCAAATATGAATGAGTATGATGGAACGAGTCTAAACTTTAAAATGGAATAACGGAGTACTCATGAAGTGTTAAAAGGGTAGTGGATACACCGCTGGTACTTCCTATATATAAACCCTTTTTATATAACGTGGAGAAATCGTCACGAAGTTTTAAGGTGAGGATTGGTTGGGAAGTAAATCAAGTATATACGATAAAGGTTCCATCCGATCTAACCCATCACCATGGGGAGCTCCAGTCCTATTTGTCAAAAAGAATAACGGGACTTTCCGCATGTACATCGATTACCGTGAGCTAAACAAAGTGACAATCAAGAACATATATCCTCTACCTTGCATTGATGATCTATTTGATCAAATCCATGGATCAAGCTTCTATTCCAAGATAGATCTTAGATCCAGTTACCATCAACTGAGAGTCCGAGAGTAGAACATCTCAAAGACGGCATTCAGGACTAGGTATGGTCACTACGAATTTATGGTCATGCCATTCGGACTGACCAACGCACCCGCGGTGTTCATGGATCTCATGAACCGTGTGTGTAAACCGTACCTTGACCAGTTCGTTATCGTCTTCATTGATGACATCCTCATCCACTCCAAGAATAGGGACGAACATGAGGAACACCTTCGTTTGATTTTGGAATTGCTAAAACAAGAACAGTTGTACACAAAACTTTCAAAGTGCGAATTCTGGATTCGTGAAGTGCAGTTGTTAGGACATGTAGTCAATGAGAACGGAATACATGTCGATCCATCCAAGATAGAAGCCATCAAGAATTGGGCGGCACCAACAACCCCGACAGAGGTGCGACAATTTCTGAGATTGGCAGGCTATTATCGGCGATTCATCGGAGGATTTTCCAAGATTGCCCAACCCCTCACTGCTCTAACTCAAAAGGGTAAACCCTATAACTGGGGTGACACCCAGGAGTCAGCGTTCCAACTTTTTAAACATAAACTCTGCAGTGCACCCATCCTATCTCTTCCGAAAGGAACGGATGATTTTGTGGTATATTGCGATGCATCCATTGAAGGTCTTGGTTGTATACTGATGCAACGCGAGAAAGTGATCGCATACGCTTCCCGTCAACTGAAAATCCACGAGAAAAACTACACAACTCACAACTTAGAGTTGGGAGCCGTGGTATTTGCACTAAAGATATGGAGACATTACTTGTACGGTACCAAATGCACCATCTACATTGATCACAAAAGTATTCAGCATATCTTTGAACAGAAAGAGTTGAACATGCGACAACGTCGTTGGGTCGAACTCTTAAATGACTATGACTTTGCAATCAGATATCATCCAGGGAAGGCTAATGTGGTAGCCGATGCCCTAAGCTATAAGGACACCAAACCCAAACGAGTTCGAGCATTACAGCTTACTATCCACACCGGATTACCTGACAAAATCCGAAGTGCTCAACTTGAAGCCCTTAAAGAGGAAAACCTACCGCTGGAAGCCACACGCGGTATGGAAGAACAACTGGAGGTCAAATCAGATGGCATTCGCTACCTGGCAGAGCGAATATGGGTTCTAGTGTATGGGAACTTAAGAGAACTGGTAATGGATGAAGCTCATAAATCTCGATACTCTATTCATCCAGGTTCTGACAAGATGTACCATGACCTAAAGGTGTTGTATTGGTGGCCAAAGATGAAAGCCGATATAGCCACCTATGTGAGCAAGTGCCTGACTTACGCCAAAGTCAAAGTGGAATACCAAAAGCCTTCTGGCTTACTTCAACAGCCAGAGATTCCAATGTGGAAATGGGAGCAAATCTCTATGGATTTTATCAGCAAATTACCCCAAACTCCTAGCTGATGCGACATCATCTGGGTGATCGTAGATCATCTGACTAAATCCGCTTACTTCTTAGCAATCAGAGAGACCGACAAGATGGAAAAACTTACTCTTATTTACTTAAAGGAAGTAGTCTCTCGGCACGGAGTGCCAGTCTCTATCATTTCGGATCGTGACGCTCGATTCACATCACGTTTTTGGCAATCTTTACAAAAAGCTTTAGGCACGCGTCTAGATATGAGCACGGCGTACCATCTTCAAACTGATAACCAAACGGAACGTACCATTCAAACCTTAGAGGATATGCTACGAGCTTGTGTGATTGATTTCGGTAACAATCGGGAGTCTCACCTGCCTCTGGTGGAGTTCTCCTACAATAATAGTTATCACACTAGTATCAAGGCAGCACCATTCGAGGCATTGTACGGACGTAAATGCCAATATCCTATCTGTTGGGCTGAAGTTGGGGATAGCCAACCTACAGGTCCTGAACTTGTATTCGAAACCTCTGCAAAAGATCGTTCAAATTAGAAACCGTATGGCGGCAGCTCGTGATCATCAAAAGAGCTATGCTGATAAACGTCGTAAGCCGTTAGAATTTCAAGTAGGCGACATGGTTCTTCTGAAAGTATCACCTTGGAAAGGTGTAATTCGCTTCGGGAAACGAGGCAAACTGAATCCTCGTTATGTTGGATCGTTCAAGATAGTGAAGAGAATTGGCCCAGTAGCGTATCAACTTGACCTACCTAAATGACTTAGTGGTGCACACGACGTCTTTCATGCCTCGAACTTGAAGAAATGTCTATGAGAAACTACACATCGATGAACAATTGCATTTTTTCAAAGAACAAGTAGAAATCATGGATAGGGAAGTCAAAACGCTCAAACACAGTAAAATCCCTATTTTCAAAGTTCGTTGGAACTCGAAACGCGTACCGGAATTCACATGGGAGCGCTAGGATCAGATGATGCGCAAGTATCTTCATCTGTTTAAGCAATCCACGTCAAACTCTTAAGGTACTATTCTAATTTTCGGGACAAAATTCTTTCAACTAGGGGATGATGTGACAACCCAGACTTTAGGTTACCTAGTTAATTAAATTCGGTTAAATACTAACCTATTTAACCCTATCTCAAACTCCAGGGACTAACCTTGCCTATATTAAAACTCATATGCATGAAATTGGAGGGACTAATCTTGTAATTAGCCTGTAGTTGATTCCTGTTGACTTTTGAAAGTCAAACAAACTTGTTTTTAACCTAATTCAAACCTCAAGGATTATTTCTACCAAGTTCCAAACTCCGAAACAAGAAATTTCAAGGACTAGATGTGTAATTCGGCCAAACTTAATTTCTGTTTGACTTCTGAAAGTCAAACTCGTGACAACTAGCTCAAATTCGAATCTGAAACCGATTTCTGTTGGAATTGAAACTAATATCATATGAATGGTGTCATTAACGGCCATAATCATCATTGCCAAATTAAACCGATTAATGGCAAATCATGTCGAAACTGTCGACACCCTCATCAATCACTATAAAATTCACATCAATTCATCTGTTTTCCTCGCAATTGAACATCTGCACACACCCTACGAACTCCACAGAAGCTATCCCACAAGCCAATTTGACTGTAGAGATCGCCGGAACTAAGGCCATTCGCAGTCGGAGTCCGTTTTCAGTCGGGAACCATCAATTCGTCATCGAATATGGTAATTAAACCTACCTTTATCTTCGTATTAGTCTTTTTATTGAAAGCCCCATCATTATCAGGGCTTACAACAACAATTCGATCAAAATCAAGATTCTAGGGTTCACACGAAATCAGTTCATACGAATCCAACCCTAGAATCTGTTTTAATACAATTAAAGCATACAGTTTGATTCGAAATCATCTGCTTTACGAATGCCCTCTGTTAAATTAACCTGATAACATCGAATCGATCATGGTCCAGTAGTCAGGGTTTGTTCTTATAACGAATTGGGGGTTTTGATCTTAAACACAGTTTCAATGAAATTAAATTACACCAACAAATTCGTAATTTCATTTTTGTTAAAAACCCTATGATTCTAACAAGTTCTAATATCAGAATCCTTCGATTTGATTTTGGGTTCATATCTTGGGTTACATAGTTTCAAATCAAGAATTAATCGACCAAACTTGTTATTTTTACAATTAACTACACCCACACTTCGCACACACTCGATTAAGGAAACCCCTATGCTTCTGAATCAAATCGTGGTCGAAAATGTTGGATTTGGGACGAGTTTCGAACTGGTGTGCGTATGGGAGGGATGCCACAGGGACTTGTTTGATATAAGCATATGGATCCGGATTCTAATGCGATTCCCTAGCGGGCAGACTTGGTTAAGACTTAATACATATACGCAGGAGACCCGGGTTCGAGACCGGTCTCCTGCAATTATTTTTTTGGGCATTTTTCATGAGTTATTTTTATATATATTCAAACCCTATAATATTATATTATTATATTAAAATGTTTTAGCCCGGGAAACCACCCATATTCTCGGATTTGGTTTGTAACCCATGTTCATTGAAAATACCCACTTTTAGTTATAATATATATATGTTATTTTCAAACCACGACTTCGTATAAAATAATATATTTATATTATTTACAACTCGTGACTCCTATTATAAAATGATATATATTTATATTATTTCGCCTTGTTTATAAACCTCGTGTAACGTTTCAAACCAATTGATAATATAATTATTTATATTATTTTCTTACGTATTATATCCTCGAATAAAAATAACATATTTATTATTTTTGTCACGTAAATGATTATCGTATATTTTCTACGAGTTCAAAAATAATATATTAATTATATTATTTTTCTAGCCATTATTTTAATAGTACAAACGTACGAATATATTTATATTTTAATATTATTCGTAATTAGAGACGTTCGACATGTAACGTAATTATCTTAATAATTAAATTAAGAAACTCTTATTCCCGTGGACACGTTCGTCTATTCATTGATCCTTGGAATGTCTTAAGACGTTCAAATCTTCCGTGTCGTCGTCACAAAACCCCTTTGTATCCCTAACTATTATGCTTATAATTTTAGGGCATACGTAAGCAGTTCACAGTCAAACTCTTGTGTTTCCTACTTGCATCCTTTTGTGGTGCTATCTACTACTCGTATACAACTCAGGTGAGTTTCACGACCCCTTTTTACTCGTTTTCCTGTTGGGGGAGAAACATGTACACAAAACATCATACTTTTACTTGTTTTCCCGTGAGGGAGAAACATGTACGCAAACAAACATCTTTTTACATGTTTTTCCCGTTGGGGGAGAAAACATGTCGCAACTATTTTGATTATGGTACTTCATATGATATCAATGTTGAGGCTAAGCGTAACACAATATCATTGAAAGTCCTCACACACATCGGACCGTTAATATGGATTTAGCGAGGTAATGTTTGGTAGTACTACTGAGTTTGACAAACCCCACCCGGGCTAGTCGTCTAGTTCGATTGGAGGTCGAACGGGTGTAATATTGGCCTAATCACATTGTCAGGGTTGATAGACCTGGCAGGAGGCAAACAAACACATCAGTCAGTTTTAGTTGCAGCGCTTTAGTAAAACAGGAACATAGGCTAGCTACCTATAGATATGCTTATTTAATGTACAAAATCTGGCAAACGCTCTTATTGCAAACTTGAAACCTGTGAACTCACCAACCTCGTGTTGACACTTTTCGTACATGTTTTCTTTGGTTGCTACGGCACAGGTTGCACAACTAGGACATGCATGGAGTCCTACTATCATTTCACTCATATGCAAACCGTTAAAACAATTGACTTACTTTTATTAAGCTAAGCTTTAGAGCGTTGTTTTGCGTATTTACTTACTTGTTGAAACGCTTCCGCATTAACTCTGAACTTTTATGTTATAACATTTTAAGTCCCATATAGTGTCATTTGATGTAACTAATTACTGAGATCCTTGTGTGTCACGTCCCTAACGGTAAAACTCCGTTAGTGGAATTTGGGGGTGTGACAAAATGAGATACCCGACTTATAAGGTGGATCTCAATAAATAATAAAGAAGAGAACTAAAAGGAAAACTCTAGGCCTACAGGGCTGAAAGAGTAAAATATTTCAAGCCTACGGGGCTGTGGAATGAATGAGTCTTCATGACAAATGCGAGGGGTCTATACTGACGAGTATAAGAACCTTTCCAATACTCGGACCGGAGGAACGACCTAAGATGGTTGCGAGGGGGTTAGCACACCCATAAAATATACAAATACTGTGACCGGAGGTACGTCCGAAGATGGTCACAGGGGCGCCGAGAACCCGAGAAAACGTGAACAATAATAAGAACCTAAAGGGTTCATAATGAAATAAAAAAATGCAATGTACTTACTTAGCGTAAGCTAATTCAAAAACTTTTTCCAAACACTGCAGGAAAGAAGCACATGGAATGAGGCTTCCTGAGGACATGGCTACTCGGAGTTAGAAAATCCCTATATAGGATGATGTAATTATATTGTCCTTTTGTAAAACAATATTATTATAAATAAAGACATACCTTCGTCCTTAAATGACAAGGTTTTGTTAATCTGGGACCAGTTTTCTGCAATATAAAACTCTGATAAAATAAAGAATAATTAGGATGTTTCAGAATGCTAGCACGGCAGCTGCAAGCCAAGAGGTAAAGCTCTAATAAGAAAGTATGTAATTGATGAAGAATGTAATGTAACCTTTCCTTGAATTCCTTATATGTCCAGTTTACCATGTTAGGCGCTAATGTGACTCATGAAAGGGGATGTTTAGAGCATGTAAAGTGAAGTAAACAACTAATCATTCTTGGCCTATTTAATTAGCAGTTTACATTACTTACTACGTTCTGAACAGTGACCCGAAATGATAATATTGGTGTTCAATCCTCTGTCATAGATATTATTCATAGCTAGAACTAGAGCTACGTTCTATCAGTGTCAAATAGAGTAACTAGTGGATAAAGGTGCTCACATTATAGAGTTGTTTTAATAATAAGATGTAAGGCTTTATTATGTTAGGTTAAGTGATGTAATGTGCCTCAAGGCTATGCTCTTGTATGTTATGTGGAATATGTGTGATGTAATGTGCATGTAGGCTATGCTATTATATGTTAGGTAAAGTTATGTGATGTATGGCAAATGTCTAGAGTTATGGATCCTCGGATAGGATAATTCTTGCGCCCTTAAGGGATTAGTAACATGATGAGGAGAGCTGGTAGTTGTTCTTGGAGCTCCAATTTATCATTGTCGGGTGGTAACAAGAATTTAGATGCTTACCGGAGTAGAGGTGAATACCTCTCCACGAGGAACTCAGAAGTGAAGTTAGAGATACTAGAACAGAGAAGGGCAACACCTTGCAATGGACTTCATAACTAAGCTACCGCGAACAGCTAAAGGTTATGACACAATTTGGGTGATTGCATTCGGTTGACGAACAGTGCTCGCTTTGCACCGAATTGGGAGACTTACCCAGGAGGAACTGTCTGAAATTTATATCAAGAGATCATTTCATGGCCAGTTGTGTCGTTGTTCTTTATTCTTGGCATGGACACACGGTTACTTTTTGATGTTTAAGAGATTTAGAAGTGACCCACAAGTCTGAATTCTAGACATGCTAAGTGGGAGCTCTCCTACCTTTCATGTGTCACATCTCAGGAAGTGTTTAGCAGACGAAGAGGCTCACGTGCCTCTTGATGATAGAGATTGATGATAAGCTAAACTATGTTGGGGAACCCATAGCTATACTTGACTGGAGGGAGAAACAATTGTGTAATAAAGCTATTAAGCAGGTGAAGGTGCAATGGAGGCACATAATGGGTTTCCAAGCTACTTGGGAATTGGAGACGGAAATGATGAAGCATTACCCACAGTTATTTTCCATACAACAGGATTCGAGGATGAATCTTACTGTTGGGGGTAGACTTGTAACACCTCATTTTTCGAGTGATTCTCCCTACGTACAATACATATACGCTTATAAGTGGGAAAATGGACATGTTTTACAAGTTTTAGGGGTTGGATTGTTTAAACCAGGAGTCATGGGGGCTTTGGATGGAAGTGTTGTAACTCCTATGTTAAAAACTCAACTAGAGAGAACATGGGGGCCTAAATGAAACTTGCCACTCATACATCATGCATGCAAAAAAAAACCTAATTGGCAATTGCCGACTCTCACCTCTGGTTTACACCCTGAAGGCGCGCAAGCGAAGGGAATCGAGGAAGAAATGTTGGGTGACATTCTATCCACTTTCATCACAGCTATGATCACATCCAAGCATGTTTCAAGAATTGTCTGATTCATTATTTGATGAGGACCTCACGGCTTGTGTTAGGGTCTTGCGGGATCCCACCTTAAATCCTAAGAAGACGAAGACTGTGTTGTGGTTGATTATGGACTTGGCTTTGTAAGTCCATACAATCCTTTCCTGGTCTTGCTATTGCTCGAGCAAAGCTCCCAACGATTGAAACAGAGAGCGTGTAGGCGAGTTACAGTGTGTGTGGCATTGAACCGTGAATGTGTATGAGTGCTAGCGATGTGGTGCAAGATTATGATCGTATCCAGGTTTTCATTACTCATGAATTCAGGTAATGTACATACCTATTATTCATGTTAATCACTAGTCTATTGATCATGTTTAACTCATCCGTTTTCAGCTCGTACTAGGGTTGGTGCAGTGTTTGTTTGATAAGGAAAGAAGCTATTGATTTTTAGGTACAAAACCACTCATGGTTCTTGGGTTTAATGGGATACTTTGTTGAAAACGATAACTGGTCGGTAGGGTTTGGATGGTCTCGGTTTGGAATGATTTGATGATGGATTCGTTTACGGTTTGGTTTTGTTTTGATTTTGTATGGATGTTGGTGACCATGAGGTACAAGTGTATAATCCTTTTGTACACATAGAAACTTAAAAGGGGTGGTGTAGGGTATCATTTGAATGGATTAAGGGTTTTGGTTACGGTGCGGGTAAAGGTGAAGGGAACCGGGAGGTACTAATCGGGTTCATATGGGGTTCGTCTCTAATGAATCTAATTCAATTATGACCATGGGATGGGAAGTAGTTTAATCAGATTGTTGGGAGCCAAAGGTGCCATTTAAACCGTGATCTCAATGAATTAAGGCATGTGTATGGAGGATAACCTATTAGGGTTTGAATGAGATGTTATTGCATGGAGAGACAACCTCCTTGTGCACGAGACCGGAGTGGGTCATGGTATGGGTTGGTTAAACATGACCTGGGATGACATGTACAAGCCGACACATTTGAGTCGTTTGATAATTCCTTTTGTTTTAAGGATTAGATGATGATGTAATTGCATGTATGAATATATTCTCGAGTTCTACTCTTGGATTCCAAGCCTTTAGGATTTGCTAGCTTTGTGTGACTCGAATAACTACACAAATTAAGGTGAGTTCTTGTCGCCCTATTTTAAATGTTTTAAACATTTTGGGTAATATACATGTTTCATAACCCTTTTTGCATGCTAATCAACCTAGACGTTGTAACACCCCAACTTTCAAGGAAATGAAAGTCTAGGGGCCAAAATGTAAATAGCCAAAAGTTAAAGGACTGAAAAATAAAGAAATCGAGCCGGTGGCGGACCGCTACCGGGTCCCATGACGGTCTGTTACATGCGGATGAAGGAATTATGAGGGAATGACACGTGGCAGTGACGCATCTGGTGACTCAGCCCTATGACGGACCGCCACCAGGCGGGTAACGGTCCGCCAACCGCAATTTGGCCTGGACAACGAGAGGACAAAACGTGTATGATGACTCACTGAATAGGATTGGGTAGTGGACAGCTACCAAAGGCGTGACGGTCCGCCACGTGTGCAGTACGCCAAACAGCTGGCAGTGGGCGGTAGCGGACCGCTACCACCTAGCTTAACGGTCCGCTACGGATGATGTTTTAGCCCTATAAATAGTTTGCATGAGCCGTTCATTTGTAACATCAAACACCAACAACATCATCACACACACACCCGCAAACCGAGGCAAGGATAGCACGACAGTTACGAGTGCGGTAGGCTACGAGTACAGTTCGAGTTCGAAGAAGCGTTTAAAGCGAGGAACGAACTTAAGAACTAACCGAAGATAATGTAAGTACATTGGACCTGTACCCTTGACACGATTATGTGAAATACGTGCTTAAATGATATGAGTTATGTGATATGTGATATGACGAGGGTACGGGGTAATGACGGATTAGTCTAAACACTAAATAGGAATAATGGAGTAATCATGATGTATCTAGGGGTGGTGGATACGCCGCTGGTACTTACTATATATAAACTTGTTAGTACAACGTGGTGAAACCATTATGGATGTTTAGGGGTGTAGACTAATAAATAATGATGAAATATAGTAAACGTACGGGAAAACATCCAACCGGTATGTAGTTATCTGACAAACGGAATGTTCTTTCTAAGGAAAGAGTGGTGTATAAATCTGTCCTAGACCCGTCACTCTTTCCTGGGAACATCTCTGTGGGAGGCACTGCTCTGGAAGGAAAATCACCCCAGTTTACAATATATGACAAATACGAAAATGAGATGAAAGCATACCATGCATGACAAATGTGAATACGTAATGGATATGTACGTGAAATACTTGATGAATATGTGAATGCATGATGATACGTGCAAATATGAATGAGTATGATGGAACGAGTCTAAACCCTAAAATGGAATAACAGAGTACTCACAAAGTATTAGATGGGTGGTGGATACGCCGCTGGTGCTTCTATATATAAACCCTTCTAATGCATCGTGGAGAAACCGTTACGAAGTTTTAAGGTGAGGACTGGTTGGTGAGTAAATCAAGCATGTATATAAAATGAAAACAAATGCTTGATACATTTGGGAGGCTGTGAGTCAAAGATACTCAAGGTCCCAAATGAAATGAGATACCCGCCCTGTAAGGTGGATCTTAATAAAGAAAACAAAAGAAAAAGGAAACTCTAGGCCTACGGGGCTGAAAGAGTAACTCTAGGCCTACGAGGCTGAAAGAGTAAAAGATTACAAGCCTACGGGGCTGAGGAATGAATGAGTATTCGTGACAAATGCGAGGGCTCTATACTGATGAGTATAAGAACCTTTCCAATACTCCGACCGGAGGTACGGCCTAAGATGGTTACGAGGGGGTTAGCACACCCATAAAATTCATAAATACTGTGATCGGAGGTACGTCCGAAGATGGTCACCGGGGCACCGAGAGCCAGAGAGAACGTGAATAATAAGAACCTAAAGGGTTCATAATAAAATGAAGAGATGCAGTGTACTTAGTTAGAGAAAGCTAATTCAAAAACGTTTTCTAAACACTGCAAGAAAGAAGCACGTGGAAAGAAGCTTCTTGTGGACAGAGCTATCGGAGTTGGAAAATCCCTATATAGGATGATGTAATTATATTATCCTTTGTAAAACAATATTATAAATGAATAAGTTACCTTAGCCGTTATGGCAAGGTTTTTATTAATCTGGGGCCGTTTTCAGCAATATAAAACTATGATAAAATAGTAGAATGAGTAGGGTGTTTCAGGTTGGTATCAGAGCACGGTTTGAGGGATTTAAGTATCAAAAGGGGATGCTTAAACTCAAACCATAAGTGCTCATGATATAATTAGGGATTCAAATCCAATGCCGTCCAAGGAAGCAGGTATGTTTAAATTCCAGTGCTTAAACAGAAAGATATGAGTATACGTGGGCTAAACTTTGTATGAGATAAGATCCATGTGATAATTGGGAGTATCATGGTAAGTAACATACATTGCCTTATGCCTGGCCAGTATAGGAGCTAATGTATGGGACCATCATGATATCGCAAACGTCATATGTCAACTTATTTCAACAGATAGTAAGCCGGGAATGTGATCATGCATGATTAAAATACAAGAATGAATGTACATATGTGTAAAATGCATAGATAGGGCCTTATGTGAAACCCTAAAATACTGGAATAAGGTTAAACTTATAAAAGGCCTATGGTATAAAAACCCTAGATTATGATTAGGGTAAACAAATGAGAGATTAAACGACATCATTTTTCAGCAAATGGCTGAACATAAAAATGACGAAGTACGTGACGAGGGAAGCCACAGGAGAGCTGAATCTCCACATCATGATGAAAACGAAGTTGAGCAAGTCCCGGAGAATATCTAGAAACAAATCGCCATAGAAGTAGGAAAAGTGTTCGATGCGAATTTCCCAATCTTACAGGCAGATCTACAAAGCTCATTAGAGAGCTGGTTTGAAAACCATAAGGAGATCACTCATAATGGAGAAGGAGGAAATCCAAAATTTGATATGAAGTCAATTCATTGTACATACAAGGATTTCATGACATGCAAACCGTTAGAATTTAAGGGAGCTATTAATCCCTTAGAAAATCAAAGATGGATCGCCTCAATAGAAAGGGCATTTGATACATGCCACTGTGACAAGGAGAACGAGGTTACCTTCGCCACCAATCAACTGAAAGAGAGAGCTTATGATTGGTGGGGAGTGGTAAAAAGAGAGAAAGGATTAAGTAAATGAGGTGGGAAGAATTTAAGAATCTATTCCTAAAACATTATTGCCCTCGAGCGGCAATTGAAAGAATTACTGACGAGTTTCTTTAACTCCGTCAAACAACAGAGACGGTAGATGAAATCACGGGGATTTTCTTTGACAAGGCTATGTTCTGTCCAGCTTTATTGACAATCCCGGTGATGTGGATGATGAGATACCATCTCGTTTAAAAAAAAAGAAATTAGAGAGTTTATCCATCCATCCAAGTGTGCGAACTTGGAGGAGATGATTGATTGGGCTCGGGAACGCGAAACTGAGCTCAAGAGACAAGCTGAGCAAGACGGGAAGAGAAAAGGGGAAAGTTATCCTTCTCTTATGCCTCTTAAGAGGTTTAAGTTTAGTAAACCGGGAGGTGGTTCCTCCCAAAGAAAAAGTATCCAAAATTGCAAAACTTGTGGAAGGAGGCACCCGGGGGAGTGCCGATTCAAGTCCACAACTTGCAATAAATGTGGGAAGGCAGGACACACTGCATTGCAGTGTATGAGTGGAACCAGATTGTGCTACAACTGTTATAAACCAAGAAACTTCAGTAGAGAATGTCATGAGTTAAAGTTTCAGTCAGAAAAGACAGGAGAAGGGTCAAGAGTGACAGAAAATGAAGTTAAAAGGATCTAGGCTCCGAGGCCAAGGGGAAGGGCTTTTCAGATCATTACAGAGTTTCAGACATTCCTGACGTTGTATCAGGTACATTCCTTTTGAATTCCCCACCTGCTTGTTTTTTATTCGATACAAGAGCGAGTCGATCGTTCATTTCGTTAAAATATGCAAACACTAGAAACTTCAATAGAAGTAAGTTGGCTAGGGCATTAGAGATTGAAATCGCGAGTGATCGAAACTGCGTAGTAACTGAAATATGTCAAGATTGCTGACTACTAATGGAAGAAGAAGAATATCTTGTCGACTTAATTCCAATTCCGATGCAAGAATTTGACGTGACCATTGGAATGGACTGGTTGTCTTCACATGCTGCAACGATTATATGCAATCAGAATATTGCACGATTCATGACACCTACAGGAAAAGAAGTTAGTGTCATTGGTGAACGACGGAACCAGATCACGATATGTACAATGGCTAAAATAAGTAGCTATATGAGACAAGGTCACCAAGCCTTCTTAGCCTACATAGCCAATGTAAAGATGAAAGGGAAAGAACTGGACCAAGTTCCAGTAGTAAAAGAATCCCAGAAATATTCCCTAACGATCTTCCAGGTGCTCCACCTGAGAGAGAGATCGAATTCAAAATTGATTTGATTCCTGCAGCTAAACCGGTAGCTAAGGCTCCGTATCGGTTAGCACCAACTGAAATGAAGGAATTGATGTCACAACTGCAAGATTTGTTGGACAAGGGATTTATACGCCCTAGTGTATCCCATTGGGCTGCACCAATTCCGTTCGTGAAGAAGAAAGACGGTAGTATGAGGATGTGTATAGACTACCGTGAATTGAATAAGCTGACTATCAAGAATAGGTATCCCTTACCTAGAATTGATGATGTGTTTGATCAATTACAATGATCAAGTTGGTTTTCCAAGATTGACTTAAGATCTGGTTATCATCAGGTCAAGGTACGAGAAGAAGATGTACCTAAGACAGTATTCAGAACTCGTTATGGACACTATGAATTTGTAGTGATGCCATTCGGAGTAACAAATGCTCCAGCAGTTTTCATGGACCTCATGAATAGAGTATGCTGGCTAATGTTAGACAAATTCGTTATTGTCTTCATTGATGACATCTTGATTTATTCAAAAAATGAAGAAGAGCATGCACAACACCTTCGGGTTACGAAAGGAGAAATTGTACGCAAAGTTCTCAAAATGTGCATTCTGGTTAAGGGAAGTTCAGTTTCTGGGTCATGTGGTAAACGCAGAACGTATCTCAGTAGACCCAGCAAAGGTAGAGGCTGTAATGAAATGGTCTCCACCTAAGAATCCATCAGAAGTTAGAAGTTTCTTGGGATTAGCTGGCTATTATAGAAGGTTCATCCAGGACTTCTCTAAGGTAGCCACCCCATTAACTAAGCTAACTTGAAAGAACTCAAAATTCAAATGGAATGTGGCACAAGAGAAGGCATTCCAGATATTGAAAGAAAGATTGACACAAGCTCCAGCTCTGGCATTTCCAGAAGGAGTAGCAGACTTTGTGGTGTATTCTGACGCTTCCAAGCTTGGGTTAGGATGTGTTCTGATGCAAAGAGGAAATGTGATAGCCTATGCCTCTCGAAAGCTAAAGACACATGAAGCAAATTATCCAACTCATGATCTGGAATTAGCTGCGGTGGTGTTCGCACTAAAGATCTGGAGGCATTACTTGTACGGAACGAAGTGCATGATTTACACAGACCACAAAAGTCTTAAGTATTTCTTTGACCAGAAAGACTTAAACATGAGGCAAAGACGGTGGTTAGAACTAGTCAAGGATTATGATTGTGAAATCTTATATCATCCTGGAAAGGCTAATGTGGTAGCCGATGCTCTATGCTGCAAGGAAGAGCATCATCCTGTTCGGGTGAAAGTATATAAGTTAGTGATAACTCCTGATTTCATGAGTCAACTTCGAGACACACATGTCGAAGCATTAAAATATGAGAATGTTAAGAAAGAAAGAATGGTTGGTCAGGAGAAGTTTCTAAGAGAATAAGTATAAAGTCAAGACTCGATTTGATCATATATGGATACCACGATCAGGTGAGTTTAGACTTAAGACTCTTGATGACGATCATAAATCACGGTATTCTATTCATCCGGGTGCTACAAAGATGTACCAAGATCTGCGCAAAGATTATTGGTGGCCCGGAATGAAATTTGATATCACGAAATATGTAGCAAAATGCTTGACTTGTTTACAAGTTAAAGCAGAACATCAGAAACCGTATGGGAGATTACAACCATTAGAAATCCCAGAATGAAAGTGGGAACATCTCACTATGGACTTCATAACCAAGCTACCAAAGACAGCTAGGGGTTATGATAGCATTTGGGTGGTTGTAGATCGTTTAACTAAGAGTGCTCATTTCTTAGCAATACGTGAGACATACTCTTCAGAAATGTTAGCTGATTTATTCATCAAAGAGATTGTTTCAAGACATGGAGTGCCAGTCTCGATTGTCTCTGATCGAGATAATCGTTTCACTTCACGTTTTTGGAAAAAGTACCATAAAGAGATGGGAACTAGGTTATTGATCAGCACATCATATCATCCTCAGACTGATGGTCAAAGTGAGAGGACAATACAAAATCTTTAAGATATGTTGCGTGCTTGTATAATTGATTTCAGAGGGAGTTGGGATAGCCATCTGCCATTAGCAGAATTCTCATACAATAACAGTTACCATTCCAGTATTGGTATGCCATCATATGAGATGTTATATGGTAGAAGATGTAGGACTCCTGTATGTTGGGGAGAAATTGGGCAGAAAGAATTGGGCATCAAAGAAATAGTTCAAGCCACGTCAGAAAAGCTTGACTTAATCAAGGCTCGTTTGAAAGCTACAAAAGATAGACAGAAGTCATATGCAGATAAAAGACATAGATCAATAGAATTTCAAGAGGGAGATTACGTTTTGTTAAAGGTATCTCCTTAGAAAGGTCTAATCCGATTCAAGAAACCTAGAAAACTGAGTCCATGATTTATTGGTCCTTTCAGAATTATCAAAAAGGTCGGAAAGGTAGCTTATCAGTTAGAACTACCTGAAGAACTGAATAAGATACACAACATGTTTCACGTATCTTATTTGAGAAAGTGTTTAGCGGATGAGACTGCACATGTTCCTCTACAAGAAATAGAAGTGGACGAAAAACTGACTTATGTTGAGGAACCTATCAAAATTCTAGACACAAAAGAAAAGCAGCTACGCCACAAAACGATCAAACAAGTGCTAGTGCAATGGAGGCACAGAAAAGGTTCAGAGATGACATGGGAAAGTAAAGAGAAAATGAAGAAAAATCATCCTCAATTATTTAAGGATTAACAGGTTTCGAGGACGAAACCTAATTTAGGGGGGGGGGGGAGAGTTGTAACACCCCAAATTTCAAGGAAATGAAAGTCCAGGGGCCAAAGTGTAAATAGCCCAAAGTTAAAGGACTAAAAAATGAAGAAAATAAAGAAATCGAGCAGGTAGCAGACCGCTACCGGGTCCCATGACAGTCCCCTACGTGCGGATGAAGGAATCATGAGGGAATGACACGTGGCAGTGACGCATCTGGTGACTCATCCCTATGGCGGACCGCCACCAGGCGGGTAACGGTCCGCCAGCCGCAATTTGGCCCGGACAACGAGAGGACGACACATGTATGATTACTCACTGAATAGGATTGGGTAGCGGACCGCTACCAAAGGCGTGATGGTTCGCCACGTGTGCAGTACGCCAAACAGCTGGCAGTGGGTGGTAGCGGACCGCTACCACCCAGCTTAACGGTCCGCTACGGATGGTGTTTTAGCCCTATAAATAGTTTGCATGAGCCGTTCATTTGTAACATCAAACACCAACAACATCATCACACACACACCCGCAAACTGAGGCAAGGATAGTACGAAGGTTACGAGTGCGGTACGCTACGAGTACGGTTCGAGTTCGGAGAAGCGTTTAAAGCGATGAACGAACTTAAGAACTAACCGAAGATAATGTAAATACACTCGACCCGTACCCTAGACACGATTATGTGAAATATGTGCTTAAATGATATTAATTATGTGATATGTGATATGACGAGGGTACGGGGTAATGACGGATTAGTCTAAACACTAAACAGGAATAATGAAGTAATCATGACGTATCTAGGGGTGGTGGATACGGCGCTGGTACTTCCTGTATATAAAATTTTTGGTACAACGTGGTGAAACCATTATGAATGTTTAGGGGTATAGACTAATAAATAATGATGAAATATAGTAAACGTATGGGAGAACATCCAATTGGTATGTAGTTATCTGACAAACGGAATGTTCTGTCTAAGGTGTATAAATCTCTCCTAGACCCGTCACTCTTTCATGGGAACATCTCTGTTGAAGGTACTGCTCTGGAAGGAAAATCTCCCCAGTTTACAACATATGACAAATACGAATATGAGATTAAAGCATACCACGCATCAAAAATGTGAATACGTAATGGATATGTACGTGAAATGAATGATGATACGTGCAAATATGAATGATGGAACGAGTCTAAACCCTAAAACGGAATAACAGAGTACTCACGAAGTATTAGAGGGGTGGTGGATACGCCGCTGGTACTTCCTATATATAAACCCTTCTAATGCATAGTGGAGAAACCTTTACGAAGTTTTAAGGTGAGGACTGGTTGGTGAGTAAATCAAACATATATATAAAATGAAAATAAACGCTTGATACATTTGGGAGGCTGTGAGTCAAAGATATTCAATGTCCCAACTGAAATGAGATACCCGACATGTAAGGTGGATCTAAATAAAGAAAAGAAAAAGGAAACTCTAGCCCTACGTGGCTGAAAGAGTAACTCTAGGCCTACGGGGCTGAAAGAGTAACTCTAGGCCTACAGGGCTGAAAGAGTAACTCTAGGCCTACGGGGCTAAAAGAGTAAAAGATTCCAAGCCTACGGGGCTGAGGAATGAATGAATCTTCGTGACAAATACGAGGGGTCTATACTGACGAGTATAAGAACCTTGCCAATACTTCGACCGGAGGTACGGCCTAAGATGGTTGCGAGGGGGTTAGCACACCCATAAAATACATAAATACTGTGATCGGAGGTACGTCCGAAGATGGTCACAGGGGCACCGACAGTCCGAGAGAACGTGAATAATAAGAACCTAAAGGGTTCATAATAAAATGAAGAGATGTAGTGTACTTATATAGCGAAAGCTAATTCAATAACATTTTCTAAACACTGCAGGAAAGAAGCACGTGGAATGAAGCTTCTTGTGGACAGAGCTATCGGAGTTGGAAAATCCCTATATAGGATGATGTAATTATATTATCCTTTGTAAAACAATATTATAAATGAAAAAGTTACCTTAGCCGTTATGACAAGGTTTTTATTAATGTGGGACCGTTTTCCGCAATATAAAACTCTGATAAAATAGTATAATAAGTAGGGTGTTTCAGACGTGTTTTATGCATGAATATAGATACTTATATTTGTACACCAGCCTATGATTTTATGTAGGAGGATATGAATTGTGAAGTACGTGTGAGTTCTAGACCCTATTTAAACGCTTTAAACTACGTGGGGCTAATGTATGTGTATTAACATGGTTTATAAATGTGTTTATGAAGTACTTAGATATATACTTGTTATGGTTTATAAAGTATACGTGAAGTATGGATTACAATATATAGATACGAAAGATGATGTATCAATATTTATTGATATATATTTATATGTACGAAAAGACGATGTATAGGGGACGGTTCCACTAAAAAGTGGTTTTTTGCTAAGAAATACTAAGAATCAGGTCAAACGAACTCCGATTGAGCTCATTCCAGCGGCGTTGGAACCGTCTTATCGAACCCTAATCCCGACCCAAAAACCTAAACCCCCTCCACATGCACCTCCAAAAACCTAAACCCCCCTCCAACCCTACACCGAAAAGCCTAAAACCACCACCCCACCCCACCCCCAATAACCTAAACCCCCCACCCCACCCCCCCAAAAAAATCTAAAGCTACCCCACCCACCCCCAAAAACCTAAACCCCCCCCTCACAAAAAAAACATAAACCATAAAATCTAAACCCTAAAAGCTAAACCATAAGGCTAAAACCCTAAAATTCAAACGTAAAATCTAAACCTTAAAAGCTAAACCCTAAAAGCTAAGATGGCAGAGTTCGACGAGACGGTTCCAACGCCGCTGAAATTAGCTCAATCAGAGTTTGTTTGATATCGTTTTTTAAGGTTTTTGTCATTTCTTAGATTTATTAGCGAAAAACAACTTCTTATTTGATCCTTCCCATATATATATATATATATATTATAGGGGGATGTTAAAATAAGAAGTGCAATTTGGCTAAGAAGCCTTAGAAGCAATCTCTTCCATTTAATTGGATGATCAAGGGTAGAGATTTAAGTGTATGAAAAATAAGGGGTGAAAGGGTATTTAGGTAATAGCCACTTTTGTTGACCTTTTTCAACTTCCCCCACTTTTTTTAAACGTTCATAACTTTTTCATAGTACATTATTTTTAAAAACAAAATTACACCATAAAATCGAGTGTTTTTTTATCTTTAATTTGAGTATAGTATTGCTATATTTTTTTTTGTAAAATCAAAATCGACACTAAATGAAATTGTGCTACTTTACGTAAATGTGCTGGTTTCTCGTAAAACAGCACAATTTAAGACATTAAAAATTTGCTGGTTTCTGGTAAAACATCACAGTTTACATAAATGTGCTGGTTTCTTTAATTTGTGCTACTTTCAGTCAATCATTATATGCCTAATTTCGTAGCATTCTTTAAAAATAAAAATTTAAGCATCCATACACCAACAAAACGGTTCAGTGGTAGGCAACAAAAAGCTTATGCATCAAAATGTTGTTTTGTGCTGGTTTGATATACTAGTTTTGTTGTGCTGGTTTTGTTTGTGTTTGGTTAGCTAAGAAGAGCAAGTTACACAATTAACCGTTTTGTTTTGGTGTTGTTTTATAGTAAAGCAGCACACTTAATTTTTATGTTTGGTGTTGTTATATGATAAAGCAGCACCGTTAATTGTGTTGTTTTACAATACAGCACAGTTAATTGTGCTATTTTACTAGAAACCAGCATATTTATGTAAAGTAGCACAATTTCATTAAGTATCGATTTTGTTTTTACAAAAAAATATAGCAATACTATACTCGAATTAAAGGTAAAAAAAATGCTCGATTTTATGGTGTAATTTTTTTAAAAAAATAAGGTCGTATGAAAAAGTTATGTACGTTTAAAAAAAGCGAGGGTCTTTGAAAAAAGTCAACAATTGTGGGTTTTCCAAGAATGCCCATATATCCCTTAGTTTTTCTACACTTAAATCTCTACTCTTGATCATCCAATTGAATGGATAATATTGCTTCTTAGGCTTCTTAGCCAAATTAAACTTCTTAGGCGAACCATCCCATATATATATATATATATATATGAAAGACTAATTTTGAATGTCTACATATTTATATACGAAAGATGACGCATGATTTATTATGTTTTCTAAGGATGCATTTATATCTATTTATATGAATTAGAGTTGATGTGTTACATGGTTATGAAACCTAATTAACAAGGCTTTTATGCAATATGAATGATGTTATGTGCCGGATGAAAATTGTCATGTACGGGTCGGGTCAAATAGAGTCATAAGTCCTCTATACAGGCCATAGAGCATAATTTCTCTATACGGGGCATAGAGTATAAGTCCTCTGTGCGGGGCATAGAGCGTGAGGTAGAGAGTTAACATTCCCAATGAACTGGCACGTCTGGTGCCACATCTTGTCACTACTGAAGAGAGAAAGATTGCCTGCTACATTCAGGGGTTGTCGGACCAGGTTCGCACCTATGTTAAGGCAAACGCCCCTACTACTTACGATTCGGCAGTAGAGCTAAGTGGCGTGGTATTTGACGATCTGGCACTGAATGTTGTTGCCGTTGAAGAGCAAAAGAAAAGACCGAGCTTCTCAAACAAGCGATCTGGGGGAAAGATGTTTGGGACTCTTGATAAGAGGGCTCGGGTTGATGAGCCGACCGATTGTAAGAAATGTGGAAAGGAGCACAGAGGTGGATGTAAACTGGGATCTAACTTGTGTTTCAAATGTGGCAAGACCGGGCATTACGCCCGTGAGTGCACACAACACTATAAGTGCTATTACTGTGGGGATGTCGGTCATCTGAGGAAGCCCAGGATGGGGGAAACCGGGAAGGGAAAGGGCCCAGAAAAGAAGGGAGAGGGATCTCGTGCGAAGACGCGAGCGTACGCACTGACGCAGGATCAGGCTAGGAAGGATCCCGATGTGGCGTCAGGTACGTTCATCCTTGACAACACTTTTGTTTTTGTGTTATTTGATTCAGGTGCCAGTAAGAGTTTTATATCTGCGACTTTCTGTAAACGAGTGAAGTACACTGTCAGTAAGCTAGAAAGGGCCTTTAGCGTAGAAACCGCTGAGGGTAGGACTGCGAGAGTGACCGATGTAGTTGACAACTCCACAATAAAAATAGAAGGTCATAGGTTCCCTGTTAGATTGTTTGTTATGGTTTTGGGTGGGTTCGATGTCGTGTTAGGTATGGATTGGCTAACTGCCAATGAAGCGCAAATTATATGCAAACGAAAGATAATCCGACTCAAGGCTCTGGATGGTAGCAAAGTCGAGGTTCTTGGAGATCGTGACGCCCCGATGCCAAACGTCATCTAGATGATTAAGGCAGCATATTACTTGAGGCGCGGATGCAAGGCTTATCTGGTGTATATAATTGACGAGTGTAAGGAAGTGAAGGAGCTAGACGATGTACCCGTGGTACGCGAGTACCCGGAAGTGTTTCCAGAGGATTTGCCTGGGATACCACCCGACAGAGAGATTGAATTTCGAATCGACTTAGTACCAGATGGCCAGCCCGTGGCTAAGGCTCCATATCGACTAGCACCAGTGGAGATGAAAGAGTTAATGGCACAACTAGATGAGTTACTTGAGAAGGGATTTATCCAACCGAGCATCTCGCCGTGTGGTGCTCCGGTGTTGTTTGTGAAGAAGAAAGACGGTTCGATGAGAATGTGTATCGATTATCACGAGTTGAACAAACGTACCGTGAAGAACAAGTACCCTTTACCAAGGATCGACGACCTGTTCGATCAATTACAGGGCGCAAGTTGGTTCTCAAAAATCGACCTTCGATCCAGGTACCATCAGTTGAAGGTGAGGGAAGAAGACATACCGAAAACCGCATTTCGCACGCGTTATGGACATTTCGAGTTCCGCGTGATGTCTTTTGGATTGACGAACGCCCCCGCAGCGTTCATGGATTTAATGAATAAGGTGTGTCGACCGATGCTGGACCGATCAGTAATCGTGTTCATCGATGATATCCTCATTTACTCCAAGAATGAGGGTGATCACGCGTGTCACTTGAAGGAAGTATTGGAAGCTCTAAAGAAGGAAAAATTGTATTCTAAGTTCTCCAAATGCGCGTTCTGGCTTAGGGAAGCCCAATTCCTAGGTCACGTTATTAACCCGAACGGCATTATGGTTGACCCAACAAAGATAGTGACGGTAAGAGAATGGAATATTCCTAAGACACCAACTGAAATCCGTAGTTTCTTGGGATTGGCAGGCTACTATCGGAGATTCATCCAGGATTTCTCGAAAATAGCTTCGCCGTTGACAAAGTTGACTTGGAAAGAGGTTAAGTATGAATGGGGTTCGACCCAAGAGGAGGCGTTTAAGAAACTGAAGAAGAGGCTAACCCAAGCTCCAGTCTTGGCCCTTCCCGAGGGCAATGAAGACTTAGTGGTATACTCTGACGCTTCGGGTCAGGGATTGAGATGCGTGTTGATGCAACGCGGGAGAGTGATCGCGTATGCGTCACGGCAGTTGAAGATTCACGAAGCTAATTATCCAACCCACGATTTGGAACTTTCTGCTGTCGTATTCGCATTGAAAATCTGGAGGCACTACTTGTACGGGGTGAAGTTTACTATTTACTCCGACCACAAAAGTTTAAAGTATTTCTTCGAACAAAAGAAGCTTAATATGAGGCAGAGACGATGGTTGGAACTCCTGAAGGATTATGACTGTGAGATCATGTACCATCCTGGAAAGGCAAACGTGGTGGCTTACGCTCTAAGCCGAAAGGATGTACCTACTCCTATTAGAGTGAAAGCTTGCCAGTTGGTGGTAACATCGGATGTGATGAGAGAAATTGAAAAGGCTCAAGATGAGGCACTTAAAGAAGAAAACATAAAGAAGGAAAGGATGGTTGGCCAACAGGACAAGTTGGAATATAACACCCTTGGTGTTAGGACACGTTTTAGGCGGGTATGGATACCTATGAGTGGCGAGCTTAGAACAAACATTTTGGATGAGGCTCATAAATCTCGATACTCTATCCATCCTAGTACCAACAAAATGTACCAAGATCTGAGGAAGGAATACTGGTGGCCTGGAATGAAATATGATGTGACGAAGTATGTAAGCAAGTGCTTGAGTTGCTCACAAGTAAAGGCTGAACACCAGAAACCGTATGGAAAGATTCAGCCACTTGATATACCAGAATGGAAGTGGGAACACATTACCATGGACTTCATAACCAAGCTACCTCGCACAGCTAAAGGTCATGACACCATTTGGGTAATTGTGGACCGTTTAACGAAGAGTGCTCATTTCCTACCTATTCGGGAGACGTTCTCGTCGGAGAGGTTAGCGGAAGTATTTATTAACGAAGTAGTAGTACGGCATGGTATGCCTTTGACGATCGTATCTGACCGGGACACACGATTCACATCGAGGTTCTGGAAAAGATTTCACGAGGCGATGGGCACGAGGTTCAATATTAGCACGGCGTACCACCCACAAACGGACGGTCAGTCTGAAAGGACCATTCAGACATTGGAGGATATGCTTCGTGCTTGTATTATCGATTTTGGCGGCAGTTGGGACAGTCATCTGCCGTTAGCCGAATTCTCCTACAACAATAGTCATCACACGACGATAGGCATGCCGCCTTACGAAATGTTATATGGGAGAAGATGTAGGACCCCGGTTTGTTGGGGTGAGATTGGACAGAAGGAATTAGGAAGTCTTGAAGTCGTAAAAGAAACTTCGAAAAGATTTGATCAAATCAAAGCACGAATGAAGGCCGCACAAGATCGTCAGAAATCCTATGCGGACAAACGACGAAGGCCTATTGAGTTAGATGTTGGGGACAGGGTAATGTTGAAAGTTTCACCCTGGAAGAGAATCATACGATTCAGGAAGAGAGGAAAGTTAAGTCCGAGGTTTGTCGGAACATTCAGGATAATGACGCGGGTTGGTGAAGTCGCTTATCGGTTAGAGTTGCCTGATGAGTTAAGTGGGATTCATCCTACCTTCCATGTATCACACTTGCGAAAGTGTTTGGCTGATGAATCGGCTCACGTACCACTTACTGACATCGAGGTCGACAACAGCCTTAACTACATCGAAGAACCCGTGGCCATCTTAGACAAGAAGGAGAAGCGTTTGCGTAATAAGGTTATCCAATTGGTTAATGTAACATCCCAAAAATAAAACGACGATTAAAATGACGAAATAAACGAACGAGGCATGTCGGGTCGGGTCAGATGGGCTAGAAGGGGAGCCTCCCCTATAAATAGCCAAGGTCACAACCCATTTCTCTCATTTGCAATTTCTAGAGAGAGAAACCGTAGAGAGAGAAAGTTGTCGGATCGACCCGAGATTTGAGAAGTGTGTTGCTCCATAACTCGTGAGAAGAACCTCCGGATCAGAAGCTCGATTCAGGTAACGATCCAACCTAAATCTGAGTTTTTGTTCGTTTTTGGGATTTTCGGGTTTTGGCTAAAAAGGCAAAGATTTTGCAGATGGAACTTAAAAATGAGCTTAGGTATAGCATCTAGAATGAAAACCGAACGTTTTGATCTAAGAAAAGTTGAGATACTGACTAGATCAGACTCACATGCAAAAGCTTCGGATTTTTGGGAAGACAATCTGTGCAGACCCCATCGAAACTAGTAGTTTCGATATGTGCAGG
Source organism: Smallanthus sonchifolius (assembly GCA_023525975.1). NCBI lineage: Eukaryota > Viridiplantae > Streptophyta > Magnoliopsida > Asterales > Asteraceae > Smallanthus > Smallanthus sonchifolius. Next base: position 267,217 of record CM042037.1, read on the forward strand.
TCCATCGAAACTACAAGTTTCGATATGTGCAGGTCCATCGAAACTACAAGTTTTGATATGTGCAGGTCCATCGAAACTACAAGTTTCGATATGTGCAGGTCCATCGAAACTACAAGTTTCCATATGTGCAGACATCAGAACTGATTAAGTGAAGTCAGTATGTTTAGAAGGGTTAAACCGTTAGAGTCGGTATTGGTCTGATGTGTATTTAACTAATCCATTCAGATCGGAAGTGAAGTTGTTGGACCTTTGTTTAGGACAACCGAGACTAGCTTATAAGGTGAGTTCTAGAAGCCCTCTTTTAAATGTCTTAATAATGTTTTTGGGCTGGTATGCACACGTGATGATTTTATAAAACGATGTTATGAAACGATGTTTACGAAGGATGTATGTAACGTTTTATAAAATGATGTTTATGAAGGATGTTTTAGAAGGAAGGTTTATGAAGGAAGTGTTTATGAAATATTTTGCCAAAAGAAGTTTACGAAGTGTTTTAACGAATGAGAATGTTTTTTTTTAATAAAACGTACGAATGCTTTAACTGAAGTTTTTGAAGTAAAAGAAGCGAAGGTTTACGAAAGTCACAAACGAACGAATCTGCCAATATTCCTTAGGGAATGAAGGTTAAGGGATGGGAAGTATGTTATGGGCCTTTACCTTTTAGGGGCCTCTGTGGCTGGCCAACTGTTGTACAACTGGGGCGATGACGGTCGTCAAGGGGATTATCGTGATCCTTGAAGTTGGTACGATTTACCTTACGGGGTAGTCGTGCTTGAAGTTAAGTACTTGTGTCCGACGGGATGCAGTGCTTGAAGTTTGGTACGCGCTATCCTTTGGGACGCCGTGCTTGAAGGGTTGAATGACCTAAGTATCGGGCCCTAGGAGTTCCTCACCCGAAGGACAGTACGGTGATGATGGGCCTAGTGGTGGTGATCCTTAAGTTATTCAACCAGTATGTAACGTTTGGATTTGACGGTTAGGAGAAGGCGCAGATTCTATATGTTCGTTGACTTATGAAGTGTTATGTTTGTTATTGCATTATTTTACGTACGCTTTTTATTAAATGAAGTACGAAGTGATGTTTTTGGCAATTTATTTGAAGTTAAGGTTTTATGTTAAAACTATAACTCACGAGCGTAGCTGATGTTTTTAGTGTGCACATTCAGGTTAAGACAGGTTATGAGGATGGACGGCGATGCTTGGCAAGCGAAAAGAGTTACCCAGCTGATCATGAAGACTGGCATCCCGTTATGTTTAGTTATGATGTAAATATGTTTTAAACTATATTTACGCTTCCGCATGTATGAACAAGTTTTAATTATGATGAATGAATGAAGTTTTCCGCTGCGTTATTTGATATTCATGTTTAAGAACTGTTTGTGAATGAGTAAATCCAACAAGTGGGGCCTCCCGGGTTTGGGGCCTTACAAGTTGGTATCAGAGCAATAGTTTGAGAGATTCGGACACTCTCAGTGTCTGAACTTAAACTTTGAATGGGACCGAAAGCGGATGCCAGTACGGGTAACTCGAGCCAAAGCATCAGGTATGAAGGTAATATATATATTACGTATATAGTATGCCTTAGAAAGGGTTAAGTAAGGACTTGTGTTCTGATGGAATCACAAAGGTGGTCAAATAGAAATCGAAAGGTAGTGTAATGGTTAATTACAGATGGCCAGTGTATATTAACATCTTACAGTACTTATTGAATTTTATTTGTTAACTAGCGTGATGACATTGGATTTCTTGTCTTATAGAACGAAATGGCGAGAAGAGGAAACGGAAGGCGTGGTGGCCGTACCGGTGGTCGTACCGGCGGTCGAAATGGTGGGCGTGGCAGGATCCCTGCGCGCCAAGAGTATAGTGAAGAAGGAAGTGTTCACACTGAACCGGCGGTTAGTGTGCATGAAGCTGAGCAGACACAGGTTGAAGAACAACCTTTCACTTTTGAACCAGAAGTGAGGGCAGCCATAGCTCGAGAGTTTACGGAGTTGATGAAGACTTCTCTACCAGGTCTGTTGGCAGAAGCATTGAAGCAGGTCAATGCGGTGGGTGGGTCTAGCACGGCAGTTGGTGCTCAGAACAATGAGACCGACAATGCACCGCCTGCTCGCGGATGTGATTATAAGTCCTTTAAGGCATGTGACCCACCGGTCCTCACTGGAAAGAAAGACGCGGTGGCTACATTTGACTGGGTGATCCGTATGGAAGCTGCCATTCGTCTGAGCGAGTGTCGAACGGATCAAGTTGTAAAATTTGCTGCTAACTCCTTGAGGGAGGAAGCATCCCATTGGTGGGAAGGTATACGTCAGGCAAAAGGGAGCGAGATTGTGGATGCGATGGTGTGGGCTGACTTGAAAACTTTGGTGATAAAGAATTTCTGCCCAAGGAACGAGATTGAGAAGGTAGAGAGGGAATTTCTGGGTTTGAAGGCCGGGAGCATGACGCACCGGCAGTACACAACCCGATTTAATGAACTGGCACGTCTGGTGCCACACCTTGTCACGACGGAAGAAAGAAAAATTTCAAGTTACATTCAAGGGTTGCCGGACCAGGTCCGCACCTATGTCAAGGCAAACGCCCCTACTACCTATGATTCGGTAGTAGAACTGAGCGGCGTAGTATTTGATGATCTGGTGCTGAATGTTGTTGCCATTGAAGAACCTAAGAAGAAGTTGAGTTTTCCCGCTAAACGATCGGGTGGGAAGTTGTTTAGGGCTCGGGACAAGCAGGCCAGGGTAGGCGAGATGACAGTCTGTGGGAAATGTGGGATAAGACACGCAGGCGAATGTCGATTAGGATCGAATCTGTGCTTTAAATGCGGCAAGACCAGACATTACTCCCGTGAATGCCCGCAAGGCTACAAATGCTACAATTGTGGGGAAAGTGGTCATATGAGTCGGGAATGCACCAAGCCCAGGATGGGGGAAACCGGGAAGGGAAAGGGCCCGGAAAAGAAGGGAGAGGGATCTCGTGCAAAGACTCGTGCGTACGCACTGACGCAGGAACAAGCCAGGGCGGATCCCGATGTGGCGTCAGGTACGTTCGTCCTTAACAACACTCTTGTTTCTGTGTTATTTGATTCGGGTGCCGGTAAGAGTTTCATATTTGCGTCTTTTTGTAAGAGAATGAAGTACGCTGCCAGTAAGTTAGAAAGGGCCTTTAGCGTAGAAACCGCTGAGGGTAGAACTACAAGAGTAACCGATGTAGTTAACAACTCCACGATAAAGATAGAAGGTCATAGATTTCCTGTCAAATTGTTCGTTATGGTTTTGGGAGGGTTCGATGTTGTGTTGGGTATGGATTGGCTAACTGCCAATGAAGCGCAAATTATATGTAAACGAAAGATAATCCAACTCAAGGCTCCAGATGGTAGCAAAGTCGAGGTTTTTGGAGATCGTGACGCCCCGATGCCAAATGTCATCTCAATGATTAAGGCAACAAATTATTTGAGGCGCGGATGCGAGGCTTATCTGGTATATGTAATTGATAAGTGTAGGGAAGTGAAGGAACTAGACGATGTACCCGTGGTACGCGAGTACCCGGAGGTGTTTCCAGAGGATTTGCCTGGGATACCACCCGATAGAGAAATTGAGTTCCGAATTGACTTAGTACCAGATGCCCAGCCCGTGGCTAAGGCTCCATATCGACTAGCACCAGTGGAGATGAAGGAACTTATGGTTCAACTAGACGAGTTACTTGAGAAAGGATTTATTCAACCGAGCATCTCGCCGTGGGGTGCTCCGGTGTTGTTCGTAAAGAAGAAAGATGGTTCGATGAGAATGTGTATCGATTACCGCGAGTTGAATAAACGAACGGTGAAGAACAAGTACCCTTTACCAAGGATCGATGACCTGTTCGACCAGTTGCAAGGCGCAAGTTGGTTCTCGAAAATCGACCTTCGGTCCGGGTACCATCAGTTGAAGGTGAGGGAAGAAGACATACCGAAAACTGCATTTCGCACGCGTTATGGACATTTTGAGTTCCGCGTAATGTCTTTCGGATTGACGAACGCCCCCGCAGCGTTCATGGATTTAATGAATAGGGTGTGTCGACCGATGCTGGATCGATCGGTAATAGTGTTTATCGACGACATCCTTATCTACTCCAAGAATGAGGGTGATCACGCGTGTCACTTGAAGGAAGTATTGGAAGCTCTGAAGAATGAGAAGTTGTATGCTAAGTTCTCCAAATGTGCGTTCTGGCTTAGGGAAGTCCAGTTCCTAGGTCACGTTATTGGCCCGAACGGCATTATGGTTGACCCAGCAAAGATAGTAACGGTAAGTGAATGGGACATTCCTAAGACGCCAACTGAAATCCGCAGTTTCTTAGGATTGGCAGGCTACTATCAGAGATTCATTCAGGATTTCTCGAAAATAGCTTCGCCATTAACAAAGTTGACTCGGAAGGAAGTAAAGTACGAATGGGGTTCGACCCAGGATGAGGCGTTTAAGGAATTGAAAGAGAAGCTAACACAAGCTCCAGTCTTGGCCCTTCCCGAGGGCAGTGAAGATATGGTGGTATACTCTGACGCTTCGGGTCAGGGATTGGGGTGTGTGTTGATGCAGCGTGGTAGAGTGATTGCATATGCGTCGCGGCAGTTGAAAGTTCACGAAGTCAACTATCCGACTCACGATTTGGAACTTGCTGCTGTCGTATTTGCATTAAAAATCTGGAGGCACTACCTGTACGGGGTAAAGTTTACTGTTTACTCCGACCACAAAAGTTTGAAGTACTTCTTCGAACAAAAGGAGCTTAATATGAGGCAGAGGAGATGGTTGGAACTCCTGAAGGACTATGACTGTGAAATAATGTACCACCCTGGAAAGGCAAACGTGGTGGCTGACGCTCTAAGCCGAAAGGATGTGCCTACTCCTATTAGAGTGAAAGCTTGCCAGTTGGTGGTAACATCGGATGTGATGAGCGAGATCGAAAAAGCTCAAGATGAGGCACTTAAAGAAGAAAACATAAAGAAGGAAAGGATGGTTGGCCAACAGGACAAGTTGGAATATAACACCCTTGGTGTTAGAACACGTTATGGACGGGTATGGATACCTATGGGTGGCGAGCTTAGAACCAAAATCTTGGATGAGGCTCATAAGTCTCGTTACTCTATCCATCCCGGTACCAACAAAATGTACCAAGACCTGAAGAAGGACTACTGGTGGCCTGGAATGAAATGTGATGTAACGAAGTATGTAAGCAAGTGCTTGACTTGCTCGCAAGTAAAGGCTGAACACCAGAAACCGTATGGAAAGATTCAACCACTTGATATACCAGAATGGAAGTGGGAACACATTACCATGGACTTCATAACCAAGCTACCTCGCACAGCTAAAGGTCATGACACCATTTGGGTAATTGTGGACCGATTAACAAAGAGTGCTCATTTCCTACCTATTTGCGAGACGTTCTCGTCGGAAAGGTTAGCGGAAGTATTTATTAACGAAGTAGTAGCATGGCATGGGATGCCTTTGACGATAGTATCCGACCGGGACACACGATTCACATCGAGGTTCTGGAAAAGATTTCACGAAGCGATGGGCACGAGGCTTAATATCAGCACAGCATACCACCCGCAAACGGATGGTCAGTCCGAAAGGACCATTCAGACATTGGAAGATATGCTCCGTGCTTGTATTATCGACTTTGGTGGCAGTTGGGACAGTCATCTGCCGTTAGCCGAATTCTCCTACAACAATAGTCATCACACGACTATAGGCATGCCGCCTTACGAAATGTTGTATGGTAGAAGATGCAGGACCCCGGTTTGTTGGGGTGAGAATGGACAGAAGGAGTTAGGAAGTCTGGAAGTCATAAAAGAAACGTCGGAAAGGTTTGATCAAATCAAAGCTCGAATGAAGGCCGCACAAGATCGCCAGAAATCCTATGCGGATAGACGACGAAGGCCTATCGAGTTTGATGTTGGGGATAGAGTAATGTTGAAAGTGTCGCCCTGGAAGGGAATCATACGATTCAGGAAGAGAGGAAAGTTAAGTCCGAGGTTTGTCGGACCGTTCAGGATAATGGCACGGGTTGGGGAAGTCGCTTATCGGTTGGAGTTGCCTGATGAGTTAAGTGGGATTCATCCTACCTTCCATGTATCACACTTGCGAAAGTGTTTGGCGGATGAATCGGCTCACGTACCACTTACCGACATCGAGGTCGACAACAGCCTTAATTACATCGAAGAACCCGTGGCCATCTTAGACAGGAAGGAGAAGCGGTTGCGTAATAAGGTTATCCAATTGGTTAAAGTCCAATGGAAACATCGGAAGGGATCGGAAGCCACTTGGGAAACAGAGAAGGAAATGAGGGAGTCGTACCCTCATCTATTTGACTTATGATAGGTTTCGGGGACGAAACCTATTGTAAGGGGGTAGACTTGTAACATCCCAAAAATAAAACGACGGTTAAAATGACGAAATAAACGAACGAGGCATGTCGGGTCGGGTCAGATGGGCTAGAAGGGGAGCCTCCCCTATAAATAGCCAAGGTCACAACCCATTTCTCTCATTTGCAACTTCTAGAGAGAGAAACCGTAGAGAGAGAAAGTTGTCGGATCGACCCGAGATTTGAGAAGTGTGTTGCTCCATAACTCGTGAGAAGAACCTCCGGATCAGAAGCTCGATTCAGGTAACGATCCGACCTAAATCTGAGTTTTTGTTCGTTTTTGGGATTTTCGGGTTTTGGCTAAAAAGGCAACGATTTTGCGGATGGAACTTAAAAATGAGCTTAGGTATAGCATCTAGAATGAAAACCGAACGTTTTGATCTAAGAAAAGTTGAGATACTGACTAGATCAGACTCACATGCAAAAGCTTCGGATTTTTGGGAAGACAATCTGTGCAGACCCCATCGAAACTACTAGTTTCGATACTACTAGTTTCGATATGTGCAGGTCCATCGAAAGTACAAGTTTCGATATGTGCAGGTCCATCGAAACTACAAGTTTCGATATGTGCAGACATCAGAACTGATTAAGTGAAGTCAGTATGTTTAGAAGGGTTAAACCGTTAGAGTCGGTATTGGTCTGATGTGTATTTAACTAATCCATTCAGATCGGAAGTGAAGTTGTTGGACCTTTGTTTAGGACAACCGAGACTAGCTTATAAGGTGAGTTCTAGAAGCCCTCTTTTAAATGTTTTAATAATGTTTTTGGGCTGGTATGCACACGTGATGATTTTATAAAACGATGTTATGAAACGATGTTTACGAAGGATGTATGTAACGTTTTATAAAATGATGTTTATGAAGGATGTTTTAGAAGGAAGGTTTATGAAGGAAGTGTTTATGAAATATTTTGCCAAAAGAAGTTTACGAAGTGTTTTAACGAATGAGAATGTTTTTTTTTAATAAAACGTACGAATGCTTTAACTGAAGTTTTTGAAGTAAAAGAAGCGAAGGTTTACGAAAGTCACAAACGAACGAATCTGCCAATATTCCTTAGGGAATGAAGGTTAAGGGATGGGAAGTATGTTATGGGCCTTTACCTTTTAGGGGCCTCTGTGGCTGGCCAACTGTTGTACAACTGGGGCGATGACGGTCGTCAAGGGGATTATCGTGATCCTTGAAGTTGGTACGATTTACCTTACGGGGTAGTCGTGCTTGAAGTTAAGTACTTGTGTCCGACGGGATGCAGTGCTTGAAGTTTGGTACGCGCTATCCTTTGGGACGCCGTGCTTGAAGGGTTGAATGACCTAAGTATCGGGCCCTAGGAGTTCCTCACCCGAAGGACAGTACGGTGATGATGGGCCTAGTGGTGGTGATCCTTAAGTTATTCAACCAGTATGTAACGTTTGGATTTGACGGTTAGGAGAAGGCTTCTATATGTTCGTTAACTTATGAAGTGTTATGTTTGTTATTGCATTATTTTACGTACGCTTTTTATTAAATGAAGTACGAAGTGATGTTTTTGGCAATTTATTTGAAGTTAAGGTTTTATGTTAAAACTAGAACTCACCAGCGTAGCTGACGTTTTTAGTGTGCACATTCAGGTTAAGACAGGTTATGAGGATGGACGGCGATGCTTGGCAAGCGAAAAGAGTTACCCGGCTGATCATGAAGACTGGCATCCCGTTATGTTTAGTTATGATGTAAATATGTTTTAAACTATGTTTACGCTTCCGCATGTATGAACAAGTTTTAATTATGATGAATGAATGAAGTTTTCCGCTGCGTTATTTGATATTCATGTTTAAGAACTGTTTGTGAATGAGTAAATCCAACAAGTGGGGCCTCCCGGGTTTGGGGCCTTACAGTTAAAGTCCAATGTAAACATCGAAAGGGATCGGAAGCCACTTGGGAAACGGAGAAGGAAATGAGGGAGTCGTACCCTCATCTATTTGACTTATGATAGGTTTCGGGGACGAAACCTATTGTAAGGGGGGTAGACTTGTAACATCCCAAAAAAAATAAATAAAACGACAGTTAAAATGACGAAATAAACGAACGAGGCATGTCGGGTCGGGTCGGATGGGTCGGCGGGCTGGAAGAGGAGCCTCCCCTATAAATAGCCAAGGTCACCACCCTTTTTCTCTCATTTGTACCTTCTAGAGAGAGAAACCGTAGAGAGAGAAAGTTGGCGGATCGACCCAAGATTTCAGAAAAGTGTTACTCCATAACTCATGAGAAGAACCTCCGGATCAGAAGCTCGATTCAGGTAACGATCCGACCTAAATCTGAGTTTTAGTTCGTTTTTGGGTTTTTCGGGTTTTGGGTGAAAATGTAACATTTTAACGGGTGAAACTGAAGGATAAACATAGATTTGAGTTCCTTAATGGAAAACGAACGTTTTGAATGCAAACAGGTTCGGGATCTTGACGTGATCAGACCCAAATGAGAAAGTTAGGGTTTTTGCGAAGAACAGGTCGTGCGCACTTACCAAGTGCGCACGGAGCAGGTCATGCGTACTTATCAAGTACGCAGGAAGAGGGGTCTGTGCACTTGCTAAGTGCGCCGGAAGAGGAGTCTGCGCACTTGCTAAGTGCGCAGGAAGAGGGGTCTGCGCACTTGCTAAGTGCGCAGGAAGCAGGGTCTGCGCACTTAGCAAGTGCGCATGCATCAGGATGATTAGGAAAAGTCGGTATGTTTAGAAGGTTAAACCGTTAGAGTCGGGATTGGGTCTGATGTGCATTTAACTAATCAATTCAGATCGGAAGTGACGTTGTTGGGCCTTTGTTTAGGACAACTGAGACTAGCTTATAAGGTGAGTTCTAGAAGCCCTCTTTTAAATGTTTTATATAATGTTTTCGGGCTGGTGTGTATACATATGAAATGTTGTTTTATAAAATGATGTTCATGAAACTATGTTTACGAAATGAAATGATTTGGAATGAACGGTTTATGGAAAGAAAGTTTTATGAACGGAATGTTTACGAACGGATGTTTATAAAGAAATGGTTTAAAGTAAAGGTAAAGGGTTTCGAAAGTGAAGGAAAGGTTTTGTGAAAAGAAAAGAAAAAGGGCAAAGGTTTTAAAGAAGTCATTACAAATCTAATCTGTCGAATGAATGGAATTGACGAATGAAGTATGGGAATGAGATTCCCAGCCTTGTGGTAGATTATGGACAGCGAGCCATAGTTACCATAAGAACAACAGGGGCAGTGTCTTAGTGGCCTGCCAATGGTTTGATGTTGTACAACTGGTATGGAGTAACGACGGTTACTCAGGGTTAACGTGACCCCACGTGAGGTTAAATTATGATCCGACAGTGTTATGGCTGAGAGCCATAGCCGTCGATGGAAGTTTTCGGTTTATGGCTGAGAATCATAGCCTTCAATGGAGGTTGTCGGTCTATGGCTGAGAGCCATAGGGGGGCAACTGAATGGGTATTGTCGGTCCTCGTGCAGTTAGCCGTGGGGGCAATACCAAAAAGGGAATTGACGGAATGTTGTGGCAACGATGGTGATACGTAACGGTTGACCATGACATGCAGGGTTCCTTCGGGGACACAGAGACGCGTAACGATACAGATTTTAGATAGTAATATATGACTTAAATGAATGTTAAATGTTTTAAACAAATGATCCGTTCAATGTGTTTAAATGTGTGAAGGTTTATGAATGAAAGGCCCTGTTTTCTTATACGTGATGTTAAACCCTATTGAATGTTTTGAATGATGAACCATTTCTTAAATCGAAGAAAACTAGAACTCACCAGCGTAGCTGACTTTTTAGTGTGCACATTCAGGTTAAGGCAGGTTATGAGGACGGACGGTGATGCTTGGCTAGAGATGAAGAGTTACCCGACTGCTTTGGAAGACTGGCATCCCGTTATGCTTTGTTTTAGTTTATTTTATGTTTTAAGCAATGTTTACGCTTCCGCATGTATGAACAATGTAATAGTTACGATTTAATGAAGTATTTTCCGCTGCGCTATTTGATATTCATGTTTAAGAACTGTTTGTGAATGAGTAAATCCAACAAGTGAGGCCTTCCGGGTTTGGGGCCTTACACCATCTCAGAACCTTATAATGTAAGTACAGTATTGATCTAAGGTTCTATGATATAGGCTTAAAAGGATCCGGGTCGGGTACGGTTCTAGAACCGTATAAAACCAACCAGAACCTTAAACCCGCATTATCAGAATTAGATATTTACACTCACCGAATAGTTACCTTGTAAGCTTTTTTTTATACGATCTTTATATTCATAATTCCTATGTTGTAGATTACTATTACTATAATTAAAAAGATTAGAGAATTAAAGTTTAAAATTGGAGATAAGGTAGCAATCAATCCCATTTCCATCAGCTTATTTGCATATCATACTACCTACTTGTTTGCAAGTCCTAATCCATACGCACACAACAACCTTAATCCATATGCACGCAACAACCATCTAATCCATATGCAGGCAGCAACCGTAATCCATCCCATTCACATCCATACGCATGTAGCCATCCCATACGCATCCAACCCAAGCGGGCCCACACATGTAAACGGGTCCAAACCCATGAAACTTACCTGTAAACCCGCGTACCCGTATCCCTAGAGTACAGTTCACGGTATGAGAATTAGCCTTAAATGGATTCGGGTCTACCCGTATGGGTCGGGTCTGACCCATATGCGCAGCCCTACGAGTATCTAATAGGTTGACGGTACACAAGAGTAGAAACATCCAAGGTCAAGGGATGATATGTAGTTATAACGGTGAGAAGTGTATACTCTCCAAGTAGTAAGGTATGCTTATATACTTAAACGTGTATATGCTATGCAGCATTAACTGTGGACCAAAATTTGTACATAAACATAAGTATTGTGACCCCCATGTTATAAAAACCTTATATAGGTCAAAAGTGTTCATAGGTGATTAGACCTCTAAATTATAAAGGGAAAAGAAGAAGATAAAGAGTAAATAATACTAATATGCAAAACTGTGGCTAAATCAATTTCGAGGGAGATACATTTATAACACACTGAAACTTAAAAGAGGTGGTGTAAGGTATAATTTGAATAAAGATGAATGGATTAAGGGTTTTGGCTACGGTGCGGGTAATGGTGAAGGGAACAGGGAGGTACTAATCGGGTTCATATGGGGTTCGACTCTAATGAAGCTAATTCAATTGTGACCATGGGATGGGAAGTAGTTTAATCAGATTGTTGGGAGCCAATGGTGGCATTTAAACCATGATATCAATGAATTAAGGCATGTGTATGGAGGATAATCGATTAGGGTTTGAATGAGATGTTATTGCATGGAGAGGCAACCTCCTTGTGCATGAGATCGGGGTGGGTCATGGTATGGGTTGGTTAAACATGACCTAGGATGACATGAAGAAGCCAACACAATTGACTCATTTGATAATTCCTTTGGTTTTAAGGATTAGATGATGATGTAATTGCATGTATGAAAAGGATTTTTGATTCTTGGAGCAAAATGGAAGATGTTTCAAGAAATTAAGTCCATAATCATCTATAATTTCATAAAATCAAGTCAGAAGATCTTCTTTTACCTTAGAACCCTAGTAATCATGGAGTAAAGTTAGGGGTTTGATAAAAGGATGATCTAATTTGGGAATTCTTGTTTAAATGAGTTTGTTTGAGTTTACCTATGGTTTATATTCTCTTAAAATTCCATTGTTGATGATTATATGTTCATACATGAAGAGATTCTTTTTCTTCATGATCATGAATGACTAAAATTTGAGTTTTATGATGTATTTGTAACATCCAAAAATTTCAACTAATTTTAACTTTTAACACACGCGAAAAATAGGTCCCAGTTAACACTCTTGAGAAAACAATACATGTTAAATTACAACAAAATGCCAACATAACTTGTTTTAAAACATTCGACCGGCATCTTAAAACAACAACACGTTTCAACATCTATGAGATGACTCAAAACAAGTTCAATGAATCCCAACAAAGGGTTCCAACTCCAACATCCACGAAAATGAATGAGAATCCAAACCGACACGAAGTGTGACCCGAGACTTCGACCGGAGCTTTATATACAAGAAAACACTATAAAACAACCATTAGTAATGATATATAACCCCCTTATGAGCCCCGGAGGCCCTTACGACAATAATCAACCAAAAACGACATTTTGGCATTTTGGGCGTAAATAGGACCGTAAACAGGCCACTTTGGGCGTAAATACTCCGGGGCGGCGTAAATTACTCCGGCCCGTCGTAAATTACTCCGGTCCAAAATCAGCCAAATTCTTTTATAAAATTTCAGCCTTTTCGACCCTCCCGACTCGACCCCTAGTCGTTTTAAGAAACCAACAACATTTCATGAATGTTGCAAACACCTAACAACCCTACCATACTTTTTTGTGAGTTTCCAAAGACCTCAAACCGCCACAAACAACTATGTGCAGTTCACGACCTCAATTAACTTCCGTGTGAGGTTCTTAGACTTCAAATACCACAACACGACTTGAGAAGTTCATGACCTCAAATAACTACAATGTGAGGTTCTTAGACTTCAAACTCCTCTATATGAGGCTCTAAAGACCTCAAACGCCATAACACAACCTTGTGAAATTCATGACCTCAAATTACTTTCGTGTGAGGTTCTTAGACCTCAAGCAACAACGACATTAGTGAAGTTCAAAGACTTCAAGCTACATTGACATATGTGAGGTTCATGACCTCAATTCCACCAAGTGCATTTTACTTTGACTCTTACCACATATTAGTCAAATTACACCAAATCACCACATATTACATATTAGTTTGACTCATACCACACTAAGTCAAATTACACCAATATATCACCTCTAATTTGACTACACATCACATAAGTCAATTACACAAATATATCACCTCTTGTTTGACTATACACCATATAAGTCAATTACACCAATATATCACATCTAGTTTGACTATACACCACATAAGTCAATTACACCTATATATCACCTCTTGTTTGACTATACACCATATAAGTCAATTGCACCAATATATCACATCTAGTTTGACTATACGCCACATAAGTCAATTACACCAATATATCACATCTAATTTGACTATACACCACATAAGTCAATTACACCAACTTATCATATTCTACATTTTAGTTTGACTATATACTACATAGTCAACTACTCCAATTTCAACTACATTATGCGTACAAGTTTTACTTTTACCACCCAAATCAATTTTACACCAATTCACCATATAAGTTTATTAACTTAATTCATCAAATAATAAGACGATGTTCTTAGACCTCAATCACCATGCACCCACCCTAACATATTTTCACCATATGCAATTTCCTTATTTTTCAACATAAAATTAGACACATATAAGATATTTGAAAAACCAACATGTAAATCAAATATGTGTAATTACCACCACCTATCGTTACTAAGTAAGTGCAAAGCACTTACCTTTAGCTAAAGACAATTCCACTTGGTCTTCAAAGCTAGCTCACTTAATAACTTGATTACCTAGCAATCAACTTGCATTTAGTAATCATACAATCTCAATTCATTCACCACATTGAGATTCATGACACACCAATAATCTAAAGATCAATACCCCAACTTAATTTGGTTAACACAACTTTAACCAAACCTCTAACACCCAGTTTAACCTTCAACCCATATTGACCCGTTTGACCCATTAAAGTCAATATTCCAAATTCACCAATTCATCATTTACCAATAGAGGTCTAACACCCACCCTAGACCTTATGGATTTCTCCCATTCTAAACTTGATTAATCACACCTTAATCAAGTTTCAAACCTCCCCAAACAACATTCACCCATTATGACCCATTTGGGGTTTCACCAAAGTTACACCAAATCTCAATTTTTACAATTCACCATAAAAATTGGGCCTTTATGGTTAGTTGTGTGTCTGTTAACTCCCTAGACGCTTACCCAACCTCAATTCAACATTCAAACATCCCCAAATATAAAATCCCCAATTTGCTACTCAAAAACCCTAACTTTCAAATCATGAAATTGGATATTTAGATGATGTTATATACCTCCCATTACTTGAAATCAAGCTAGATTATAACATTTAACAAGTTATTAAACATCTAGACCACCCAAATCAGCCCTAAAATTGTATTCCTCCCAAGAACATCTCTAATGGAGGTTCAAGAGATTAAAAGGCTACTTACTTGATGTTTGGAAGAAGCTGAACTCCTCAAGTCGTCCAGATTATACATGCAATTCATCAATTTCGTTATTGATCTCTCTCCGTTATTGCTCTCTCCTGGAATTCGCCAAAACACACACAAGTGTGTGTGTTTTGGTGACCTGGCCCCAACAAAAGAGACAATTCAACATTTTACACACCAAGCCCCCGAAATTCATGAAATAACCCTTTCTTCCAAAACTAGACATAAATAAACAAACCCTCAACTTGGTTATATTTATCTTTCACCCTTATAATTTTATTTAAGCACATAACATTATATTTTAGGATTTCGGTTTGTTACAAATCATCCCCCCTAATTTTGGGTTTCGTCCTCGAAACCCGCCACCACATGCTCAACTTAGGGTAGCAATACAACATTCATCCTCCTTTTCTTTCTCAAAGTCCATTCCACTTTTCATTGTGCTTTCAAGGAATAAAACAAGATAGGTCTCTCATTGCACAATTAATTCGTCCCACTATCTAACATAGTCTCCAGTTCTCTCACAAAATAAGACATTCATCATCCACCTCAACACCGCCATGAGAAACAACAACTTCTCCCGCCAAACATTTTCGTTAATGGACCACGTGAAATGTATCATGGAATATACTCGACTCCTCTAGTAACTCCAATTGGAAATCCACACCATTATAGTCCATAAGTCGGACGATCCAACAAAACGGGGACTTAGCTTCCCACGTTTTCGAACCAGAAACACCACCCCGACCAAATGGTATTCGACACCTTTCACCATTCAGTAATTCAATTATCGGTATACGAATACTCAACGGTAATTAAGATGATATCATCTTCTAACCATCGATAATTACTCACTCGATTTCCTCCAATCGAAAAGTAAAACCGAAATTTCAGCCCGACTAGAAAAGGTAGGGTCACACCACGCCGTGTCACACACTTCCTTAAATCAACATTCTACAACTACTCGGAAGAGTAAGTTTCCTTTATGAACAGGAAATATGCATTCTCGGACATACGACCCGCCATTACCAAAATCATAACACGCTCCCACCATTTACATATAACTTCGTATTCAACTCCACTACAAGTTTCTCCCACCTCATAATTGAAAGTTTCATATCCTCCACACCAACCCATCCATTGAGATTTAAGGTCTCAAGTGTTTCATACTTTTGGGATTCACGGATCCCATCACATACTTACAACACTCCTTTGAAGCTCGAGACTTCAATTCAACCACCAAATAAACAGTCACCCGTTTCCTCCTCGAGTTATCTCATTTAGTTGCTACAATCAAGTTTACAAATAAGAAAATACGCGATAATCCTGTCTCATAGCATAATGAAATAACCGAGTCTAATGCGAGTGGCACCAAAATAACCAACAAGCACACGGTTTCACCAAGTAAGGATATGGCAAATGCCATACCCAAATCCTCTTTCACAACTCTGAAAGGCAGCTCCTTCTCCGTGACCCAAACACTCATTTTATCTCCAATGACTTAATCATAAGTCATCCTTTGAGATTCAAAGATCTCAATCACATTCCCTCTTGAAGTTCAAAGACTTCATTCTCAAATAACGTTGGTGAAGTTCTAGGACTTAAAACACCACTTGTGAAGTTCTAAGACTTCAAACACCACTTGTGAAGTTCTAAGACTTCAAACACCACTTGTGAAGTTCTAAGACTTCAAACACCAATTGTGAAGTTCTAAGACTTCAAACACCACTTTTCCTCGTTTACCTCTATCTTTGATGGGTCTACTGATATGCCTTCATAATTCATCACCTCACACAAAAATGGATTTTCACCAAAGCAAAAAAAATGGCACGCCGTAATCTCATAGTATCCGCAATAGATTTCATAACCATTTATGGGATATCACCATCCTCTACATTAATTGGTTGAATCTAAGACGTAAGTCACTTGTTCAACCCGACAATTGATGCACAATGCATTCTTCCATTCATCAACTCTACAAAGAATGGTTACACCCCAAAAGGCACATAGGTATAAAACCCTAATGAACTTCTTCACGACTGGAACATCATGTATTCCATTGCACCGGTTGGTGTCAATGGCATAAGCCATGTACACACCAATTCATGCGCCATGTGTTTCACCGTCTCTAGATAAGAAAAGATCGACACGTCACCTCTTAGCCACACACGACAATGATATGGTCTCTATGTAACCAGACAAGTTCCACTACAATCGTAGGACTCCATTCCATGTGATTGTTTCACCCGCAACCCGACAAATAAAACCAAAGGACTTCAGTCTGGTTATTGGTAGTTAGAAATGTCCGACTCGAAGGCCTTGAAATTTCTATTTTCTCCCCTTTATCACCCTTATGCCTCGAGACATTCACTTCAAATATGTCCCGAATTATAACAACGGTAGCACATGTTATTAGGACTATAACACTATGGCATAGTGTGTCCCATCATTCTCCAATCGAGTTACTTTCCATACATACGACAGTAACAAGTATTGCCTCCCCAAAAGGTTTCTAGCTCGGCTAGAATATTTGGCTTTCTTGAAGCCACCTCTAAATCCTCCTAACAATCCACCTGCCTCCCGAGTTTGATCTCCCTACAACATATAATAATCAACTCCACCAGAGTTGTACACCATGTAGGAGAATCCACTCTATATCGCCAATTGATAGTATCGAGAAGCCAATCTAACTCCATTCCTTCTGACACTCCAAGTTTATGCAAGACTATGCTTAGTCATACAACATGCCCTTAATAATAATCAATTCACCAGACTACCATACGTGAAGGAAATATCCAGATACACCGTCCACTACAGCTTATAGATAGAAACATTTCAAGAACGCCTCTTGAATTCACCCTGATGCATTGCCTTCACGCCAATTAAGCTTTTCTCCTTATGGAGGAACCTCAACCAATTCTCCACCATGTCCTAGAGTCGACTCACCTCGAATTATACTCTATCCGACAATCACAATGGATTGCTTCCGAAATCAATAGCATTATAATGATGCATCGTTGACTAACCAACGAATAAACTACCACCAATTAACTCTTTTTGTTCGCACGCCAAGAACCCCTTGTGGAAACAAGGTTTTCTTCCTCCTTAATTCGCCAAAGTTGTTCCTCCCGCTCCTTAGGCTTCGTACATTTCTTCCAAAGGCTCTCCTCGAAGAGTCCTCTCTTCCTTAAAGGAAGATTGACACAACAAGGTAGAAAGCTCTAGCCGTCCTCCACTAGAATGATGCTCTCTAACTCTCCTAACTAACTTCGAGATCCTCACCATCCCCGAGGTGATACACACGTAGACTCTTCCATACATGAGTCTTTAAGACAACTCCCATCAACTATTTGCGCCTACTAACATCCGTTTCCGTCAGTCATTCCCCGACTGTGGTAATACGATTGACTCGTCATACGCATATAAGCATAACTATAGGCATCTATCTTAAGTTATACTCCTATATGTATATAAGTATATTTACATCTATATACAAATAAATACATATATATTCACCTTTACTTACTCCTTGGTGATGGTTATTATTACATGGCCACCATGAAGACATGTAGACAAGTTACATTACTAATCATCATGGCCAGACATGATTAGTAATATACCATGATTAAGTATATTCATTGTCCCCATGTGATAACTCCCAAGACAAGTTTCAGCACACATAAACACCTTAGACACCAATTAAACTACCAACAATTATCATTACTAACCTCCACCTTAGCTCTGTGTTTCGGTCATGCCTTCGTTGGATTCTCATTACACCCACCTTATCAAGAGCAAATAAGTTTGAGTTCGGTGTCTTACACACCCGAATCCCTCAAACCATTGCTCTGATACCAAGTTGTAACTTCCAAAATTTTCAACTAATTTTAACTTTCAACACACGCGGAAAATAGGTCCCAGTTAACACTCTTGACAAAACAACACATGTAAAATTAAAACAAAATGTCAACATAACTTGTTTTAAAACATTCGACCGACATCTTAAAACAACAACACGTTTCAATATCTAAGAGATGACTCAAAACAAGTTTAATGAATCCCAACAAAGGGTTCCAACTCCAACCGCCAACATCCATGTAAATGAATGAGAATCCAAACCGACACGAAGCGTGACACGAGACTTCGACCGGAGCTTTATCTACAAGAAAACACTATAAAACAACCATTATTAATGGTATATAACCGCCTTATGAGCCCCCAAGGCCCTTACGACATTAATCGACCAAAAATGACATTTTGGCATTTTGGGCGTAAATAGGACCGTAAACTGGCCATTTTGGGCGTAAAATACTTCGGGGAGGCGTAAATTACTCCGGCCCGTCGTAAATTACCCCGGTCCAAAATCAGCCAAATTGTTTTAAAAAATTTTAGCCTTTTCGACCCTCCCGACTTGACCTCTAGTCGTTTTAAGCAACCAAAAACATTTCATGAATGTTGCAAACACCTAACAACCCTACCATACTTCCTTGTGAGTTTCCAAAGACGTCAAACCGCCACAAACAACTATGTGCAGTTCACGATCTCAATTAACTTCCGTGTGAGGTTCTTAAACTTCAAATACCACAACACGACTTGAGAAGTTCATGACCTCAAATAACTACAATGTGAGGTTCTTAGACTTCAAACTCCTCTATAGGAGGCTCTAAAGACCTCAAACGCCATAACACAACCTTGTGAAATTCATGACCTCAAATTACTTTCGTGTGAGGTTCTTAGACCTCAAGCAACAACGACATTAGTGAAGTTTAAAGACTTCAAGCTACATTGACATATGTGAGGTTCATGACCTCAATTCCACCAAGTGCATTTTACTTTGACTCTTACCACATATTAGTTAAATTACACCAAATCACCACATATTACATATTAGTTTGACTCATACCACACTAAGTCAAATTACACCAATATATCACCTCTAATTTGACTACACATCACATAAGTCAATTACACTAATATATCACCTCTTATTTGACTATACACCATATAAGTCAATTACACCAATATATCACATCTAGTTTATAAGTCAATTACACCAATATATCACCTCTTGTTTGACTATACACCATATAAGTCAATTGCACCAATATATCACATCTAGTTTGACTATACACCACATAAGTCAATTACACCAATATATCACATCTAGTTTGACTATACACCACATAAGTCAATTACACCAACTTATCATATTCTACATTTTAGTTTGACTATATACTACATAGTCAACTACTCCAATTTCAACTACATTATGTGTACAAGTTTGACTTTTACCACCCAAGTCAATTTTTACACCAATTCACCATATACGTTTATTAACTTAATTCATCAAACAATAAGACGAGGTTCTTAGACCTCAAACACCATGCACCCACCCTTGCATTTTTCACCATATGCAATTTCCTTATTTTTCAACATAAAATTAGACACATATAAGATATTTGAACAACCAACATGTAAATCAAATATGTGTAATTACCACCACCTATCGTTACAAAGTAAGTGCAAAGCACTTACCTTTAGCTAAAGACAATTCCACTTGGTCTTCAAAGCTAGCTCCCTTAATAACTTGATTACCTAGCAATCAACTGGCATTTAGTAATCATACAATCTCAATTCATTCACCACATTAAGATTCATGACACACCAATAATCTAAAGATCAATACCCCAACTTAATTTGGTTAACACAACTTTAACCAAACCTCTAACACCCAGTTTAATCTTTAACCCATATTGACCCGTTTGACCCATTAAAGTCAATCTCCCAAATTCACCAATTCATCATTTACCAATAGAGGTCTAACACCCACCCAAGACCTTATGGATTTCTCCCATTCTAAACTTGATTAATCACACCTTAATCAAGTTTCAAACCTCCCCAAACAACATTCACCCATTATGACCCATTTAGGGTTTCACCAAAGTTACACCAAATCTCAATTTTTACAATTCACCATAAAAATTGGAGCTTTATGGTTAGTTGTGTGTCTGTTAACTCCCTAGACGCTTACCCGACCTCTATTCAACATTCAAACATCCCCAAATCAAAAATCCCCAATTTGCTCCTCAAGAACCCTAACTTTCAAATCATGAAATTGGATGTTTAGATGATGTTATCTACCTCCCATTACTTGAAATCAAGCTAGATTATAACTTTTAACAAGTTATTAACCATGTAGACCACCCAAATCAGCCCCAAAATTGTATTCCTCCCAAGAACACCTCTAATGGAGGTTCAAGAGATTAAAAGGCTACTTACTTGATGTTTGGAAGAAGCTGAACTCCTCAAATCGTCCAGATTATACATGCAATTCATCAATTTCGTTACTGATCTCTCTCCCTTATTGATCTCTCCTGGAATTCGCCAAAACACACACAAGTGTGTGTGTTTTGATGACCTGGCCCCAACAAAAGAGGCAATTCAACATTTTACACATCAAGCCCCCGGAATTCATGAAATGACCCTTTCTTCCAAAACTAGACATAAATAAACAAACCCTCAACTTGGTTATATTTATCTTTCACCCTTATAATATTATTTAAGCACATAACATTATATTTTAGGATTTCGGTTCGTTACAAATCATCTCCCCTAATTTTGTGTTTCGTCCTCGAAACCCGCCACCACATGCTCAACTTAGGGTAGCAATACAACATTCATCCTCCTTTTTTTCTCAAAGTCCATTCCACTTTTCATTGTGCTTTCAAGGAATAAAACAAGATAGGTCTCTCATTGCACAATTAATTCCTCCCACTATCTAAGATAGTCTCCGGTTCTCCCATAAAATAAGACATTCATCATCTACCTCAACACCGCCATGAGAAACAACAACTTCTCCCGCCAAACATTTTCGTGAATGGACCACGTGAAATGTATCATGGATTATACTCGACTCCTCTAGTAACTCCAATTGGAAATCCACACCATTATAGTCCATAAGTTGGACGATCTAACAAATCGGGGACTTAGCTTCCCATGTTTTCGAACCAGAAACACCACCCCGACCAAACGGTATTCGACACCTTTCACCATTCAGTAATTCAATTATTGGTATATGAATACTCAACAGTAATTAAGATGATATCATCTTCTAACCATCGATAATTACTCACTCGATTTCCTCCAATCGATAAGTAAAACAGAAATTTCAATCTGACTAGAAAAGGTAGGGTCACACCACGCCGTGTCACACACTTCCTTAAATCAACATTCTGCAACTACTTGGAAGAGTAAGTTTCCTTTATGAACAGGAAATATGCATTCTCGAAAATACGACCCGCCATTACCAAAATCATAACACGCTCCCACCATTTACATATAACTTCGTAGTCAACTCCACTACAAGTTTCTCCCACCTCATAATTGAAAGTTTCATATCCTCCACACCAACCCATCCATTGAGATTTAAGTTCTCAAGTGTTTCATACTTTTGGGATTCAAGGATCCCATCACATACATACAACACTCCTTTGAAGCTCGAGACTTCAATTCAACCACCAAATAAACAGTCACCCGTTCCCTCCTCGAGTTATCTCATTTAGTTGCTACAATCAAGTTTACAAATGTCTAAGAAAATACGCGATAATCCCGCCTCATATCATAATGAAATAACCGAGTCTAATGCGAGAGGCACTAAAATAACCGAAAAGCACACGGTTTCACCAAGTAAGGATATGGCAAATGCCATACCCAAATCCTCTTTCACAACTCTGAAAGGCAGCTCCTTCTCCGTGACCCAAACACTCAGTTTATCTCCAACGATTTAATCATAAGTCATCCTTTGATATTCAAAGATCTCAATCACATTCCCTATTCTCAAATAACATTGGTGAAGTTCTAGGACTTAAAACACCACTTGTGAAGTTCTAAGACTTCAAACACCACTTGTGAAGTTCTAAGACTTCAAACACCACTTGTGAAGTTCTAAGACTTCAAACACCAATTGTGAAGTTCTAAGACTTCAAACACCACTTTTTCTCGTTTACCTCTATCTTTGATGGGTCTACTGATATGCCTTCATAATTCATCACCTCACACAAAAATGGATTTCCACCAAAGAAAAAAATATGGCATGCCGCAATCTCATAGTATCCGCAATAGATTTCATAACCATTTATGGGATATCACCCTCCTCTACATTAATTGGTTGAATATAGGACCTAAGTCACTTGTTCAACCCCGACAATTGATGCACAATGCATTCTTCCATTCATCAACTCTACAAAGAATAGTTACACCCCAAAAAGCACATAGGTATAAAACCCTAATGAACTTCTTCACGACCGGAACATCATGTATTCCATTGCACCGGTTGGTGTCAATGGCATAAGCCATGTACACACCAATTCATGCGCCATGTGCTTCACCGTCTCTAGATAAGAATAGATCGACACGTAACCTCTTGGCCACACACGACAATGATATGGTCTCTAAGTAACCAGACAAGTTCCACTACAATCGTAGGACTCCATTCCATGTGATTGTTTCACCCGTAACCCGACAAATAAAACCAAAGGACTTCAGTCTGGTTATTGGTAGTTAGAAATGTCCGACTCGAAGGCCTTGAAATTTCTATTTTCTCCCCTTTATCACCCTTATGCTTTAGCTCGAGACATTCACTTCAAATGTGTCCCGAATTATAACAACGGTAGCACATGTTATTAGGACTATAACACTATGGCATAGTGTGTTCCATCATTCTCCAATCGAGTTACTTTCCATACATACGATAGTAACAAGCATTGCCTCCCCAAAAGGTTTCTAGCTCGGCTAGAATATTTGGCTTTCTTGAAGCCACCTCTAAATCCTCCTAACGATCACATAAGTCATATTACATCAATATATCACATCTAATTTGGCTATACATCACATAAGTCAATTACACCAATATATCACCTCTTGTTTAACTATACACCATATAAGTCAATTACACCAGTATATCACATCTAATTTGGCTATACACCACATAAGTCAATTACACCAATATATCACCTCTTGTTTGACTATACACCATATAAGTCAATTACACCAATATATCACATCTAGTTTGACTATACACCACATAAGTCAATTACACCAATATATCACATCTAGTTTGACTATACACCACATATGTCAATTACACCAACTTATCATATTCTACATTTTAGTTTGACTATATACTACATATTTAACTACTCCAATTTCAACTACATTATGCATAAAAGTTTGACTTTTACCACCCAAGTCAATTTTACACCAATTCACCACATAAGTTTATTAACTTAATTCATCAAACAATAAGGCGATGTTCTTAGACTTCAAACACCACGCACCCACCCTTGCATATTTTCACCATATGTAATTTCCTTATTTTTCAACATACAATTAGACACATTTAAGATATTTGAACAACCAACATGTAAATCAAATATGTGTAATTACCCCCACCTATCATTACTAAGTAAGTGCAAAACACTTACCTTTAGCTAAAGACAATTCCACTTAGTCTTCAAAGCTAGCTCTCTTAATAACTTGATTACCTAGCAATCAACTTGCATTTAGTAATCATACAATCTCAATTCATTCACCACATTGAGATTCATGACACACCAATGAGTTAAAGATCAATACCCCAACTTAATTTGGTTAACATAACCTTCACCAAACCTCTAACACCCAGTTTAACCTCCATTAAAGTCAATATCCCAAATTCCCCAATTCATCATTTACCAATAAAGGTCTAACACATACCCTAGACCTTATGGATTTCTCCCATTCTAAACTTGATTAATCACAACTTAATCAAGTTTCAAAACTCCCTAAACAACATTCACCTATTATGACCCATTTGGGTTTTCACACAAGTTACACCAAATCTTAATTTTTACAATTCACTATAAAAATTAGGGCTTTATGGTTAGTTGTGTGTCTGTTAACTCCCTAGACGCTTACCCAACCTCTATTCAACATTCAAACATCCCCAAATCAAAAATCCCCAATTTGCTCCTCAAGAACCCTAACTTCCAAATCATGAAATTGGATGTTTATATGATGTTATCTACCTCCCATTACTTGAAATCAAGGTAGATTATAACTTTTAACCGTTATTAACCATCTAGACCACCTAATTCAGCCCCAAAATTTTATTCCTCCCAAGAACACCTCTAATGGAGGTTCAAGGGATTGAAAGGCTACTTACTTGATGTTTGGAAGAAGCTGAACTCCTCAAATCGTCCGGATTATACATGCAATTCATTAATTTCGTTATTGGTCTCTCTCCCTTATTGCTCTCTCCTGGAATTCGCCAAAACACACACAAGTGTGTGTTTTGCGTGACCTGGCCCCCAACAAAAGAGACAATTCAGCATTTTACACATCAAGCCCCCGGACTTCATGAAATGACCCTTTCTTCCAAAACTTGACATACATAAACAAACCCTCCACTTGGTTATATTTATCTTTCACCCTTATAATATTATTTAAGCAAATAATATTATATTTTAGGATTTTGGTTCGTTACAGTATTGTTGATATATATATATATATATGTGATATCCATCACATGAAGGCCTAATAATGATATTACTCATTGATTTGGAGATTTAACAAGTTGTAAGAATGTCATCAATGGTGAAAAGTGGGGGTTTTAGGTTTGATTAGTGGAGGCCTTGCTTAATAAACAAAATATATTAAGATAGATCAACAAAGTAAATTACATTGTAGGAATTTAATTAACATGATAACAAAGTGAATGATAATGTCTAAACATTAGTATGATCACCAAGTGTTTGATAAACGCCTCAATTGTAATTAGTGAATGTTGAATGAATTCCGTGTTATAAGTATCTTGTGGAATCACAATATGCTTGGAAATCAAGTTTATAGTGAAACAAGTATTAATAACGCGTGTAGGGCGAAAATAGTAAAGCTAAACACCAAACGAGTCATTTGGGTGAATGGATTAGTTACGAGTTTAATTCATGTGTAGATAAGTACATTGTTGGTAATTGAAACTAATTAGATTGTATTATAGAAATCAAATTGAAGTGATGGTTCAATAAGTTGAAATAATCCTATTATATTGAAATGGGGATTCATGTCAAGAACTTTACAATTGACATGTTTTAAGTTGACTTCAGGAAAGTCAACGGGTCGGTGCAGGAATTCAAGATTCAAGCAATCCTATAGGCAAAGGTGAGTGATTACTAACCATAACTTGTGAGACATATATAGAACTTGAATTATGAATAAGTAATTTTGTTGTTGTGTGGTATTATCTTTAACAGTTGATTAAGGGCTTTAAGCTATGTTGAATAGAATATGTATTTGATTTAGTTTAAGTCTATTGAATGTTGAAGTTTTAAGTTGAGTATAATAACACAATATATTTGTATAATGCGAGGTGATACAACAAATTAGTTCTAATAGTGATTGATGACTATGAGAGTAAATTTATCATACAATTCACGTTATTCATTATATGATCATTGTGTGTATATCTAATGAACAAATTCTTAGGTAAATAATTATGTGTGTGTATCCAAGTTGAAGTTTTGGTGAATGTGTTGATAAGATTAGGTGATAGTCTTAGGAATAATGATATTGATTGTGAATAGATTTGATTCAAGGAATGGTTATTCTTATAGAAATTGTATTTGGGTTAAATGGGTGTAAATGATCTGTTAGTTGGATTTCAAAATGAAAATTTGTACTTAACTTGTTTTGGTTAAATAAGTGTATTAAAGGTTGATAACCTATGTAAGGAATGGTGATACTTGACTTGAGGAATTACCAAGAATAAGGTAAGTATTTATTCAAATCTATTTGGGTGTTTGAGAAACCATGGTTAGCTTTATTAAACTCTTTGCATTTATAGTTTGCATTATCTATGAAATGATAAGTATTATTAATGAAATAGATATAACTTGTTATATAATCCCTGTGTCTTGCAAATGTGATGGTTAGATGTATGTATAAGTTTTGGGGAATATAATGAGGTGTTAAAAGTCAAAAATGCACCAAATAACCTGCAGGTGGTGTAATTTACGCCCTATAGATGTAATTTACGCTGAGTGAGGGTAATTTACGCCCAAAGCCAATTGTTTACAGCTAGCCACATCAGGCAGGAGCGTAATTTACGTTGGGTGGGCGTAAATTACATGGAGCCCTGACTGGTTTTCATTGTATTTTGATGTTTTGTCGCATTGTATTGGGTCCTAACCACTCACTTAGTATAAGTAATGTTTGTTTGATGTATGTCTTCAGTTTCGGGGCAAGAAAGCAAGTCAGATGGTGCGGATCGAATCTTCGGATTTGATTGTACGCGCTAGTTAGTTCAACTATTGAAACCACCATTTTATAGTTGGTTAAACTTTAATGTTTGTATGTTGTTAATTATGTGAAAGTTTTAAATACTTAGTAAACCATCAAGTATGTGAATTAAGGTAGCTTATAAACTAAGTATCATGATGTTTTAAATTGAAAAAGTTGGGACCTAATTTCCATTGCAACGTTTTCAAAGATTATTGGTTTATTTGAATTTAGGGTGTTACAGTGATGGAGGCACTAAGTTTGTTAGCCACCAAGTCCGTTAACTTTTTGACGAAAATGGTACTTTTCATCGTCTTTTGTTCGTATACACCACAGCAAAACCGACAGGCTGAACGTAAACATCGACACATCGTTGAAACGGGCTTAGCCATGCTATTTCATGCTCACGTTCCGGCCGCTTATTGGGTGAATGCATTTAGTTCTGCAACTTATATTATTAACCGTTTACCACGAACGTATTGGATAAAAAATCACCATTCGAGTTGTTGTTTTCAACTTCTCTAACCTACGGGAATTTTCAGATTATTGGGTGTACAGTTTATCCGTATATTTGAGATTACTCTCCACATAAAACGACTCCTCGAAGCATTCCGTGTGTTTTTATGGTTATTGCGCACAATATAAAGGTTATAAGCGTCTTGATCCCGCTACTTCTCGGACCTCCATCACTACACACACTTGTTTTCATGAGTTAATTTTCTTTCATCGGGCAGTCAACTGCAAGGGATTTTTCATTATTATTATTATTATTATTATTATTATTATTATCTACTTTCCTTAAAAGATTCATCGTCTACTTTGTCATCTTCTCCACCATGCAATACTAAATTCAATGCTCATGCTCATTCACCTCCTTTATGTATCTTGTGTAAATCAGATTCCCAAGAAGCTACCTTCCACCAACATCACCAACGACTTCATCTACATAATCATTGCCCTCAGCCCCAGCTCAGACACCATCAGACTCGGTTTCCATTGCAGCGCAACCTCAAACGGTGCATATTCCTAACGCCGAGCTCAACCAACAGCCTCAAACAACTTCGGTTCATCCCATGATCACTCGTGCTCGGGCCGGTACTTTTAAACCCAAACACACTACTGATTTAACTCGCCTTACTCACCACAGCCTTTACTCTGCTCTTTTTGTTACACATGATCCAAAGGCTATAAATCAGCGGCTAAACGCCCTGAATGGATGCTTGCAATGCATGAGGAGATGAATGCTTTACACCAAAATGACACTTGGACGTTAGCCCCTCGTTCATCAACCGCTAATGTAGTAGGTTCTAAGTGGGTTTTCCGCACAAAATACCATTCTGATGGTATTACTGAACGGCTAAAAACCCATCTTGTTGCTCAGGGTTTCACCAAATACCGGGTTTGGACTACTCACATACCTTTAATCTAGTTGGTAAGGCCTCCACGGTGCGTATTGTTTTTTCCTTAGCTATCATTAATCAATGGAAATTACACTAATTGGATGTAAAAAATGCCTTCTTGAATGGTTATCTCACTGAGACGGTTTTCATGGAGAAACCACCTAGATTCTTTGACTTGACTTGACTTTTCCTAATCATGTGCACAAATTAAGAAAAGCCCTATATGGTCTAAAACAGGCACCACGTGCCTGGTTTCAACGTCTCAGCACCTTTCAGATTCAGAATGGCTTCTCTTATAGTCGAGTCGACACATCAGTTTTCATCTTCAAACGAGATCAGTGCATTATGTATCTCTTGGTTTATGTTGATGATCTTATACTTACAGGTAACCAAGAACACACTCTCTGTGCCGTTATTTCACATTTACATGAAGAGTCTTCACATTTACATGAAGAGTCTGCTATTAAAGACCTTGGATCCGTAAATTACTTTCTCGAGTTCTCAGTCAATCCAAATACACTCACGGTATTCTCACATGTGTTGGTCTTCTTGACGCCAAACATGTGCCTACTCCACTTGCTACAAATGAGATCTTTGCTTCCGCAGGTACTCCGTTTGAGAATTCTAAACCGTTTCGAATTCGGGTTTATTCGAATAACTGGAAAAAAATAAAAACAAAAAATAATATATATTTATATAATAGATATAATATATGTGTTTTTAGTATAAAAATAAAAGTTCGATAATTTGAATTCGAATATTCGTTTGACAAATTCATAATTCGAATTCAATTTTAAATAATGAAGAGTCATAATGATAATTCACTCTCTCTCTGGGGGATGGCACAGCCATTTGGAGTTAGAGTGGTAAAGCTCCCCTTGATGTTGAGGGTTCAAGCCCCGTCTATGACAAGTTGATGTAAATGATTAGGAGTAGTTTAGAGGGACACAAACATATAATTGTTTGTGATAATTAAATAATACATGCGGTCATTTTGGAGAAAATAGTAAAAATATATTGGTGAGTTGTCATACACACTACAACAGTTTTTTTCTGATACTTTTGACCTATCCCGACGGCACGTAAGCATATGTCGTCGAGATATAGTTGACATTTTTTGTTTTTATTTTATCCGGCATAAAAAAAGGAAAAATAAATCAAATGGACCCTTTCCCGACAACATGTTGTCGAGATATAATGGTTGACATTTTTGTTTTTTATTTTATTTGGAATAAAAGAAAGGAAAAATAAAACAAATGGACCATTTGCCGATGACATGTCGTCGTTAAATGGTTTCCGGTAAGCGGCAAAATTTTCATCGTTCCCGCTTAACCTATCCCGACAACACATCGTAAAGATCGACCGGGTAACTCTTCATCGCTTGCCAAGCATCACCGTCCATCGTCCATACATGTCCTTAACCTGAATGTGCATACTAAAAGTCAGCTACGCTGGTGACTTCTAGCATTACATAAAACTTTAACATTTTCCAAAAACATAACATTCATTCATTTAATAAAAGCGTACGTAAAAACATGCAATAACTTAACATCATTAAAACCTCGAAATCATATCATCATAACATAAGTCAGCATTAACCGAATCTGCGCCTTTTCGTAACATCATCAAACCCAGCCGTGAACCCTACCCAAGAATTCCTAACCGTGAACCTTACCCGTGAACTATACACTTCTTTGATTC
Organism: Smallanthus sonchifolius; assembly: GCA_023525975.1. NCBI lineage: Eukaryota > Viridiplantae > Streptophyta > Magnoliopsida > Asterales > Asteraceae > Smallanthus > Smallanthus sonchifolius. Next base: position 297,217 of record CM042037.1, read on the forward strand.
TTAACAAAAATCGGACAGAGTCCCGTTTGTTTCTGGTTAAGACCCGACAATTCCAATTGTCTATTTCCATCCCAAATCAACCAACAATAATCCACAATAATCGTGTATTAATTACTAACATTAATACCCATCTCTCTATACGTTTATCATTTATATAAAAACAATAAATCTTGTCGGTTATTGTTTGTTATTTATATATAACCCTACACGTCCCCTCGAACACGGTATTCTTGACGCGAGTCAATAATAATAATAATAATAATAATTAACATTCTATGGGTTATAAGGAATGTACCTCCACGAACGCGGCTCCAAGAACACGAACCCGTATCATATCCGAACTTTGACATGACAAGCTCTTTTCGACTAGGCCCGTAACTAGTCCGACGGGCTCCGAATTAGGTGATTCAAAAGCCGACGGTCTCGTCTCAATTTCCGGTTACATTTTCAAGCAATACCATCGTCAACTATGCCTTGCAAACACCACCATTATCCACCGTTAACTGCCGTTAAGCTCCGATCATTGTTATCACCTTCACGTGAGCCACCGTGAACCCCCACATGAACCATTATGTAACTAATAACCACCATTATGAGCCACCTCCGTGAGGCTGTCATGGTCACCACCGCAACGCTATGAACCGCCACGAAACCACTACGTCTAACACTAACCACCATGAAGCCACCTTGAACCCCCACCATTTCCTCCACCGAGCTGCCACCATCCAACCCGTCATCGGTACCACCATTAAGCTTCTTGTATCTACCACTATTAACCACCATGAGATCACTAGCACCCACCGCTGCCACGGGGCTGCCATAGCACTACAATAACAGCCGTCACTGCCACCGTACCTCCACCGCTAACCACCGTTGTCACCATCACGCCATAACAGCCCCTACCACCACCGAGAGGTCACCACCGCCACCTCCATTAAGCTCACCTTCATTCGAAGACCTGTACAACCACCTTCACTGCCATCTTGAAGTCTGATACGTCCACTATACCTTCGAAACCGTCAAACCATATAACCACCATCATCTTCATCGAATTCGTACCACCACCACCGTCAAGTCCCACCACCGTCAAGTCCGACCACCACTCTCCATCATATTCACCACCATAACAGCCAACGCCACCACCTTCCTGCCGTGAGACTCACCACGCTGCTGTTAACAACCATCACCGTCTCAACAGGGAGACCCGTATCACCGTGAGACCAAACAACGAATACCACCACTACCTCCAATTACGCTGCCAGCGAAGAAGCCATTTCCATCGTGAACCACTCTCCCTTCACCTACTCCGAATACGCTGATGTATGTCTTCGTCCCCGCGAGCTTCTCCGTGTAAACCGAGCTAATTGGTTGGTCGGATTAGGGTTTAAGGGTGAAAGTGGTGCGTGGAATTGTAGGTCCGACGAGAGGGGCATGGCGTTTGGCTTCGGGATGCAGACGACGAAGGAAGACGATGATTGTATATTGGCTGCTGGAGAATCCGAAATGGAATGTAGGTTTTTAAACAAATTTCCTATTTGCCCTCCTTCATTTTGAAGTAATGACATGTCCGACTTTTTAATTCATTTAGTTGTTAAAGTCCAGTGCCCTAATTTCGTTCTTAGACCACCTAAGTCCTAAACGAATCCCGTGTTTTAAGTAAAAATAATTTGGGATGTTACAAGTCTGTCCACCTTATAAGAATTTCGTCCTCGAAATTCGGTGCCTTTTATACACGATTAAACTCTGTTTCTCATTACTAGATTGCCTCGCAGGTCATTTTGAATTGACAGGCCTCGTGTTATGTGAATGGTGATCACTCGATGCCATCCACGAGCTGCACTAATTTAGGGCATATACCATTGCTTGGATCGAATACATGCAACTACTATCACTTCTATCTCTACGACAAGCATCTCTTGATATTGTCTCGAATAGTTTCATCTAATTGGCTCTGATACGTGTTTCACGGGTGCTAATTAACTCGAATCCACTAAACACTTATGTGGATTTGACATGTAGAGCAAGCCACTTATTCCTTTGAACACATAGGGGTGTCTCCTAGGAAATTTAGCATCTTTCATCTGAACCAAACTCTAAAATGTAGACGTTGATCATCCTTTGCTTTTCCAAAGCTAGATTCTTGTGTAGTCTTGACTACTCCTCTCTAATTCCTGATGAACGTTATATCTTTCGGCAAGGCACGTTCCGAGTCGACCTTTTACATCTAAACGTTAGGGTTCTCATCTCGTCATTTTGCATGAACTGACTTATCGAGATCCGAGTCGTCCACAAAAGACTCCATTGCCATAAATTCATCTCCTCGATAAGTTTGTCTGTTCTGTCATCTAGACTATTACTATCGATCGTCTCTCGACTGTTAGATCATTGTGCGTACCTCATAAACTATCCATGGTGCATTCATCCTCGAAGGACCATAACATGTCGTTCCCGAATGAATCATACCATCCCGTTCCCGAATGAATCCTACTATCAAGATTCTGAAGGTACCGTACCGTCCCGTTCCCGAAGGAACCACATCCTCTCGTTCCTGAAGGAACCGTATCGCTTCATTCCTGAGGGAACCGTATCACTTCATTCCTGAAGGAACCGTATCGCTTCGTTCCCAAAGGAACCATATCGCTTCGTTCCCGAGGGAACCGCATCGCTTCGTTCCTGTAGTAACCGCATCGCTTCGTTCCTGAAGGAACCACATCGCGTGTTTCCCAAAGGAACCATATGAAGTATTATATATCATGCTCAACTTGTCGGGAAGGTATTCATTCAGACGGAACACTAGGTATACGACATTTACATTCATATTTTTATACACAATCTCCTCTTAGTCTTTCTTTCGGGCATACTTGTCAGGGTTTCACATTTCTCATCATCGATTTGTTGTACACATTCTTCTTTCATACCACTGGATGGTCTTCGGGATTGGCATCCCCTCGTGATCGTTAGCATTTTCTGTATGCAAGTCTTCTAAAGTCACCTATGTTGATTTCATTACGGATAAATGACACGTGTGGTGACACTTGTACTTTCATTTCCTTTCTAGTTTTAGTGGGTCCCTTAACGGCTTTCCAATTCTAACAACCCTCGCGGTTATTGATTAGACTTAGCCATAGTAGAGAGTTCTCTGAGTCATTTTGAATTTCTTCTTAGTGCCCATGCCTTACTTCACAATGTTGGTCAAAACTAGCCCTTCACATTCATTATGAACAAACACTCCTTGGATCGGATCTGGTTTCACTTGGTTTAGCCTGCACGCCTTAATTAGCCATAGTAGAGAGTTCTCTGAGTCATTTTGAATTTCTTCTTAGTGCCCATGCCTTACTTCACATTGTTGGTCAAAACTAGCCCTTCACATTCATTATGAACAAACACTCCTTGGATCGGATCTGGTTTCACTTGGTTTAGCCTGCACGCCTTAATTAACATCGCGGTTCTCGTTACTTGTTGTTGGTATATCTACCTTCTTGTTTCAGAAGACACTCATTACAGTGGTCTGTGATCGCCTTCTACATGGAGAGATGCCATTTGTGCATTCGTGAACTCATATATTCTTTGGACATACACTTGTGTGGTTATTTCACTTGGTTTAGCCTGCACGCCTTACTTAGCCATAGTAGAGAGTTCTCTGAGTCATTTTGAATTTCTTCTTAGTGCCCATGCCTTACTTCACATTGTTGGTCAAAACTAGCCCTTCACATTCATTATGAACAAACACTCCTTGGATCGGATCTGGTTTCACTTGGTTTAGCCTGCACGCCTTAATTAACATCGCGGTTCTCGTTACTTGTTGTTGGTATATCTACCTTCTTGTTTCAGAAGACACTCATTACAGTGGTCTGTGATCGCCTTCTACATGGAGAGATGCCATTTGTGCATTCGTGAACTCATATATTCTTTGGACATACACTTGTGTGGTTATTTCACTTGGTTTAGCCTGCACGCCTTACTTAGCCATAGTAGAGAGTTCTCTGAGTCATTTTGAATTTCTTCTTAGTGCCCATGCCTTACTTCACATTGTTGGTCAAAACTAGCCCTTCACATTCATTATGAACAAACACTCCTTGGATCGGATCTGGTTTCACTTGGTTTAGCCTGCACGCCTTAATTAACATCGCGGTTCTCGTTACTTGTTGTTGGTATATCTACCTTCTTGTTTCAGAAGACACTCATTACAGTGGTCTGTGATCGCCTTCTACATGGAGAGATGCCATTTGTGCATTCGTGCACTCATATATTCTTTGGACATACACTTGTGTGGTTATTCCCTTCATGCTCATGCATACTTCAACTATAGACCGACTCTTATTCACCATAACGTGTTTGTGCTAAGCGTAGTCCACACTAGCTCCTGACACTCTTCATACGTATGCTCGTCTAACTTAGGTAAAACCGAAGTTTCATTCCTCCTCTCCTGCCCGTGGCTCCTACTTGCTGACATCGTTCACCTTTGTAAGGTCCACCATCTTTGATATCGTTACTATTACTAATGATGTTCATCAATCTCTTTAAATCGTTACTCGGGTGACTAACATCTTGTAGTCATAGTTGAGTAATTGGGTCCACTCAGACACGTAAGCATTAATCAATACCATAAGATTCACTATCATGCACGTGCACCTGTAAATTCACAATTTCGCGGATCCAAACGTAATTGCCAATTTACCTTACTCGAGCGTTCTAGTTCCTCTTATAACGTTTCATAATACTCGCGTCTCTTCAAAGTTGAGATTTTGTCTCAGTATTCTTCTCGACACCTCTTCCACTCTTGCGCTAAGTCCACACAATAGATGACAAGTCGGAACACACTCGTACAGTCTCATGCACACTACCTTCCGGTTCCGCGTGAACACTTGCCTCTTTACTATAAACTTGGTGGGTAGGCATCCTACCGTGTCGTCCGGTACGACCCCCACCACGCCTTCCGCTTATTCTACCCTCCATTTCATTTTATGAGAGAAGGGATCTAAAGTAATCACGCTAGTTAACAAATGGAATTCAGCAAGTATTGTAAGATGTTAATATACACTGGCCATCTACAATTAACCATTACACTACCTTTCGATTTCTATTTGACCACCTTTGTGATTCCATCAGAACACAAGTCCTAACTTAACACGTTCTAAGGTATACTATCCGTACACTACTTTCATGCCAGATGATGTGGCTCGAGTTACCCGCTCTGGCATCCGCTATCGGTCCCATTCACAGTTTAAGTTCAGACACTGGGAGTGTCCGAATCTCTCAAACTATTGCTCTGATACCAACTTGTAAGGCCCCAAACCCGGGAGGCCTCACTTGTTGGATTTACTCATTCACAAACAATTCTTAAACTTGAATATCAAATAACGCAGTGGAAAAACTTTCATTTAAACATAACAGTAACATTGTCAGACATGCGGAAGCGTAAACATTGTCTAAAAATTCATTACATAACATAAACATAACGTAATCAAAACATAACGGGATGTCAGACTTCATAGATCAACCGGGTAACTCTTCATCGCTTGCCAAGCATCACCGTCCATCGTCCGTACATGTCCTTAACCTGAATGTGCATACTAAAAGTCAGCTACGCTGGTGAGTTCTAGCATTACATAAACTTTAACATTTACATTTGCCAAAAACATAACATTCATTCATTTAATAAAAGCGTACGTAAAAACATGCAATAACTTAACATCATCAAAACCTCGTAATCATATCATCATAACATAAGTCAACATGAACCGAATCTGCGCCTTTTTGTAACGTCAATTCCAATCATCGCATACTGGCGGAGAAACCCCGAGGCACGCCACCACTAAGCCCTTTTACACCGTACATTACCTGTAGGCGGAGAAACCTAGGGCCCGATACCCCAAAGCCGTTCGACACCAGAACCTTAGGAACTGTACCACAAGGATACACGCACCTTCACCTTAAGCACGGCGTCCCAAAGGATAGCACGTGCTTTCACCTTAAGCAATGTTCCCTCGCAGGGAATAGTACCTTTAGTAGGGATCCTGGTAATCTCATGGTGACCGCCGTCACCCCTTTATCCACCCAGTTGTACAACAATCGGCCAGCCACAATGGCCCCTAAAAGGTAAGGCCATAATATACATGCATTCCTTAGTTCCCGAAAGAACTCGTGGCAGATTCGTTCATTTCTTGACTTTTATAAAATAACCGTTACCGCCTTTACATCATTTCAACTAAAGCACTCGTACGTTTTATTATAAAACATTTCATTCATAAACCTCTTTGGCAAAACATTTCATAAACACATTTGAACTTTCCTTTCATAAACATCATTTCGTTTCGTTAAACAACATTTCGTAAGTATGCACACTAGCCCACAACATTAATAAAACATTTAAAAGAGGGCTCTAGAACCCACCAGAGATAAAAAGGGTCAAAGGTCTCTAAAGAATATTCTAACATGTACGTACACAACCTAACCTTAGCTTCACATACAATTCGTTACATTTCATCTCTTTATACCGAGAACCTAGGGGTACATGGTTTTCTTCTCGTGAACTTAGGAGTTCACGGCTAAAGGGAAGTGCTCGGGAGTTTATCGGTTAACTAGGCCTGAGAACCTCAGCCGTGAGCTATACACGTGACTCCCACCGTGAACCGTTCCGGGGAATCCCAGCCGTGAACCCTACCCGAGAATTCCCAACCGTGAACTTACCCTTGAACTATACACTTCTTTGATTCCTAACAAAAATCGGACAGAGTACCGTTTGTTTCTGGTCTAAACCCGACAATTCCAATTGTCTATTTCCATCCCAAATCAACCAACCATAATCCACAATAGTCTTGTGTTAATTACTAACACTAATAACCATCTCTCTATACGTTTATCATTTATATAAAAATAATAAATCTTGTCGGTTATTGTTTGTTATTTATATATAACCCTACACGTCCCCTCGAACACGGTATTCTTGACCCGAGTCAATAATAATTAACATTATACGGGTTATAAGGAATGTACCTCCACGAACGCGGCTACAAGAACACGAACCCGTATCGTATCCGAACTTTGACACGACAAGCTCTTTTAGACTAGGCCCGTAACTAGACCGACGGGCTCCGAATTAGGTGATTCAAAAGCCGACGGTCTCGTCTCAATTTCCGGTTACATTTTCAAGTAATACCATCGTCAACTATGCTTTGCAAACACCACCATGAACCACCATTATCCACCGTTAACCGCCATTAAGCTCCGATCATTGTTATCACCTTCACGTGAGCCACCGTGAACCCCCACATGAACCATTATGTAACTAATAACCACCATTATGAGCCACCTCCGTGAGGCTGCCATGGTCACCACCACAAAACCCCTACGTCTACCACAAAACCTTGAACCCCCACTAATTCCTCCACTAAGCTGCCACCATCCAACCCATCATCGGTACCACCATTAAGCTTCTTGTATCTACCACTGTTAACCACCATGAGATCACTAGTACCCACCGTTGCCACGGCGCTACCATACCACCACCATAACTGTAGAGATAAAGACTGATGGCTACAAAATTTATCTAAGTAAGATTGTTGCGGACTCCACAATTTTGCTGCAGATAAGGCTAAGTGCTGTAGATAGTTGTGTTCTCTTGCTGATGAACAAGTTTCCTGCTGATAGCCTTATCTGTTGAAGACCAAAGTTGCTGCTGATAGGCTTCTCAGTAGCGTCAAACATTTGATGCTACTGATAGGCAAATCATCAGCATCTTTGACTTTGCCACTGACACCTCTGTTGTAACACTGACACACCTATCAGCAGAAGGAATGTTATTGGTGCAGATGACAAAAAACAATGCTCCTATTCTGATCTGTCTTGCAATGATTTCTGAGAAGACCTTACTTTTGTTGTTGTCTTTTCAGTGCATAAGTCTTTTCACTGCAGTTGTCTTTTAGCTACTTGTGTTTTTGTTGTCTACCAATAATAGTGTAACTTTTAACTATCAAAGATCAACGACTTGTGATTGATCTGATCCTTAGAATCAAGGGTCTCTCTTGATTCTAAGTTCCTTTATATGTATTGTATCTTTTCATTTTACAATGTGTGCTTCCTTAGATTTTTCTCTGTAAACTTGTAAACATTGAAGATTAATACACTTTGCATTTATCAATATTATCCTTGTTTTCTTGTTTACATTGATTAGTTGTTATTGTTTCCGCCAATTTCAACTAAGAACAGAATCATCTTGTAAACATCGATCCTACAAGTGGCATCAGAGCTTTGGCTCTCAGATTAAACAAACTAACACTTGTTTAATCACTATCTGATTCCATCTATCCATAGTATGGCACAGAATACTAGATTTGATGATGTTGGAAGCATTCACAGAGCATCAAGACTGGTGTCTAGAGAATATTATGATATGTGGAAGAAAATAATGGAAAGTTTCTTCTGCTACCAAGAATATGGAATGTGGAGATCCATAGTTGATGGTCCATATGTGCCTATGGTGGTTTCTGCTGATTCCAGAGGTCCATCAGTCCCTAAAGAAGCCTCAAAGTACTCAGAGGAAGACATCAAGAAGATGGAAGTAGATTTCAAAGCTTTGGGAGCCATTCAGATGTGTTTGCCAAACGAAGTTTTCCATAACTTCAGAGAATACAAGACTTCTAAGTAGCTATGGGAAGCTCTTGAGAAAATGTTTGCCGGTTCTGAGGAGGTGAAGGAGAATAGAAGAGACATTCTGAAGCAACAATATGAGAACTTTTTTCTGGAATGAAGGTGAGTCTCTTACTGTTTTGTTCAACAGGTACACCTATTTGGTGGGAGAGCTACAGTGCTCTAAAGTGAACCTAGAGAATGAAGACATTCTCAAAAAGTTTATCAGATCTCTTCCAAGCTGATGGACACTCTATACAGTGTCAATTAGAAGACTGAAAACTTAAAAACTCTAAAAATGACTGAGCTGTATGGCATGCTAAAGACATATGAATTAGAAATGATTCAAGCCAAAGAAAGAAGCTCAGGTCATTCAACAGCTTCATCAACAACCACCACTTCATATGCACTACACTCTGACTTCTCAGCTCCCAGTTCTAGTAACTATTATCCTCCCATTGTCACCCACCCTCAGACTCCCAACTCACAAACAAACAACTCACCAATTCTTCTTGAAGCTCCACCTCAACCAAACTCAGCTGCCTTTGTCTCCGAAAATTCTAGTAACATGTCCTTCATCAAAGAAGATCTGGAATACTTTCATCCAGATGACTTAGAAGAAATGGACATACAACACTCCTATGCCATGCTTTCTCTCAGAGCAAAACGGTTCTACTCTAGGATTGGAAGACCAATTCCAAGAAACAACTCTAAAACTAGAGTTGGCTTGGACAAGAGCAAGCTTAGATGTTACAATTGTAGCCAACTTGGTCACTTAGCCAGAGAATGCAAGGCACCAAAGGCAAACCCAGCTGCGGCACAACCTAGACAGACCCATCATGGTCAAGCAAGTCCAGGCAACACCACTCCTGCTCAAACTGCAGCTTGTGCAGCTGTTGGAACAGCTGATTTTGATTGGAGCTTCCAGTATGAAGATCTTCCTGCCAACAACCAAGCACTCATGGCAGACACAACATAGATACCACCTCAGGTATATGAACATCTTTGTACTTAAGATTGCATTGATAAGGTTCTAGGATACAGGAAACATAACCAAAAACTTATAGATCAAAATGAAGAGTTTCACCAAATGAAATCTGAATTTAAAAAGGTTGAAAACAGTTATAAGGAAAAGATTAACAGCCTAAAGAAAGAGATTTCATCACTAAAACATGAACAAACAAATCTTGAAACTCGGGTTGATGATCTATTGGTTAAGTTAAAAGCTACAAGAGCTGAGTTGGCAGACCAAAAGGTTCATGTTGACAAATATGAGTTTGCATCCAAAAAGCTGCAAAGACTTTTGGATGCTCAAATTCATGAAAAGGTGACTGCTGGCCTTGGGTTTCAAGCTGAAAAGCCCTACAACACCGTTCCCCCACCAGCTAACTATGTAACCATCCATGAACCAAACTTCAATCTCACAAATCTTTACCATGCAAACCGAAACCTTGATCCTTCCAAGGAAGAATCATCTGTGCAAGATTGCAATACCCCCTCTGAATCTGAGTCCACATGCTCAGAATCCACTCAAACAAGTGAAGCTCCATTACTCCCGACCAATGAAGTAATTCTCAAAACCACCAAATCTGGTAAAGTAATCCAAACCAATGGTCCAAGTCCCTTTATTCCCTTTATATCAGTAACTCCTCCCACCAAACAAATCAAAATTAGCTATCCTCCTGAAGGAAGAAAGTTAAAAGTTGAACAGGGACAATCTTCAACCTCCACCATTCCTCAATCAAAATCCAATCAACCCAAGAAGGTGTTTGACCACATTTGTCATGCACCTGGAGAGAGACCTCCATATGTTCAGAAAACATTGGAGTCATCCCTGGAACTTCAAAGATCTATTCAAAAGAAAAGATTATTTATATTTTCAAAGAGATAAATAAGCTAAATCGTGTTTTGTCTATGGCAAATACAATCACACTGCAAGCACATGCTTCTACTACCTTCAGCAGCAACGAAACCTCAAGCAAAATGCTTTTGAGAAGACAAACAAAAACAAGAAGGTAAGAAGCTATGAAGCCAAAACATCTAAATTCAGAAAGTCTCTCTCTCCTCCAAGAAAGCAGCTTCAAAAACCTCAACAATCCTGCATCATATGTGGTGAATCAAACCACTTTGCTGGTGATTGTAAATTCAATCCTTTCAGCCAGATTTTTCAACCAACCTCTATAGCAGTTCATGCTACTCCAAAACAGAAGCCTATCTATAGAAGAACTCCCACAGAGAAACCCACTTTTAATAGAAAGGTAAAACAGGAGAAGCATGTATCTGTTGAACCATCAGCAGCCAGCAAAAATGCTGCTGATCATGTAAATTTAAAGAAGCCCAAGAACAAGCCATCAGCAGCAACCAAGTTTGCTGCTGATCAGCCAAAGCCATCAGCACCAAAAAGCCACATCAGCCGCTGATAGAGTAAAAGGGTCTAGAAAATCACTTCCTCAACAATGGAAAGCCAAGTCCACTGCTTTCATCTCTCAAAGCATCATCATATGATCCATTGAATGCAAGCATACTGATGCTATTGGCTCAAAGCCACACTTACCCAAGTTTACAAGTTCTTGGGTTCCTCCCTCTAACTAGATCTCTCTCATATGCAAGGACAACCAGGTCACAAGGATAACACCTGGGTTGTAGACAGTGCTTGTTCCAGGCACATGACCGGCAACGGGTCCATTCTCTCTAATTTCAGACATTTCAATGGAGGATATGCTGCCTTTGGGAGTGATTCAAAGGGAGGATCTATAACTGGACAAGGAACCGTGTCCAATGAAAGAATGAGTATTGAAAGGGTAAACTTTGTCAAAGAATTGGACTTCAATCTCATGAGTGTGTCTCAGATCTGTGATCAAAAACATTGGATGCTTTTCACAGACAAAGAATACTTTGTGCTATCCCCTGGTTTAAGCAAACCTCCTCTAGAGAAGATTTTATTAACTGTCTAAAGAAAAGATAACCTATATGTGCTTAACATGAATGATGTCACTCCATCCGACAATATATCTTGTTTTCTATCCAACGCATCAGATAATGAATCAGCTCTCTGGCATAGAAGATTAAGCCATGTTAATGTAAAAACCATCAACAAGTTGGTGAAGGGAAATCTTGTCAGAGACCTTCCTGACAAGGAATTCCAACTTGAGGATTATTGCATAGCATGCCTGAAGGGGAAGCAACACAAAAGTTCTCACAAGCCCAAGACATTGAATACAAATGACACTCCTCTACAGCTGTTGCATATAGATCTTTTTGGTCCTACAAATGTCATGTCAATGGGCAAGAAGTCAAACTGTCTGATGATAACTAATGACTATACCAGATTCTCATGGGTATACTTCTTGAGAACAAAAGATGAAACTGCTGAGATCCTTAAATCCTACATTCTTAGGGTGGAGAATCAAAGCAATCAGAAAGTCAAAGTCATAAGGTGTGATCAAGGTACCGAGTTCAAAAACCACACCCTGAACTGTTTCTGTGTGAGCAAGGGTATAGAAAGACAATACAGTGCTCCAAGAACTCCTCAACAAAATGGGGTTGCTGAAAGGAGAAACAGAACTCTAATTGAATCAGCAAGATCGATGTTGGCTGATTCAAAACTGCCTCTCACATTCTGGGAAGAAGCAGTAAGCACAGCTTGCTATGTGCAAAATAGAGTTCTGATTGTCAAGCCTCTCAACAAAACACCTTATGAGCTTTGGTTCAAAAGAGTTCCCTACATTCGATTCATGAAACCCTTTGGATGTCCATGTACCATTCTTATCACCAATGGAAGTCTTCCAAAGTTTGGTGCAAAATCAGATGAAGGATACTTTGTAGGCTATTCCTCTTAATCCAAGGCTTACAGAGTATTCAACTCCAGAACAAGAATAGTTAAAGAATCAGCAAATGTGGAATGTAGGGAACACATTCCATGTGAAAAGGGCAAAGGACCAGACTGGCTTTTTGATATTGACTCCTTTTCACAAGTATTTGAGTCTCTCATCTTCTCAAATATGGAGTCTACCTCTTCCCAAAAGCAAGCATCTACATCATTTGAAGACTACAGAGTGGGTCTCAATGGTCCATCTATAAGAATCAAAAGACCATCCATTGATCCTCCATCTTTCGTTAATGCTATTGAAGCCAGTGAAGCCAGAACAAGCAACTCTAATGTTACCAGCAACAATCTCTCTGACAATGAAGATCAAGATGAGGGTATTGCATTTGATGCTGCTGATACTGCTGATGCGACTGATGCTGCTGACAACTCACCTACAGATGCTATTGCTGTTGAAGAAATTTCTGCAAACAACCCTCTTGACAATCATCATTTTCCTGACCAAAATCAAAGCAATCTTGACCATGGAATACAATTGGAAGTTGTTCCCGTACAAAGAATCAACAAAGAACACCCCTTAGAAAATGTCATTGGTCAAGTTCAACAAGGAGTTCAAACTAGAAGCAAGACTCGTGAAGCTAATATCTGCTTGTACTCCTGTTTTCTATCTCAAGTTGAACCAAAGAAGATTGATGAAGCTTTGCAATACAGTAGTTGGATTGAAGCAATGCAAGAAGAGTTGATGCAATTCAAAAGACAAGAGGTGTGGACCCTAGTTGATTTACCACTTGGCCAGACTTCTATTGGCACAAGGTGGGTCTTCAGGAACAAGCAAGATGAAAGAGGGATTGTAATCAAGAACAAAGCAGACTTGTGGCACAGGGATACATTTAAGAAGAAGGAATTGACTATGATGAAGTCTTTGCTCCTGTTGCCAGACTGGAGGCTATTCGAATTTTCCTAGCATATGCTGCATCCAAAAGCTGTACTGTTTATCAGATGGATGTCAAAAGTGCTTTTCTATATGGGAAGATTGGCGAGGAAGTTTATGTCAGACAGCCTCCAGGCTTTGTAGATCCATCATATCCAAACAATGTTTTTAAACTAGACAACGCTCTTAATGGACTACACCAAGCCCCAAGAGCCTGGTATGCGACTTTGTCAGGATATCTACTAAGCAACAATCTCAGAAGAGGTGCCATTGATCAGACATTGTTTATCAAAGATGAAGGGGGAGAAATTATATTAGTGCAAATCTATGTAGATGACATCATCTTTGGATCAACAAAGAAGAAATTATGCAAGGACTTTGAGATTCTAATGCACTCAAAATTTGAAATGAGTTCAATGGGTGAATTAAATTTCTTTTTGGGTCTCCAAGTCAAACAAATTCCAAATAGAATCTTCATCAGCCGATCCAAATATGTCAAAAGTATCTTGGAAAGATTCAAACTGGCTAACTGCTCTACTGCAAGTGCACCATCAACTGACTCCAGATAAAGATGGAAAAGACACTGATCAACATCGGTACCGTGCAATGATAAGATCACTCATGTATCTAACTGCCTCAAGGCCAGATATCATGTTTACAGTATGCTTGTGTGCAAGATTCCAAGCAGCTCCAAAGAATACACACTTTCAAGCTGTCAAGAGAATTTTTAGATACATAAAGGGAGCCCCAAGACTTGGGCTATGGTATTCTAAAAATGACAAGTTCAATCTATATACATACACTGATAGAGACTATGGAGGATGCACCTTGGACAAGAAGTCCACATCAGGGGGATGTCAATTTCTGGGAGGAAGACTGATTTCATGGCAATGCAAAAAAGCAAACTTGTGTATCAACCTCTACAGCATAAGCAGAATACATTACAGCTTCCAGTTGCTGTGTACAAGTCATCTGGATACAAAATCAAATGCTGGATTATGGGATGATTTTCATGGCAACTCCCATTCACATTGACAACATGCGTGCTATTTCAATTAAAAACAATCCTGTACAGCACTCCAAGACAAAGAACATTGACATCAGGTATCATTTCATAAGAGATCAAGCTGAGAAAAAGATAATCATTTTAACCAAAGTTCATACCAATGAGTAGTATGTTGACGTATTCACTAAAGCCTCTATGAAGCTAGATTCAGATATCTAGTTGAATCCATTGGCATGATGAACTTTGATTAAAATCTTTCTCTAAAAACTTTAAAATAAATGTGTCTGTCTCTCTCTTGTTGTAAATAAAGTTTTCTAAAAATTAAATGGTCGGCAGCAAACATTTTTGCTGCTGATAGTTTTAGTCACCGGCAGTAAAGTATTTGACGCTGACTACCTTAAGTTATCAGCAGGAACAAGTTTCCTGCCAATAGCTTCAAGGCAATCAGCAGCAATATCTTTTCCCTCCTTTGCCGTACATCCATCAGCAGCAATCAAGTTTTGCAGCTGATAGACTTAACCTTCCGCAGCAACCAAGTTTGCTGTGAATGGGTAAAAATGGTCCAAATTAACTTTTACCAGCTGTAAAAACCACCTTACGTCTTTACCATGGCTGCTACAGTGTGTTACAGTTGTAAAACAGTGAAAAGCAAATGGGTTATACAGTACAAGTAAATCTGCTTTTTCCCTCCTTTGCCGTTATAACACAAATCAAATTTCTCCTTCACTTCTTCACATTCAATTTTGACGTAACCCTCCATCTCTCCTAAGCATTCAAAGCTTCTTCACACTTAACCAACTTTTAAAAGCTTCATCCTTCCCTCCAAAACCTCAATGGAAAACGTTGATATCAATAACCCTGATGACAAGTTCTCAACTTACCACAATTTAACGGCATATCTTGTTAAGGGTAAGAAATCAGAAGGGTTCAATGACTTGATCGACTTTATGTGTCGGTCAAAAATACACTTTGCCTTGACAGTCAACCCCATAATCTACATACCCCATATGGAAGATTTCTGGAATTCTTCCGTCTTCTCTATCGAACAGGGGACTCCCCAAATCAAAGCCAAGGTAGACGGCAAAGACATCACCATTACAGAAGCTACACTCAAAAAACATCTCAAGCTTCAGGAAGACGGTGCAGCCAACTCATACACCAAAACAGAGTACATGATGACCTTTGTATCCATAGGGTACACTGGAAATCAAGATGAATACACAATCGAGAAGGCACTGATGGGTCCTCCATGGAAGTTCCTATGCCACACTCTTCTACAATGTATATCTCAGAAGAGGAGTGGATGGAATCAACTGAACTCTGCTCTTGCCTCTGCTGTTCATGGTATGGTAACTAGACAAGGATTTAATTTTTCTCATTTGATCTTTGAAGGTTTGAGATATAACCTTAAGGAAGGGGGACGACAATCCTTCTTTATGTACTCTAGATTTTTGCAAGAGGTTTTTAACCATGAATTAAAAGATCTTTCAAAACCTACAAGAATCTACATAATATTGGGACATAAAAATATTATTTTTCAAAGCTTGAGAACTGTTTCAACAAAGTTCTCAGGGGTCAATGTTCCATTGTTGTCTACAATGATGAACATACAAAGTACTCAGGGTGACAGTTCAGTAGTCTCAGCTGATACTAATCCCACACCCTCCACTTCACAGCCTAAACACACAACTACTGCCCTTGATCGAACCCCTATGCAACCAACTGAGGGTGCACAGGTTTAACTAATACTTACCCCTGTTCTTCAAACCCAACTGGAACAAAGGGCCCCAGTTGAGGTGAGCTATACCAAGAAAAGAAAGAAGAGCAAGAAAAGTCCTTCTATTCTTGACTCAGAGGCCCAATCCCAACCCAAATGCCCTCATCTAAAGTCACAACACTCTAATGAGAATACCATAAGGGATAGCCACATGATTAGGGAAACTTCCTCGGAAGGATCCCTATTAGGATCAGGACCACATCCCAGGTCCATAGAAATCACCACTGAGCCCATACATTTTTCTTCTCTGAACTTAACTGTAGATGCTCCTTGTCAAGATGATGTACCTTCTCCAAATGCCACTATCAAGGAGGTACTGATTGACTTTACTGCTAATGTACCCAGTCCAAGTTCATCACCCAAGAAGGTCCACTCTGGGAGTCATGAAAGAGTGGATATGGAAGGGGTTGTCACTACTTATGGTCCATCAATTGACCAGGAAGACAGTGACAAACATAATTAACCCTAACTATGGCAACTCAAGGTGAGAATGTTTATCTTGAAACATGATTCACTGAGAGGAATCTCAGGGGCCAAGAAAACCAGGGTGATGGGGATACAGAGGCTAGGCCTAAGGCCCTATCTAGTTCCAAGGATTCCACAACTGTGGATGAGTACAGACTGAAACTTCATAACTTGGAATTGATGGCCAGTGTGGCTATGCTAGAGGCTGAAGTGTCCAAATTAAGACACCAAGTCTCTATGCATGAAGCCCATCAATGCCCAACTGTGACTTCTCCTTACTTTGTATCAGTGGGAACTCAAACAGATCTCTCTCTATGCACTGATGCAACCAAAAAGGGGGGAGATAGTTACTACTGAAAAAGACACTGATAGTATGGAGGATTGGATACAAGAGCAGGTTGCCTTTGAAAGAACACTATTTCAGCCTGCATTTGTTCAAGTCCATGATTTGATGCCTCTCAGAGATGAAGAGGAAGTGATCTCTGAGGAATGGAAGTTAGTGACCAAGGCTGTAGATGAAGTATTCCCTGAGGAGATGGAAATTGAAGATGAAGACGAAAAAATACCACTCTTAGTCACTATTCTTCCAACTGCTGCTGCTATCTCAAGACAAGCCATATCCCCTCATTTCCCACTAACTGCACACAATCTGGAGTTTGACTCCATTTTGCCATGGGGATATGATGGACTATCTCAAAGATTCTGGATTATGTGGGAATTTGCTGGAGTCAAAGACCTTATCTTGAATAATAAATTTGTTTGAAATCCTTACCCTGCACCTGACTGAAAGT
Organism: Smallanthus sonchifolius; assembly: GCA_023525975.1. NCBI lineage: Eukaryota > Viridiplantae > Streptophyta > Magnoliopsida > Asterales > Asteraceae > Smallanthus > Smallanthus sonchifolius. The sequence continues at coordinate 314,641 of CM042037.1, forward strand.
GTCAACACTTCCAAGAACCTATCTGCCAGGCTTGCCATTGAAAGGTTTCACGATATATGTGAAGACAATATGCCTCGGTTTGAAAAGTTCCTTGAAGAAGCAAAACGGGTGGCTTATCCAAAACTTGAGGATGTAGAAGCAGAGTCCTCAAGAGCGGCAGAAGAATGACATTAAAGGCAAAGCCAACAAATGGAGCTGATAAGAAGCAGGGTCTTAACTGAAGAACAAGTCCTACATTTAAGAAAATTCATGTATAATGAGGTGGTTAGAGGTCTGGAAGTTCATGGGTGGTCAAGCACTGAGCCTTCAGGGTTTCAATTCTTTCTGTGTGATGGATCTACATTCATAATCAACAATATCCATGAGATCCTTCTCCTTAACCTAGACTTCCTGTACAAGGTCTTTGAACTCAGGACACATATCTGCAACATCAACTCCTTAAAAAGTCAAGAAATGATCAAAATTGTGAAAGCTTTTCTTAAAAAGGAGGGATGGATTGCAATGGATGGTTCTAGCTCAGACCTATCCAATCCCTCCTCACCAACTGTCATTCAAAATACAACAGAAGAATAAAAAAGAATGGCTGCACAAAATATTAAAGAGGCATATATGACTGCATATGGAAATGAATGGGAGAAGGATGAGAATGAAGAAGTCCCTTCCTATTTGTATGTTCCTCAAATTGCCAATGAAGCTGAAACTGAGATCTCAACAGCATCTCTTACATCTGCTTTTGTGATTCATGAAGTTGAAGCAGAGGCATCTAATAAAGACAAAGGGAAGGGTATCATGACAGAAGAAGAAGAAAAGAGGATAGAGCAAGAAAAGAAGGATATTGAAAGAAGAAGAAGAAGAAGAAGAGAAAGAGAAGAGGAGGTGATGGTTGAGCTTAAAAAGGCTCAAGAAAGAAAAACTGCCATACTCCTCAGAGAACAAAAAATCCAGTTGTATGCTAGGCAACTGGATGAAACAAGAGTTCATGTTCCTACAGCTTCACAACTAAAAGAAGATGAAGCCTTAGCTCTTCAGTTGCAAGAACAGTTCAATAAAGAAGAAGAAGAGAGGGAGAGGAAAAGAAAAGAAGAAGCCAAGTTCAGAATCACTGACTCTGAACTTGCTAAAGAAATGAGGGAAGAATGGACTGAAGCTCTGATTTCTCAAGGTGAGAATACAGACTACCTTGAGAAATTATCAAATAAAGAAATATACAGAGCTTTCATGGGACAACAAGGTTAACTGGCAAATAAGAAAAGGGCTGAAGAAGAAGAAAAAGCCAAACATAAATCCAGGAAGACCATTGCATTCAATGTCAGATCCCATGAAGAAAGGAAGGCATTATGGACTTCCTAAAGGCTAGAGGAGAAAGTGGAAAGAGGCTGGGTCCCAAGAGCTTCATGTACCTACAAGCCTTGTATGTCAAAGTTAAGAAGGAAGAGGAAGAGAGACTGGGGAAGACAGGCTCAAAAAGAAAGGTAAACACTCAAACTGATGAAAGAAAACAAAAGAAACCCAAGCCTACTCCCTCATCCACTCCTTCCTTTGTCCAACAACCTTCCACTCTCCCTCCTAGACCTCTCTCCTCTCCTCCCAAAGAGTCCAAATCCTCTCACCTAGCTCCTCCTCATCAACAGCCTCCCAAGAAGAAAACCAAACCTACTATCACACCAGAAGATTCAAGAGAAATTGTAGTATGGTTCTACAGCAATCAAGACCAATGGTTTGAAGTTTTCAGGGGAAGGGCAGAGTTAAAAAGATCAATCTACAGATCAGTTGATGAGGTGATGCAGCTTCCAGATTCAGATCTTCATAGAATGATTGAGCTGGGTGAAGCTCATGAGCCTGAAAATGATAGTGGAAGATATATGTTGCTTGTGATCAAGCATCACTTCAACCCCAGCAAAGATTTGGTTATTGATGTTAAACCTCTTCAATCCCACTATCCATTTGCCAGTTGGTCCTACAATGCTGCTCAAGATGAGTACACTTTGATAGATGTCAGAGGTCAAAAGATGAGATGTTCAAGCAAGACCATCTGCAACATGCCAACCAAGGACATCAAGAGTCTATCTGAACTCCCTCTTACCAATCCAAGCATGGATCCAAAAGGCTATGAGACAACAAGTATTGTTGCTCACATGCAAAACTTCAGCAACAAAGGCAATAAGAGAGTTTTGGTAGTATCAGTCTAGGGGGAGTTTGTAGAGATAAAGACTGATGGCTACAAAATTTCTCTAGGCAAGATTGTTGCGGACTCCACAATTTTGCTGCTGACTTACAAGTTGCTGCAGATAAGGATAAGTGCTGCAGATAGTTGTGTTCTCCTGCTGATAGCCTTATCTGCTGAAGTCCAAAGTTGCTGCTGATAGGGTTCTCAGCAGCATCAAACATTTGATGCTGCTGATAGGCAAATCATCAGCAGCTTTGACTTTGCCACTAACACCTCTGCTGTAACACTGACACATCTATCAGGAGAATGAATGTTATTGGTGCAGATGACAAAAGACAATGCTCCTATTCTGATCTGTCCTGCAATAATTTTTTAGAGGACCTTACTTTTGTTGTTGTCTTTTCAGTGCAGAAGTCTTTTCACTGCAGTTGTCTTTTAGCTACTTGTATTTTTGTTGTCTACCAATAGTAGTGTAACTTGTAATTGTCAAAGATCAACGGCTTGTGTTTGATCTGATCCTTAGAATCAAGCGTCTCTCTTGATTCTAAGTTCCTTTATATGTATTGTATCTTTTCATTTTACAATGTGTGTTTCCTTAGAGTTTTCTCTGTAAACTTGTAAACATTGAAGATTAATACACTTTGCATTTATCAGTATTATCCTTGTTTTCTTGTTTACATTGATTAGTTGTTATTGTTTCCGCCAATCTCAACTAAGAACCTAATCATCTTGTAAACACCGATCCTACAATAACAGCCGTCACTGCCACCGTACCTCCACCGCTAACCACCGTTATCACCATCATGCCATAACAGCCCCTACCACCACCGAGAGGTCACCGCCGCCACCTCCGTGAAGCTCAACTTTATTCGAAGACCTGTACAACCACCTTCACTACCATCTTGAAGTCTGATACATCCACTATACCTTCGTAACCGTCAAACCATATAACCACCATCATCTTCATCGAGTTCATGCCACCACCACCGTCAAGTCCAACCACCACTCTCCATCATCTTCACCCCCATAACAGCCAACACCACCACCTTCCTGCCGTGAGACTCACCACACTGCTGTTAACAACCATCATCGTCTCCACACGGAGACCCGTATAACCGTGAGACCAAACAACGAATACCACCACTACTTCCAATTACGCTGCCAGTGAAGAAGCCATTTTCACCATGAACCCATCGTCCGGAACCCACACCGCCAACTCTCCCTTCACTTACTCCGAATACGCTGCTGTATGTCTTTGTCCCCGCGAGCTTCTCCGTGTAAACCGATCTAATTGGTTGGTCGGATTAGGGTTTAAGGGTGAAAGTGGTGCGTGGAATTGTAGGTCCGACGAGAGGGGCATGGCGTTTGGCTTCGTGATGCAGACGACGAAAGAAGACGATGATTGTATGTTGGCGGCCGGAGAAACAGAAATGGAATGTAGGTTTTTAAACAAATTTCCTATTTGCCCCCCTTCACTTTGAAGTAATGACATGTCTGACTTTTTAATTCATTTAGTTGTTAAAGTCCAGTGCCCTAATTTCGTTCGTTGACCACCTAAGTCCTAAACAAATCCCATGTTTTAAGTAAAAATAATTTAGGATGTTACACACATGAAGTTTATGTTGTCCAAAATCAAACCCCAAACAAGTAAAGACCGAATTTGGTGATCAATAATTTTAAAATTGGAATAAGTCCAATCGCAACGGGAATTGAGGGTGAGTGGTAAGCACTAAAGATTATGATATTTGTACTTTGTTAATTTGCACACTTGGGAGTTCACAACTTAAGTATTAGATGACGTTCAAATGACTTGGTTTTGTTTAAAGAAGTTATGAGGTTCGTTATGTATATTCATGCAACTTTGATTTCAAAATTTCAATCTTCACTCTTTTCTTTTTTGTAATTTGCCTGAGGCTTATTCATTCATTGTTTTGATCAAGCTGTAAATCCTAACAGTAAGAGATCAATCTGCGAAATAAAGCAATGTTTGCTTGATTAATTAAGTAACTTCATTCTCATTTATTTACGTATCTTTTTTTTCTAAATTGAGAGTGTATTTCATAGTTTCGTTCATTATATTTATTTGTAAAAAAGGCAAACAATTCAAGTGGATTGTTATAATTCTTTGAATATATCAGCAATGTACAAAAAATGATCATGATAACCAAATTAAGGTTGAGACTTGAAAAATTGGTTTGTCTTGGTTAATTAGTTCATCCCGGAGAAGAATAAGAAAGAATTAAGATAAATAGATGGAAGTAGATGATAGATAATGGAGCAGACACAAATTAAGGCTAATAAATTAACAGTGATATCGGAAAACATACACCCTAGCTTGTATTTAAATAACAGTAAAACCTATATGGATATGGTGCATGGTAGGTTTCATGCAGAACTTATGATCGTGCCACATTCGTTCATTCATAATTAATTAACCTAGCTAGCTAATTAAGAGATGGAAGGAAGGAAATTAAGAAAACATTAATTATATATAAATTAATATTGTATATGTTTCGATAGCTAGCTAGAGATGAAGAGTAGTGTCAACATCATGATGAGTAGTGTTTGTAAAGGATGGAGGAGGCAATGGAAAGGGTAGCCAAGATGGAGTGTTGATGTCCCAGCTGTAAACATGATGCTGCTGCTGTGAATTCGGCCACAAGGAGAGGGAGAGGGAGAGAGTGAGCAATTCTTTTGGATCCGAATGGCCGAGAAAGTACAGGTTGTGGTGGTGGTGGTGGTTGTTGTTTGAAGCAGAAGAATTAATGAGCTTCAGAAGCTCTCTTTCTTCTCTCATCTCTTTCACCTTCTCCAACTGCCTAAATCTCTCTTGCAACATGGCGATGGAGGAACAAATCACTTTTTCATCACTAGTCTTTTCCCTAACCATTCTTTTAGCTTTAGCTTTAGCTGTGGGAGAAACAAAGAAATTAGTATAGATTAACAAACTTGTTGAAGTTGCTCCCTTTATATAGATCGAGTGGCCAAGCCTTTATTATATATTACTTACTTTTTTCGTTTCAATTATATTTAATTAATATATAGCGAGTGCTCTAGATCGATCGCTAGTTTTAAGAAACATATATACTTGTTTGTAAATTCAGCACAACTAATTTAAATAAATAATTCAAAGTTGCATATAAAGTTCCTTGAATATGTATATAAGTATATAGTTTTGATGTTGATTTGTTTTCAATTAATTTTTGGACTTTAAAGCTTAATACAACGTACATGTTTGTTATGTCTAAAATATTTTGGTTTCAAGCTTTCCGGTCTTTGTATTAATCATTTTATTTTGTTGGGTAATGAATTAATTCAATTCTCACTCAGAGTTATCAGCATCATATCAAATGAATGGCCTACTGATCAAAAGCATGCAGATTCTTACATATATATAATTGATTATATTAATTTATACGTAGGTGATAATAATACTAAACATTTATATATATATATATATATATATATATATATATATATATATATATATATATGTATGTATCTATATATCTATCTATCTATCAATCAAGTGAGTGATATGATATTATTCTAGTGGAGAATGATTGAAAAAGAGAAAGAAGGGGAATTGGCAGCTAAGTGATAAGAATCCAAGCATAAAACAACATAGAGGCCAATCTAGGAGTACTTGTTAGATCTAGTCTAATCAACGTGAGAATTGAAGGCTAAAATGAGAAAAAGGGTTTTGCAGAAACTCCAAAAAAAGAGTTTAGAAGATAGTGAATGGAAAGATGCATTTGGAGGAATATGAATATAATAGGCAGGGGGCATGTCCCCTCACCACACCAAAAAAGATAAAAGCACTCCTTTCCTTTAGCTTAGCAATTGAATTGAATGGCGCCCTCTTTTCATGGACATTTATCATTTCATCCCTTTTGAAGTTTTCTGCTTGTTCTGGCCTGGCATTATATATATCACAATGTCATCATGTATGCTTTCACTCTCATCAACCTCCCTCCTTACGCATGTATCATACATAAATAGATACTACTATATTGAGTTCAAATTAATCATAAAATTAAGTACTTTTAATCCCTTCATTCAATTAATTAGGATATGTAGTTCATCATGTATTATTTTGCTAACTTGTATATACATTTTAATTTAACATTCAAAAATCTAAACAAGGGTTTAATTTTACAAACTATAAGCTTGCACATGATCACATCCACTATAATAAGAAACAAACGGTGCATTTACCCTAATAATAAACTACTTTTCCCAAAACACTTACACTACTCTTTCCCACACATATATACATATACATATATAAACATATATATATATAGATACATATAATCAACTAAAATTAATTTTTACAGGTAGCATAGGAGGAATTTCTGAGTTAACATGTGTCCTTTATTTTTTTATTTTTTATTTTATCTTAAAGGTGAAATATGTAACACAAATTTTTGTTCCCTCTCATTATAAACTACACACAAATAAAGGTCCAAGCCTTTTTCTCTACTTTCCTTTTTATCATATCATGTACTTTTTATCTCGTTTCGTGACAACTTTCCTAATTAGTAGCTGACAATGATGAGTTTATAGCGTTGATTCTCTTCTGAAGATGACGATGGCAATGTTCTAGGCTTGATTTTCAGTCTAGGATTTTTATTTATGATGATTCTAGGTTTTGTAAAATTTCTATTTTTGATGTGTGACTATCTTTTCTTAATATTATTTTATAATAATTCTTATTTATGTTTTCACCTAAGGTTGTGTTTTGTCTGCAAGGGTATCCGGTATACTCCCCGTGAGAGGAGTGTGGAACACTGCCCCCTATGGGCGTGAGAATTCTCACGGGAAAAAGGAAAGAGGGAGGAGGCGTGGAGATTTGATTGGCTAAGGGAGGGCGTGAAGAGGGTGAGGGGTGTGGAACCCCCCCCCCCCTCTCTTATGTGAGAGGACGTGAGAATCTTACTCACAGGTAGTATACCGGATACCCTAAAAAAGCAATACAAATTATTACATTGTTTTATAATTTTTTTTATTATAATAAGTAGAGCTCATTCGTTTATTTTTTTAGTGCCAAAGCTAACAATCAAGCCATTGGATTTGAAAAATGTGATTTAAATCTAGACATTAAAATTGATTCAATAGCGAATCAAACTTGTAAAGTTGGATGCGCAATTATATATCAGTTCATCACAGTGAATTACAACACGATGACCGAAACCTAAAAAAGTTGAACACACCGTTGTTTCTAACACATCGTTATAAAATTGCACATCAAATCACATTATGATTGTGTATCAAACCTGCAAAGTTGGGCGCACACGTTTGATACAAACTTGTGTGTGAAACCAATTAGAACACTACACTAACTTTGCAATATTTGGCACAGTGTTCTAAATATTTGGACCAATCATTATGATGTTTGCCGCATCACTATAAACTTATGCATCAAACCAATTATATGACTACAAAATCCATGCAGTGTTTGATAAATTGTTTTAATGGTTTACATGCATCGTTGCATACATGTATATTGTAGAATGTTTAGGTTCCGGAGTTGTGCCTCTTGACCCCGCTTCCATTATTAAGACTCCTACAAAATTAAAGAGTACAAGATTTTGTATTAAAGGATACAATCTTTTTTTTTAAACTGAATTTTATTAAATATTTGAGACTAAAATATTGATGGAACTTTTTTTTATTTAAATATGAAAGAAAGTTAATGCGTGTAACTGCTCTGCATTTCTTGTTTTGCCATTTGAATTTTTAACTTTAACTTAATATTAGTTAAAATTTGACACCAAATCAATTCGCACCATTCATTTATTGATGGATTTCCTTCCTATAAAAAATCTCTTTTACAATAATAAGAGTACGCACCGAATACGAAAATTGAAGAAGAGGGGTGAGAGCTTGGCAAAATAGTATGCATATGTATATGTGTTAAAAGATGTTGTCATTGATAATGCACGTGTATAGATATATTAAAATTGCAAGTTGTATGAAGCTAAAAACAATATGTGTATGTGTAGGTGGTAAAAGATTTTATTGTCATAGGTACCAATGCAAATGTGTAGGTAGATTAGTAAACTATATGGATGGTAAAAACAGTATGTATTTGTGTAGAGCTAAAAGATGTTGTCATTGATAATGCACATGTAATAATAAAATATATGAAGCTAAGAACAATATGCATATGTGTAGGTTTTAAAACATGTGCTGGCCTGTCATTGATATTCAATATGTATAGATAGATTTCATGCAGTAAATATATATAAAGCTAAAAGCATATGTGGGTTATAAAAGATGTGTTGTGATTGAGGATACATATCTTATTGTAGATTACAACACCAAAATATAATTGAGTATTGGAATATGCATATATGTAGATTCAATCATGCATATATGCATGTTAAAGTTACATAACTAAACACACACTAACGCACATATATATGTAAATAAATATACGCAGGGTTTAAAAATAGTCATATATATATATATATATATATATATATATATATATATATATATATATGGTGAGGTTCAAATGCTAACCAATATTTATGTGATAACCATGATAACCACTCTCAAACAAAGTGTTACGTATATATAACAATTATCATTATGTTAATGTTACATATATGTAAACACTATGTGTCACGTATATGTAACATTATTTTGGTACATATACGTAAGACTCATCATTTTCGTATTTACGTTCAAAATATTTATTCAAGATACTTAAATACTATTTTAACAATTAAAAGAAAAAATAATTTATAAATTATGTGATTGTTTTATAGTGGGTAGCACGGTTATCATATAAAAAGTTGGTTAGTAGTTGAACCCTTCCCCCTATATATATATATATATATATATATATATATATATATATATATATATATATATATATGAAAATTTTGATAGTATTCCTGATCTAGCTAATTTGATGATTCGATATGACTAGAACCCTCAACTACGTAAAGTTGGAACACATTTACTTCACACATTAATGTTATGCCACAAGCCATTTTGATGGATAAACAATTATTAAAAATAAAAAAAACGGATAATGTTATATCATCTTAAGGTTAAAAATAAATGATAAACAATTATTAATTATCGTAATTTTCATAGTACTAATGATTCTACACTGAATATATACATACAAAGCTTAATTACACTAGCTATGAGTATTACATTGGAACAGTAAAGCCGGAATATGAATGGCATAATCGTAGCAAATAGTGTGTACATATATATATATATATTTTGAACGGCAACACCTAGATAATCTAGGATAATTAGGTTTCTCCGGGATAACACCTATAACATCTAGGGCAGCCCACTCTAGGAGAAACCCCCCAACTGGGTAAACCCCCTGACTTGAACCCTTTTTTTGTTGTGGACAGGATTCGAACATAAGACCTCCACTATAAGAAGTATTGGAGCTACCATTACACCAAATGATGCAAATAGAATATGTTATAGAGAAATAATGGAATTACCCAACATTCTCTCCAATCTCGATTCTCAATACAAAAAGTTACATCGGTAGTAGAACCAACATTCTCCTTCTCTCTCTCTCATATCCAAGCTTTCTTTCACTCTCTCTAGATAATGGAGAATTAATTTGTCTTGGAGTAATTGGATGGAAATGGCATGCATGGTTGAAAGCTGCCTTTAAAGGATGAGGGAGGGAGGGAGGGAGGGAGGGTATTTACATTTTGTAAGGTAAATATCCAAATTTGCTAAACACTCTCTCCTCAATTATTTATTTATGGGAGAATTTCGAAGAGATGAGGGAGGGAGGGTATTTTCATTTTGTAAGGTCCAGTCTACGAGACAACGCGTGCTTTCAATTCTATTGGGATTTCTTTTATTATTACATTTTAATTTTATTATGTTATCTTCCTACATTTTTTTAAGTCGATCTGATTCACAAAAGTTGTTATGGCTAATCCCATGACGTACTAATTTAATGGCCGCCATTTTTTATTTTCTTGCCATCAAATTTATCATATATATATATATATATATATATATATATATAGGGGAGGGTTCCAGAGAAAACCACAAGTTAGGCGAAAACCGAGAAAACCACTAAAAAAACCAATTTTACTCGATCATATAATAATTTTTATTTTTTGTTTTGTTTTATTTTTATTTATTTATAAGAGTATCAATGTAATATTAAACATTTTTACCAAAAAACATTTTTACACATAGAGTTACGTATACGTAAACATAAAACAAAAAAATTGCGGTTACGTATACGTAAATCAAAAAAATTGATTTTGGATACGTATACGTAAATCAAAAAATTGCCTAAAATAATGTGGTTTTCTTGGTTTTCGCCTAACTTTGTGGTTTTCTCTTGATCCTTCCCCTATATATATATATATATATATATATATATATATATATATATATATATATATTCTCATCTAAAAAAATGTATGACTTGGAAATCTTCAGGAACTTGACTAGAATGAAATGAGTTGCAATATAGAAAACAAAGGTAATGAATTCTCCATCAAAATTGAACTAAACAGAAAGGTAAAATTACATAATGTTTTTTTTTTAACTTCTGTTCCATCTAAATCACTAAAATAAAAAAACGTTATTTATGTGTCAATAAAATTAAAGATGGGGCATTTTGTCTCATTTTGATCATCCGTCAATCTTGTGATAAAACATATAAGTGTTAGTGTGACACTTATTCGTAATGGTGTCTCGTTTTGATGATAGGTACTTTCACTTCTGTTCATTATTAGTCATTGTTTGTGTCAGTTTTATGATAAAGGTCAAAACAAATTAGCGTAACTAATTATTATGTGAACTTTTTAAATAGTGTGAACATGTATTATGGAAGTACATATAAAATTTAACGTCCTTTAGTTATTGCATTTCACTTTGATCTTTAATTTGCAGGAATTTGTTTGAATGTATTCTTGAATTTATATGAATTAACTAAACTAGTTTGTTCCACCCGCGCTTCGCGGCAAGAGTCTGGTCGTTTTTCCTCTGCGCAACGCTCCAGAAGTTTGGTCATTATCGGTTCGGCTCGTCAAAAACCATAAAAACGAATACCGATACCGGTTTCGACAATACCAATACTGCTCACGGTACCGCAACGGTAACGGCACGCGCTATAGCGTACAATAAAAAAAAATACTCAATTTTGAATACAACTCCGTTTTCAAAAAACTTTATATCGGAACGTTGTCAAAAAAAACTAAATACAACCACGCATTCCCTTTTTTTAAGTTAACGAATGAAAGTTATTACATAAAAACGAAATTATTAGAAAATTAAACGGGTTAAAAGCGTATATTATATATAGTATGAGAGGTGAAAGTAAAAAAGAAAATTAAAATGTCATGTGAAACCATCCTAATGGAACAACAAAAATCAATTGGTGTGGGGTGGGTCTCGAACCTGCAACAGTTGAAAGAAGAAATAAAGCTAGTAACCACCACACCAAATTGGTGTGTTAGGTTATGTTTAGAAAAGATAGTAATAAACCACAAAATACAAATGAAAAAAAAAATTAATATTCCTACTATACAAACCGACCTGTCATTATTAATAGTAGTAATGATAAAAATCACAATTAATTTGCACTATTAAATAACTGAGTATCATCCATGATAATTATGGACGTCATCCATTAGTAATCACTGACGAAACCCAGTAAAAGATTAAAAAAAATAAATAAATAAAGCAGAATTAAAATACCCTTAGTATTCACACGCTCTCGTCATCGACGAAGTACCGACACCCACAAACACTCACCTATGTTGTTTGACCCAAATTGGTCGGCATATGGGGAATATATGTTTAGTGATGGATTACATAGAGATATTCATCGGTCATACTTAGTATTAGACATACTTGATGTATTTTAGATATTGTTGTCATACCTCTTTGTTATTTTATCAATTTGTATGTACTTAGATGTAACTATTATTATTATTTATAGCACTTATCTCCTACCCGTTTGGTATGGAGAATCATTCATTTCCACACATGGTGTAGAGCCTTCAATCCTGACCCCTCCCTTCCCCTTCCCTTTCGTTCATCCCTCCCTCTTCCCTTCCAATTCATCGCCCTTCTCCTGTCATGGCCTCCTCCTCCATTGATTCTTCCCTTCCCATGAATCAAATCATGCATATGATCACAAACAAGTTAACCTCCTCCAACTATTTGGTCTGGAGAAATCAACTTATCCCGGTTCTTACCTATCAAAACCTGCTTTCACACATCGATGGTTCATCCACCGTACCTGCTGCCCAGGTTATTGTGTCTGAAAAACCGGTCACCAACCCGGCCTATCTCGCATGGCTTTCTGCCGATCAACGGGCCATTATCATTCTTCAAGCCTCCCTCTCCGAAGAAACCGCTGCTGAAATCATTGGCCTATCCACCGCCCGTGACATCTGGGTTGCCCTCGAAACCGCCTACAGCAACTCCTCCACCGAACGCATTCAAAATCTCCGGGATCAATTACGCATACTACCCAAGGGTACTCTATCTGTCTCAGAACTTGGTCGACTTTTTAAGGCAATTTGTGACCAACTTTCGGCTATCGGACATCCCGTTGTTGAAACCGACAAAATCCATTGGTTTTTACGCGGCCTCGGGTCTTCCTTTGAAAGTTTCTCCACAACCATCCGAACTGCCAAATCTGTGGAAACTCTTCGTGACCTCCTTATTGAAGCCGAAAATCATGAAATGTTCATGTGTACCTTGCATGGAACAAGCACTCCTACTGTGGCTTTTAATGCCCAATCTGGTAGGACCAATTTTACTAATCGTGGTCGTGGTGGCAGGTTTTTCCGTGGCAGTAGAGGTCATGGTCGTCGAACCCCACACTGCCAACTTTGTCGCTCCGATGGGCACTATGCCAATGCATGTCCACATCTGGAAACTTATGCTCAAAATGCTCCCGCCACCAATTCCGACTTGGCCAAAGCGTTCCATGCTTAGTGTCACGTAACCACATCCGGACCCGATTGGTTTGTTGATTCGGGTGCGACGGATCATATGACCCCATCCACAAACACTATAGCCAAACCTGAACCCTACTTAGGAGATGCTAAGGTTACTTTTGCTAACGGTAATGTTCTCCCTATTTCATTCACGGGTCACTCCACACTTCTTAATAACATTCGCTTACGGGATATTTTGGTTGTTCCCGACATTACTAAAAACTTATTATCTATTGCCAAATTAACAACTGACAATCATGTGGATGTTTTATTTTCCCAACCTCATTTTTATATTCAGGACCGGTCAACGAAGGTGGTCCTAGCTCAAGGAGGATGTGAGCATGGTCTATACGTTCTCCACAATAATCCAACGGCTTGTGTGGCATCCACCCGATCCAAGCCACAAGCCTCTTTTGAACTTTGGCACTCCCGTTTGGGACATGTACCGTTTGACATTATTTTACTTTTGAATAAATTGGGATATTTGTCGGTTTCTTCTATATTGCCAAAACCAATCACATGCTCACCTTGTCAATTGGCGAAAGCACACAGATTACCATTTGAATTAAATGACAAACGGGCTTCATACCCATTAGACTTGATACATTGTGACTTGTGGGGACCCTCACCTATATCTTCGGTTGATAATTATCGTTACTATGTCTCATTTGTGGATGATTTTTCCCGATTCACGTGGTTTTATCCACTAAAAACCAAAGCCGGGTTTTATGATGTATTTAAAGTCTTCATGCAATTTGTTCAAACGCAATTTTCTCGAAAGATCAAAATATTTCAAAGTGATGGTGGAACCGAGTTTGTCAACCACAATGTTCGAAAATTAATGGAAGACAATGGCACGTTTCACCGCCTATCGTGCCCGTACACCCCGCAACAAAATGGTCGGGTGGAACGTAAGCATCGCCACATTGTTGAGACCGAGTTAGCTATGTTATTTAACGGTCATGTACCACCATCATATTGGGTTCATGCTTTTAGCACGGCAGTCTACATTATTAATCGTCTTCCAACACCGGTCCTTCAAGGCAAGTCTCCATTTGAGCTATTGTTTTCTCGTGTGCCCATGTATAACAACTTTCGCCCATTTCTTGTCGGGTGTATCCGTATCTTCGTGATTATGCGAACCACAAATTGGCATCTCGAAGCATTCCTTGTATTTTTCTCGGATATTGCACTCAATACAAGGGTTATAGTTGCCTTGATCCCACTACATCACGGGTTTATATAACCCGCCATGCTCGGTTTAATGAACATGAATTTCCATTCAAGGGTGATCTACCTCAACAAGATATTGTTGTCCTAACCTTATCCACCTTCCTAACTGATACAACTACCCATTCACCTATACCCACAACTGTTCTCCCATCACCACAAATTCCCAAAACTCCAACCAACTTTCCAACACACCCATGTACCTCCTGTGATGAAGATACATCCCATTCTAGCCCAACTAAAACCCATCTTCAGCCAATTATTACTCAACCTACCTCACTCCCCATTGACCAACCCATAATCGAAACCTCCTGCATAGTTGAGCCTATGACAACCCCGACCCAACCTCCCACCACCTTTGGTCCGAACACAACCACTCCTATGACTCCAGCAGAAAATCCTTCTCCAGCACCCCAACCGACCGGACACCCGATGACTACTCGCTCTAAGAATGGGATTTTTAAGCCAAAACACCAGGCGGATTTAGCACACACCCAAACTCACGGCTTGTACTCGGCTCTTTTTTCTGCTACTGATCCAAAAGGATTTAAAACTGCCATTAAAGATCCTAAGTGGTTAGCAGCCATGAATACAGAACTTGATGCCCTTCACTTAAATAATACTTGGTCTCTCGTCCCTAGACCAACGAGTCACAATGTGGTTGGCTCCAAATGGCTCTTCCGCACCAAATATAATGCGGATGGTACCATTGATCGCCATTAAGCTCGGCTTGTTGCTCAAGGATTTAGTCAAGTACCCGGCATTGATTACTCCCAGACATTCAGCCCCGTTGTAAAGGCTTCAACTATTCGTACAGTTCTTTCCTTGGCCGTCATAAACAATTGGAAGCTACATCAACTTGATGTAAATAACGCTTTCCTTCATGGGCAACTAAATGAGGTCGTGTATATGGAGCAACCCCCCGGTTTCACTGATTCTAAATTTCCTTCACATGTTTGTCGTCTCAACAAAGCCCTATATGGTCTCAAGCAAGCCCCTCGGGCTTGGTTTCACCGACTAAGCTCCTTTCTTATCTCCAATGGGTTCGTATGCAGCAGAGCCGACACATCTCTATTTATTTTTAAAAGGGGCACGTGCATTATGTATCTTCTCGTATACGTTGATGACTTAATCTTAACCGGCAATCAAGAAAAAGTCATGACATCTTTTATAACACGATTACATAATTCGTTTGCCATCAAAGATCTGGGCAAACTTAACTACTTTCTAGGGTTGGAAGTTACGTACACCAAGGATGGGTTGTTTCTTAGCCAATCCAAATATGCCCATGACATTCTTGCTAGGGCTGCTCTTCTTGAGGCCAAACCCGCACATACACCTCTGGCTTCAAATGAAGTTTTTACTACTACCGGCGAACCATGTAAAGACCCAACTCACTATCGGTCCCTTGTTGGAGCTCTCCAATACTTAACTATCACCCGACCCGATATCTCGTATGCTGTGAACCAAGTAAGCCAATTTCTCCATGCTCCAACCCTCGTGCATTTTCAATGTGTTAAAAGGATCCTACGATACATCAAAGGAACTATTACCTTTGGTCTTTCCTATAGTCGCCCAACTCACACCAACATTATTGGCTACTCTGACGCTGATTGGGCTCGTTGTATTGAGACACGAAGATCTACCTATGGCTACTCTATTTTCTTTGGCGGTAATCTGGTCTCGTGGAGTGCCAAGAAACAACCCACCATTTCTCGCTCAAGATGCGAATCAGAATACCGAGCTATGGCCAATACTGCGGCAGAAATAATTTGGATCATTCATCTGCTTCGTGAACTTCATGCCTTACCTCCAGACAGGCCCACTCTTCTTTGTGACAACCAAAGTGCTCTCTTCCTAACTCAAAATCCAGTATCCCATAAGCGAGCCAAACACATCGAGCTTGACTACCATTTTATTCGAGAGCTTGTTTCCTCTAGCAAACTTCATACTCGGTTTGTACCAACCAAGCTTCAAGTGGCTGACATTTTCACTAAAAGCCTTCCTCGCCCTCAGTTTGAATTATTTAGGGGAATGCTTCGCCTCGGACCGCCACCGTTTCGCTTGAGGGGGGATATTAGACATACTTGATGTATTTTAGATATTGTTGTCATACCTCTTTGTTATTTTATCAATTTGTATGTACTTAGATGTAACTATTATTATTATTTATAGCACTTATCTCCTACCCGTTTGGTATGGAGAATCATTCATTTCCACACACTTAGGATAAGATTTTAGGTAGGATTTCTTGCCAGTAATATGCACTATAGGTAGCAACAAAATATTATCATTTTTTGATAACTGATCATCAACCAATTCAAACTGAAAAATGGGATATTCGTTTTATATTTTATTTGTAATATCTAGAAATGTAATGTAGTTTATTGGTGTACACATTACAATGCTCATTAATATCCATTAGTGTACAATTCAATATACACTTATCTTTAACACCAAAATGACTTGTTATGATCTAATAGGACTCTATGTAATCAAAACCGGCTCACTAACATTACAAGGCTCATTAATGTAAAATTAAACATACGCATGTCTTTAACACCAAAATGACTTATTATGGCCTAATGTGATTTTATGTAACCAAAATCAACTCATTAACACATTACAATGCCCATTGGTGTACAATTAAATATACACTTGTGGTCAATCACCTTTGTTTAGCAATGCAGAATTGGTCGAACCATAGTTATTTTTTCTTTGGTTGAACCATAGTTATTTTTTATCTTTTTTTAACAATGCCGAATGATTGATATATTGTAGTGTTATATGTATCCCGTTAAAACCCGTATGCATCCATTTGCAGGTCAATATATAAATGGGATTTGTTTAGGGTGGGTACGAACCTTTTGAATTTTTTTCTTGAAAAAAAAATGTTTGACCTAATTGTACCATTACCTGCTATTTGTATAATTTTTTACCGGATTGAGAATATAGACATATTTTACTACTTGAGCATGTTTCAGTTCTTTTTATAGATGATGACACATGGTAGGGGTGACATCAATGATAGGGCTCCTTCTTCCTATGCACATCGAGGGGACAACTCCGCCAAGTGTGGTGAGACACACGCTAATTACCATGTGGAGGACAGCTAGGCACACCATGCCACATATTAGTTTAGAAGATATTGACAATGGTGCTGGCTAAGCACACTCCTTTAAGGTCGGGGATGGCCCCAATGCTGTGAGGCCGAAAGTCGGGAAGAGCTTAAGATAGATTGAGGAGTAAGTTATGTTATGACCTATTTTGCATATTTTGTAGTGTATTATTAATCTAATGTTATAACCAATTTGTCTTACTTTTGAAGATTTAATAAAACAAGTGATGTCATCCGGTTAGTAACCATATTGAAGTCTTTCTTCGACGGTCCTTGGTGTTATTCAAAGGACGTCTCTACAGACATCGCCAAGTCTTATTCAAGTGCTTTCATGTAAGTATATATTTAACGCTTGTTAGTGTATATTCATATTTAAATTTATATCATTTACAATGACTGGGTTTATATGTTGCAAGGGAATTATTGGTGGCATCCTAGCCTAGAGGACCAGATCTACGAAACATGGAATAAGAGCATAAACCATCGATACGGTAACACTATGAGGGATGCACTCAATTATTCTAAGAGAAATGCGGCTTAGATAAATGCACGGTTTTCAATAATGATGACTTAAGCATCATGCCATAACCTCCGCTGTGGATATCACCGACGATTGGTGTGAGATGATCGGGTGGGTACATATTACTTTAATTTTAATTTAATACATATATTGTTATTATACTATATTATGAGTAATTTTTATGAAAGATGTAGGACACCGACAGTTGAAATTTGAAGTTAAAAATCGCCAAGGAGAATCGTAACACCAAGTATGGGGGTGTCGTCCTGGCACACCGAGGGTCCATCAGTATGTCACAACATCGGAAGAACAATGTAACTTTTTTAAACTTTTTTTTACATTTGTGTTTGTTATAATAACTAACAACTTAACCTTTCGTAGTAGGTCAAGGAGTAAGGATGCAAGCCCACCATTCATAAGCTTTTTGAGAGGAAACATACAAAGAGGCGGGTGGGGGAGTCATAATCTACATTGGAGTTCTTTTATCCAAGGGAAAATGAAGTGATGGTATGTTTTTTTTAATCAAAAACAATAAATTTCTTTAGACAGGCATTAGGATACTTGTCAATTTACATATGTATAATGGATATGATATATTTATAGCAGTTATGTCGTCGAACTTTAATAAACTATCACTTTTATGTTTTTGGTTTGGTAAATCTCAAGAGATGCATACTTAGCAACACCATGAAGCATATGTTACTGATGACCTACAACTGTGGGAGGAAAGGAAGGGGTGCCTTTTCGGCTTCGAGGTCACTAACAATACCTATTATACCGTGAAAGATGATGTCGATACCTCCAGCAAATGGACATCTTATGCTACTTCTCCTGGTCTATAGGCATGTCATTATTTTTGTACAAAATAATTATTAATATTGACAAGAAGTTACTAATAATTTATTTAGTGTTTGCATATTGTCGCCCTAAAACTAAAATTGGAAGCGGCAGATGTCACACCCCCAAATTTCCACTTCAGGCTACACCCGTGGGGCGTGACTCGAGAGGATCTTTACCATTGTGTTACTTTGAACGACCACTAAATGGTTTTTAAAATACTTGTTTTAATGCATGGCTCGAACGAGCCCAAAATAAGTTTGACATAGTTTAAAGTAAATGTGTGGAAGTAATGTTTAAAAAGTTTACAACGCTTAAACAAATGATTAAAAAGCGTTTGTCAAAACAAAATGCTCATGCATGATAAGTGTGTGACTCCTGTGAGTGCATCCTAGCCACATATCCTATGCAATCAATAACCTGAGATAAACATGCTAAAATGAGTCAACATAATATTGGTGAGTTCACAGGTTTAATGTAATTGAAATCATATATTGAAAAAGAAATGCATGGAAAGCATATGTACTCTACACAATCATTGCAGATCAGACAAAACCAAAAATTATCATAAGTCCATCAACCGAAGCTCAATTGTAGCCACTGAAAAAGGAAAAGGATGTGGTTCGCCTCTTTGTGCCTTGCACATGAATGGATTAGGTCAATAATATACCCGTTCGACCTCCGGTCGAAGTTAGCGCGACTAACCCGGGTAGGGGTTGTTAAACCCAACAGTACTGTTCATGATCACCTCGCTTGCGAAAATATTAACGGTTGACTCTGAGAGGACTTTGTACACACCAGTACAAACTTATATAATTAATGTAACTTTGTAAGCATGGAAAATATGATTTTTTTTAAAATGTATACTTGAGCATGTATCTCACCCCAACGGAAAATGAGTAAAACGGGGTTGTGAGAACTCACCTGATAAAGTGGTAAATGATGTGAAAAGTCTTAGCAAATCTGGATAAATGAGACGACCTACTCGTGCCCTAGGAAACACTTAAGACTTTAAGGTCTAATTATTGTAAATGTTTGACTATGAACTCTATGCATCCAAATGAGTTGCTTGAAAAGTGACTTTGACGTTTCAAAAATGTTTTGACTTGACGACCCGTTGGTGACACGTTGGACTTAAATATTCAAATCCTAACATAGAATTCAAACCTCGTTTGAAATAGTCTATTATCATTCTCATAAACACATTAGCACATTCGATTGGTATTTAGGATTTGAAACACAACTTTTGATACATAAAAGTTTTCTTAATTGGAAAGTCAAGTTTTGAGTCCTAAACATGGCAACTATGCAAAGTTGATATTCACACATGAAATTAAGCATGTTATAACACATATAAAACATTTAAATGTTTACTTGCTAAAAATAGACAAACATACAAGTTTCGGATAATTAAAGTTTCCTATTATAGCAAGATCATGTCAAATTGCAAGTTTATGGATAAACATCATATATATTATCATACAATGCACTTAGTTAAGTGTTACTAAGTCATTTAAACCTTCTAATCATGTTAACACCTTGCAAACATAACTCATGGAGAAATAAAGTTTTCTTATTTAGAAACCCGGCTCTAAAACCCATACACATGCATTTAAACCCATCATTTTTGTAAATCATTCTTCTATAATGTTCACTATACTAGTTTCATACTTTGAATACACCCAAACATCTAGTTTTCATACATGTCAAGAAATAAAGTTTCTAAAAATAGAAAACGAGCCTAAAAACATCATGAGCATGTGATTTTACCGAAAAAAAATCATACAATCTCTATATCTAGTGTTTATGCATCATTTCCACAAAAAAAAATCACATCATAACTTCTTTTAACAAAAACCCAAAATTTAAAGTTTCCATAAATAGAACCGAGCATGAAATTTCACATGACCAAAAGTTCTAACTAGCAAATCTTCACTTGTTATCCATTATCTATACATATCCAACCATTTTCCATCATGAAATCACCATAAACATGGCATCTATCATGAAACCCAAAATTAAAGTTTTCTAAAATAGCACAACCGAGCATGCATGTATCATCCAACACTTTTGACAACAAAGTTTGCACATATTATACATCTACAACTATTACTACAACATAATCCATCATCAAATCATCAAGAACACATCATCTAACATATGCTCATACAATAAAGTTTCCTTATATGGAAACCAAGCCTAAGAACAAAACCCGAGTCCAAAACTACCAACAATATGTACCATTTTAGTTATAAAACTCATTTCTTTCAAGAAATCCATCGTTAAACTTTCATAAAATCAAGTTTTCTTTGGATGCATGTTCATATGAACATGAAGATGAAAATTGAAAAAAATGGGTTTTGATGCTTACCAAAATCGAAATGGATGGATGGATGGATGATTTCTCTTACAAAAGCTTGATTATCACACTTGAGAGCTTGGATTTGATGGAGAAATGATCAAAACAACAACAAAAGATGAAGATATGGGGTTGTGGTGGTGTTCTCGGCTCAAAGAAGAAGCGAGGGAGAGAGAGAGAGTGAGAGTGAAATGGTGAAAGTGGGGGTATTTATAGGGGTTTTGATACCGGGTGATGGAAAATGAATAGTCACCGACTTGTTAATGGAATACCCGTACTGGTATGAACGAAATTATTTAAAAATAATTTGACTCATGTTGGTATGTTTAACATATAAAATTTTTAGATTTTTATTTGAAATTGTCGGTACATACTCCGGACCGGCTGAACTGCGTTAAAACAGAAAGTTTCTCCAAAAATTCATGAAAAATTCACAAAGTATTAAAATAATATATCACAGTACTACATGTAATTTGTGCACATCAAATATATGTCCAAGTGTCTGCTTAGAATTAATCATCTAGCTAGTGCACACTGCGTGTCTACCGGACTGTGCTGAAAATAAAAGTATTTCCATAAATTATCGAAAATTTCATATAGGCATGATTAATTAAATCACATTGTTACATATAATTTTCACACATAGATTATATGTCTAGGTATTTGTTTTAAATTATCACCAACGGTCGTACTACACGACGCGTGTTTGACCTGGTAATCTTCTGGATTACCGACACATGTGAATGAACTGACTTGCTAAGTGTGAAATGGGCTTAATTACTATAAAATTAAGTGTGATGCATGTCATATGCTATACCTATGCTTTAGCCGGGTACGGATATTAGCCTGAATTTACCGGGTGTCACAGCAGAGGCACGGGACATGAAGGTGGAGAGGCTACATATGGAGTTGGAGGCTGACCGGGGGCGATTCAACTACTCGAGCGACCATGAAAGAACCGTTGCAACGACAACAGTCAGGAACGCAATCATCCCATGACCCTTCCCCTTGGCTATAATTTTTTTGTTATAATGAGAATTCTTTTGGGTTTACAGTACATTTTCTTAATATTCTTAATATTTATACGTTTTACTTACATTTATAGAAAACTGACAATATTTTTATTATTTTTTAAATAAAAAATAATTACCGACATAATATTTCGTCGGTAAAATTCGCCGATGATCTCTTGTTGAATATATTATTGGTAATACTTCCATGATAACAGCCATTAAACTTCGTCGGTAATCTTTCAATGTTACTCCTGTCGGTGATCCCTCGGTGAATTCAATTAGTATTCCATCGGAAAATGCATTACCCACACCTTGTTTTCCAATTGAGTATCATCAACAGATTACCAATGGGAGCTAGCTTCGTAAAAGTCATTTGGTTTGTAGTGTTGATTATACTGTCACCTTAGTCGGAGGAGTTATATATCATCCTTGATATATTTCAATATATTTGCATATATCTTAAAGGTTTCACGTATTTAACTTCACTCCTTATAGACTAGTATTTTGCAAAAAAGAAAAAAAATCATGACATTATTTTGAATAAATCTGGACTCAAAATGAGGTTAAACATCACACTATGAGAATATTGTCTCTATCATATTATATTGTCTTCATTTTCAAATATTGCTAACTAGTCATGAGTAGGAATGTGACTCAAAACAATTTTACTTTGTTTAACATCTCTAAGGAAATGGTATCTCTTAGAGTGTTGAACTATGGATTCTTGGTAATGGAGAAGGCACTTGTTTTGTCAACCTTGATAGGGTTGTTCTAGTCTCTTAGATGGTTGTAAACCAAAGTACTTGTGCACAATAGTTGTTGATAGCAATGTATTCAACCTCAGCACTTGAGGTTGATACAGTGATTTGCTTCTTGCTTTGCCATGAAATAATCCTTCTTCCAAGAAATTGACAATCACCTTTTGTAGACTTTCTATTGATGGCACATCTTGCATTATAAGAATTTGAAAAAGCCAATAAATTTAAAAGAGGATTCTTTGGATACCATCTTAAAAACGAGAGAAGCCACCTGAAGTTGTCATTTGTCCCGAGGGGTAGAGGTAAAAGCGTCCAAAGTAACCTAAATTTCTAGCAGCGATAACACATAAGTATGAAGAATCGTTGTATTTGCTAACGCATCGTAAAAACATGATGTGTCGTTAAAAAAATCCAAACGCACCGTTATACACACCCTTGGTTCAACACGCTTTAAAAGGATATTTTTTTAAAGTTAAGCAATATCATACTCAAATTAAAGATAAAATGCTCGATTTTATTGAATGTATTTTTTTAAAAAATAATAACGTATAAAAAGCTTATTCACATTTTAAAAATTGGTGAAATATGAAAAAGGTCAACAATGGGTAACTATTACCCTTTTGTCCCTCTTTGCCAAAACTTATGCAAAAAGGCGGTCATTTCATCTTAGACATTGATTACTCTTGATCAATGGTTTAGAATTTTCTCACATGTCTTAAGCTTTTAGGTGTTTTTAGTTTGTGTGTACGTATATAATGGTGTGTAATTATATACACAATTATGTATTTTTATATACATTATTATGTAATTATATATACATAAGTTGTGTAATTGCGTAGGGGCATCGCTTTGTAGGTTATAATGACTTGGTATATGCGCCCACCTATGTGTGTATCATTACGGAATGAATGAGAAACCGAGAGCTCTATGAAGTTTTTTGGTATGCTGAATGAGGGGGACGCACTGATGGAAACAAGGAGTCTCTCTGAAGAAGAGTTATGGACAAGGCTTGAGTGTAAGAAGGGTTTGGCAGTCATTGAATTTGGTAGGCTAAAGGATATCAAGCAAAGATCTAGGACAAAATGAGCAATGTATGGAGATGATAATTCAGCCTTTTTTCATGGAATTGTCAATAGTAAGAAGGTTAGCAATTCAATTCCAGGGCATTTAATAACAGTCCTTGGGTGCATTTAATGGTATGCAAACTTCTAATAACAGTCCGAGGATTTCTCACCTTCTTTATGCGGATGACGCCCACGTAATATCCGATAACCAGTCGGCTTTTTTTGAAGGACACGTATCGCTTATTGTGAACGAGATGATAGAATGGAGTAAAAAGAAAAAGGCCTTTTTACTTAAAATCGATTTTGAAAAAGCGTATGATAACGTAAATTGAAATTTTCTGATTTTAGTGATGGATCAAATGGGCTTTCCGCCAAGGTGGTGTTTATGGATTAAAGGAATTTTATCTTTAGCTCGGTCCTCAGTCTTGGTAAATGGAACGCCCACGTTTAAATTTCAATGCTCGAAAGAGATGAGACAAGGATACCCGATTTCCCCTTTTCTTTTTTTGATCGTGATGGAAGCTTTTACTAGGATGATTGAGAAGGCTTGTGATTTGGGTGCATTTAATGGTATGCAAACTCCTAATAACAGTCCGATGATTTCTCACCTTCTTTATGTGAATGAGGGGGACGCATTGATGGAAACAAGGAGTCTCTCTGAAGAAGAGTTATGGACAGGGCTTGAGTGTAAGAAGGGTTTGGCAGTCATTGAATTTGGTAGGCTAAAGGATATCAAGCAAAGATCTAGGATAAAATGAGCAATGTATGGAGATGATAACTCAGCCTTTTTTCATGGAATTGTCAATAGTAAGAAGGTTAGCAATTCAATTCCAGGGCTGTTGGTTAATGGGTCCTGGATAACCAAACCAGCTATGGTGAAAAAGGAGGTGTTTGGATTCTTTAGAAAACGATTTAAGGAGGAAATGCTTTCGCGTCCCGCTTTTGTTTTTCCTCATATGAAATAGTTATCGGCTTCTGATTCTGCTATATCGATTGCTCACTTTTCTCTTGGGGAAATTAGAGAAGCAGTTTTTTGAATATGGCGATGATCGGTCTCCGGGGCCGGGCGGTTTTAATTTCAAGTTTTTAAAATGGTTTTGGAAGGAGTTTGAATATGATTTTCTAGAGATCTTTGCACAATTCTATGAGACAGTAGGGAATTATAGCGGATGCGGATCGTCCTTTATTGCATTGATTCCCAAATTAAGAGTCAGAAGCATTGAATGACTATAGACCCATAACTTTGATAGGATTGATAAGCAAGGTGTTGTCAAAAGTTCTTGCTAATCGCCTTAAAAAGGTATTGGGTTCGGTAATATCGGATAACCAGACGACTTTTTTGAAGGGCAGGTATATTCTAGACGAGCCGCTTATTGTGAACGAGATGATAGAATGGAGTAAAAAGAAAAAAGAAAAAGAAAAAGGCCTTCTTACTTAAAATCAATTTTGAAAAAGCATATGATAACATAAATTGGAATTTTCTGATTTCAGTGATGGATCAAATGGGCTTTCTGCCAAGGTGGTGTTTATGGATTAAAGGAATTTTATCTTCAGCTCGGTCCTCAGTCTTGGTAAATGGAACGCCCACGTTTAAATTTCAATGCTCGAAAGGGATGAGACAAGGATACCCGATTTCCCCTTTTTCTTTTTTTGATCGTGATGGAAGCTTTTACTAGGATGATTGAGAAGGCTTGTGATTTGGGTGCATTTAATGGTATGCAAACTCCTAATAACAGTCCGAAGATTTCCCACCTTCTTTATGCGGATGACGCCATAATCCTTGGGGAGTGGTCAATATTTGTTAAACCTTGCATTTAATAGAGTATTTAATATTAGAGGGTATAATGTGTAATTATTTGATCTTTATAAAGAGCCTCTTTGTAACCTCTTTGCATTAATCTATAACGTCTACAAACCCAACACTCTAGACGGATCGAAAGAAAGAAGGGGCGGAGATGGGCTTGCGGGCTTAGGCCTTGGGGTGCGCAAGGGGGAAGGGATAAAACCCTAATCAGCCCCCAAACCCCCTCATTTGCATCATCTTCATCCATGAGCTAGAGAGTGGGTGTTTTAAAGAGAGAGTGTACTCCTCTAGATCTAATACAAGTTGTATCTCCAGAGCGTTTGTGAAGAAGATCTTACGAAGAAACGTCTGATTCAAGGTAAAGATCAAACCTTAAACCTTTGATTTTCAGTTTAAATGGGTTTATGGGTAAAACTAGGGTTTTGAACTCAAAGCAAGGATTTTATGTGTAATATGAGGTTTAAAGCCTAGATCTGGCTTCATGGAAGTTAAACAAACGTTTTGGGTGTAAAAATTTACAAACTTGGATTGAAAACGAGCTTGTTTGAAACTCGTGTTCATCAGGCGACACTGGGAGTGTCGCCACATGCTCCTGGCGACACTTGACGGGCTGTAAGGGGGGAGTGGTGTGAAACCCAAGTTTTTTCAATGATGGAGGACACATGTCATTCCCTTGTGACACTAAGAATTTCACCAATGATATTTAGCGACATTGGGGGAGCAACTCTAAGTCCAGAACACAAGCAACCCTTGTGTGCTTGGCGACACTATGGGTCAGGCGACACTAGTGGTCCACGCGACACTGTAGCAACGCTAGTGAGATTTGATAGTTTTCATGTGTTAACTCTTATGCAGATCACCTAGCACCGTGTTGAGCCATACACTTAGGAAGGATCAACTAAGAAAGTCAGGTGAGTTCTAGATGTCCCTTTTTTTATGAAATTTTACTAGGTTTTCGGGACTAATAGCATGCTTACTAAACGGTTACAAAACGTGATTTATGTAATGAATGTTTTTGAAATGTTTACGAAGTGTTTTGCCTTAAAGGTTTACGGAAGGTTCTAAATGGAAGGTGTTTTAATAAAACGTGCAATGCTTTAACTAAATGGTTTTACGAATGAATGAAGGAGTGTTATGATGTAAGTCAAATCTGCCAACGGTTCTTTCAGGAACAAATGCGATGAATAAAACCGTGTCTAGGTTAGGAATCCAAACGAGACTGGGCGTCCTAGACACGAAGATTTTCTATACCTATATAGGAGCCTTTGTGGCTAGCAAACGGCGGTACAACAGGACGGACGACGGGATTAGCTATTCGACGGGATTAGTTAACCCGTGAATTTCGTGTGGATGCACATGATTTTTTATGTTACTATCACGGTGGCACGTGATTCTGTCTAGGTTAGGATTCCGGATGAGACCGAGCATCCTGGACAGACACTGGGCCTCGAGTAATGCCTAAAGGAATTGACGGTTATGAAAAGGCGTAGATTTAACATGATTGATTTACGATTAATGTTATCGCATATTATATACGATTTTATTTATGATTGGTGAATGTTATGAATTTGGCAAAACTTTTTTGATACGTAATGTTTTATGAAAAAAGAAAGTTAGAACTCACCTACGTAGCTGACTTTTTGAATGCTTTCAGGTTAAGTGTAGGATTGTGAGGATTGTGTTTGGATACATGATTATAATAGAATCATATGAAAGAAAAATGTTTCTAAATGAAAACTATTTATAAAAACTACCTCCTTTGAAGATGAGTTTTAAAGATGATGATTGAATGATGTTTGCTACCACTATTCCTTGCCTTAGAATCACCAAAGAGAGGTTTGATTTGAGAAGATTGAGACAAGAAGATCAAGAAAATGGAATGGTGTGGGGGGTGTGGGTAGTGGCGATGGCAAAGGGGAGCGGTGGGGGTTTGGGATTTGTTGTTTTGTCTCACTAATTCTTGTATTATTACAAAAAATAATTAAAATGGTGATTAATGAAAAGTTTAATGGGTATTGATTTTCAAATTTTGAATTTAAAGTTGGGAGAGGGGAGGGGGTTATGAAATGGGAGAGGGAGGGAGAGAGTGGATCTTTGCTATTAATTATAAAAATAATACAAAAGTCTCCTACCTTTCATCCTTGTATAAAACTTTTAAATAATTGATAATATTTAGTTTTAAAATAAAATACATGCTTTTGTTTATTGAATGGAAAAAGGTGCCCGAGTCTACGAGACGGAAGGGCCTTAAATATGAGAATGGAAAGGTGCCCAGTCTATAGGCGGAAGGACCCGGTAAAGGTGCCTAGTCTATAAGGCGGAAGGACCTAAAATGAATGATAATAAAATATACGAATGACGTGACCGGAGGTACGTCCGGAGATGGTCACGAGGGCGCTGAGAGCCCGGGAAACTTAAACAATAATAAGAACCTAAAGGGTTCATAATAAAATGAACGATGCAGTGTAGTTACTTAGCAAAAGCTAATTCAAAAACGTTTTCCGAACATTGCAGGTTAAGAGCATGTGGAATGAGGTTTCCTAAGGACGTGGCTAATCGGAGTTGAAGGATCCCTATGTTACATGATGTAATATTTTATGTAAAAAATAATATTATAATAAAATAAACCTTTGTCATTATAGTAACAAGGTTTTGAAAAATCTGTGACCGTTTTTCGCTATAAAACTCTGATAAATTAGTATAGTAAAAGTAGGGTGTTTCAATACCCGTTATGGATAGTACGAGTTCCTGGTGATGTCCTTCTGACTGACGAATGCACCGGCGGCTTTTATGGACTTGATGAATCGAGTATGTCACCCTATGCTCGACAGAACCATCATCGTTTTCATTGATGACATTCCGATTTATTCAAAGACTGAGGAGGATCACGCCGATCATTTGAAGGAATTTTTGGAGACATTAAGGAGAGAGAAACTATACGCCAAGTTTTCCAAATGTGCGTTCCAGTTGCAAGAAGTTCAATTCCTAGTCCATGGAATCAATTCGAGTGGGATTTTGGTCGATACTGCAAAGATTAAAGCGGTCTTGGAATGGACTCCTCCTAAGATGCCGATTAAGGTGCGTAGTTTCTTGGGGTTGGCAGGTTATTACATAAGGTTCATCTAAGACTTTTCTAAGATAGCCTCGCCTTTGACGAAGTTGACTAGGAAGGGAGAGAAGTTTTTTTGAGGTTCCACTCAGGTCAGTGCGTTCAAGGAGTTGAAGAAACAACTGACGCAAGCTCTAGTTTTGGCCTTGCTAGAAGGCGATGAAGATTTGGTAGTTTACTTTGATGCTTCATACCAAGGTCTAGGCTGTGTACTTATGCAGCGGGGTAAGGTGATCGCCTATGCCTCGCGACAGCTAAAGACCCACGAGGTTAACTACCGACTCATGACTTAGAGTTGGCTGCCGTAGTGTTCGCGTTAAAGATTTGGCAACATTATCTTTATGGAACCAAGTGCACTATTTTCACTGATCATAAAAGCTTGAAGTACTTCTTTGGTCAAAAAGATCTGAACATGAGGCAGAGAAGATGGTTAGAGTTGATCAAAGATTATGACTGTGACATTATGTATCACCCAGGTAAGGCTAATGTCTCCGCTGACGCATTAAGTTGAAAGGAGGACCATACTCCTATCCGAGTGAAGTCGTATAGTCTGATTATGATGCCAGACATCTTGGGCCTGATCAGCAAGGCTAAGGTAGAGGCGTTGAAGGCGGATAATATGAAAAAAGAAAGGATGGTAGGTCAGCAGGAAGCTTTGGAAACTAACACCTCGGGTGTGAAGACCAGGTTTGGACGGATTTGGGTGTCTACGGGAGGCGAGCTTAGAACTAAGATCCTAGACGAAGCTCTTAAGTCTCATTATTCCATCCACCCAGGTACTACTAAGATGTATCAGGATCTCAAGAAATGTTACTGGTGGCCGGGTATGAAGAACGACGTGACTTTATACATGAGTAAGTGCTTAACCTGCTCGCAAGTGAAAGTTGAGCACTAGAAACCTTATGAAAAGTTACAGCCATTAGAGATTTCTGAGTGGAAATGGGAACTTATCACCATGGACTTCGTAACTAAGCTACCGCGTACAGCTAAAGGTTATGACACCATTTGGGTGATTGTGGACCGATTGACGAAGAGCGCTCATTTCTTGCCAATTCGGGAGACGTTCACTTCCGAACGATTGGTGGCATTGTTTATCGATGAGATTGTAGCTCTACATGGTGTACTGGTGTGTCGATCATCTCTGATCGGGATAGGCGCTTCACGTCAAGGTTTTGGAAGAAGTTTAATGAAGAGATGGGAACGAGGTTGAACATTAGCACATCGTATCATCCTCAAATGGATGGTCAGTCCGAAAGGACCATTCAAACCTTATAGGATATGCTTCGTGCGTGTGTCATCGACTTCGGTGGAAGTTGGAATCACCACTTACCACTCGCGGAGTTTCCTACAACAACAGTTATCATTCAAGCATCGGTATGCCACCTTTTGAGATGCTTTACGGTAGGCGATGTAGAACTCCGGTGTGTTGGGGCGAGATTGGTCAGAAAGAGTTGGGGAGTTTGGATGTAGTGAAGGAAATGTCAATAAAGGTTTTGTTCAACGTGGGGGATAAGGTTTTGTTGAAAGTATCACCGTGGAAGGGAATTATTTGGTTCCGTAAATGAGGGAAGTTAAGCCCTTAATATGTCGGATCTTTGCGGATAGTAGCCCGAGTGGGAAAGGTAGCCTACAGATTGGAATTACCAAAAGAACTCAACAGTATCCACCCGACATTTCACATTGAAGACATTAAGGTGGACTACCGGCTGGATTATGTTGAGACGCCTATAGCTATCACTGACCGGAAGGAGAAGAAGTTGTGTAATAAAGTGATTCCTCAAGTGAAGGTTCATTGGAAGCACCTTAAGGGCTCGGAAGCCACGTGGGAGTCCGAGGATGAGATGAAACAGCTATACCCTCAGTTATTTGACTTATGACAGGTTTCAAGGACGAAACCTCTTGTAATGGGGGTAGACTCGTAACGTCTACAAACCCGAAACTCTAGATGGATCGAAAGAAAGAAGGAAGAGGCGGAGATGGGCTTACGGGCATGGGCCTTGGGGTGCGCAAGGGGGAAGGGATAAGACCCTAATCAGCCCACATACCCCCTCATTTGCATCATCTTCATCCTTGAGCTAGAGAGTGTGGGTGTTTTAGAGAGAGAGTGCAAGAAGCTTCAAGTTGTGCTCTAGATCTGCTACAAGTTGTATCTCCAGCGTTTGTGAAGAAGATCTTATGAAGAAACGTTCAAGGTAAAGATCAAACCTTAAACGTCTGATTTTCAGTTTAAATGGGTTTATGGTGTTTTACGCTGCTAGGCCACCCCACCAATGTGGCACTCATCGGGGAAATTCCTAAGACCACTACCAAGCCACTTACAACAGCAGGGATAGGGGTCGTGCGACTGCCCAGACTACTCCTAATTGGCAGTTTACTTGGGCCTCCACTCAGAATACGGTGTATGGCCACTGTAACCGTTGTGGGATAGGGCATCTCCCGTCTCAATGCCTGAATCAACCTGCCTCCACTAATCAGTCCGGACCCCAAGCCAATTTTGCCAGTTTTTCGGATACTGACTCAACATCGGGAGCCACATGGTTCCCTGACACGGGTGCTAACAGCCATGCTACCCCCGACTTATCGAATCTTGACAATTCTGAAGTTTACCAAGGTAATGATTCACTCCACGTTGGTGACGGTAAGCCTTTACCCATTCTTCATATTGGTTCTTCCAAAATCTCTTCACTAAATAAAACGTTTAACCTCTCTGATATTCTTCATGTAGCAGTTATTAAAAAAAATTATTATCTGTTAAACAATCTTGCCTTGATAATAATGTTTATTTTGAATTTCATTCCTCTTTTTTTCTTGTGAAGGACGGGTGTTCACACACTACCCTTCTCATGGGTTCAAGTGATAACGGCCTCTACTCCATCCATATACCTCAACTTACAACCATTCCCAAGCAAGTCTTCACAGCAACTAAAGCTCCTTCAATAATTTGGCATCATCGTCTTGGACACACGCATGCACGTGTGCTTCATTCTATTATTTCCAATTGTTCTTTACCAGTTTCTAATAAACTATGTTCTTCTTTATATACTCCATGTCAATTGGGTAAATCTTCCAAACTTTCTATGGATAACTATAAATTTCAAAGCAATAATATTTTGAATTTGATATATTCTGATATTTGGGGACCCTCCCCTAGTGTCTTTCTTGATGGTCATCGGTTTTCTATGTTATGTATTGATCATCATTCTCGATTTATGTGGTATTATCCGCTAGTACGTAAATCTGATGCCTATACCACTACACGCTCTTCCTCTCCTCTCGAACTGCCAACAAATCTCCTGAGTGGCGTCATGCCATGGCTGACGAGCTTTAAGCACTTCATAAGAATGGAACATGGTCTTTAGTCCCTCGTGTCAGCAACACTAATATTATTGATTGTAAGTGGGTGTACAGGTTAAAGAAAGATCCACAGGGAAAAGTCACTCGTTATAAGCCCGCCTTGTTGCAAGAGGCTTTACTCAACAACCTGGCATTGACTATCATGAAACGTTTAGTCCGTTGATTTAAGCAACCACTCTTCGGGTTCTCTTATCTCTTGCCATGACAAGCAACTGGCCCCTTCGTCAATTGGACGTGCAAAATGCCTTTTTACATGGTGACTTGAAAGAAATTGTTTACATGAAGCAGCCACCGGGTTTTGTTGATTCAAGTAAACCGAATCATGTGTGTCTTCTTCAAAAATCGCTTTATGGGCTCAAGCAAGCTCCACGGGCCTGGTTTAATCGCCTATCAACATTGCTTTATCAGCTTGGTTTTTGTTGATCCAAGACTGACCCTTCTCTGTTCATCCTTAACTCTAGTGGCACTCTTGTTTATATTCTCGTCTATGTAGACGATATCATCATTACCGGTAACAACAACTCAGATATTGATGGTATTATTCACTGCCTAAGCTCCACTTTTCCTCTCAAAGATCTTCACTATTTTTTGGGCATTGAGAGATCGTTCCGGTCTCTCAGATTGCAAATCGGTGTGTTCTCCTATGAGTCCCAACCAAGTATTATCCATTGATGATAGTCCACTTATGCACGATCCGGTAAAGTATCGTCAAACTGTTGAGGCTTTATAATATGCCACTCTCTCTTGCCCAGATATTGCCTTTAATGTCAACTGTGTATGCCATTTTATGCATGCTGCAACAGACAACCATTGGTCTGCTGTTAAACGTATCCTCCACTACTTAAAGGGAACAATGGATCTCGACCTTTTTATTTATCACACTTCGGGCTCCTCCTTATAAGCTTTCACCGATGTTCATTGGCAGACTACAATCCATTCTCCAATTCAGGCCTACTCTGATTCTGATTGGGCGGGTTATCCAGTCGATCGTCGATCCACGGGAGGGTTTGCTATCTATTTAGGATCCAACCTCGTCTCTTGGTCTGCCCGTAAACAATGAACTATTTTGAGGTCCTCAACTGAATCTAAATACAAGTCACTTGCTGATATCGTGGCAGAATTAATTTGGTTAAAGTCTCTTCTACATGAACTAGGCGTTTCAGTCAACACATCTCCTACTCTTTGGTGTGACAGTCTGGGAGCCAACTATCTCTCAGCTAATCCTGTATTTCATGCTCGTACAAAACATGTCGAAGTAGATTTCCACTTTGTTCGTGAATAGGTGGCTCGAGGTCAACTAAATGTTCAATTCATCTCTACAAGTGATCAGATCCGGATGTCTTTACAAAGCCTTTACCATATCAACGGTTTCTATTTTGAAGATCCAAGTTGTAGGTCGTTCCTCGCCCTCAACTTGCGGGGGGATGTTAAACCATGCATTTAATAGAGTATTTAATATTAGAGGGTATAATGTGTAATTATTTTCTATTTATAATAAGCCTCTTTGTAACCTCTTTTCATTAATCAAAATCAATTACCAACCTATCGGTTCAACTATGTTTAATGTCAAAAATGTGGCCAGAATATTGAGATGTTTTTATTTATGTTCCGGGCTTAAATTCAACTTTGGTAAGTCATCTTTTTTCGGAATTGGGGTGGAGAAAGAAGAGATTGATAATATGGCTGCTGCTATCAAATGTAAAACTGGTTCGGTTCCACTTAATTATCTAGGGCTTGTGTTTGGGGCAAATATGAATAGGGTGAATCACTGGAGGCCGGTGTTCGAAGTATTTGAATCCCGGCAATCATTATGGAAGGCTTCTTCTCTTTCAATAGGTGGCAAGGTGACCCTCATAAAATATGTTCTAGAAAGTCTACCCAATTATTATTTATCCCTTTATAAGGCGCCGGCTAAAGTTATCGCCGGATTAGAGGCTTTGATCAAGAGGTTTCTGTGGGGGGAAACTAAGGAAGTTAATAAAATTCATTGGGTCAATTGGCATCGGGTTTCTTCTCCAAAAGAGGTGGGGGGCTTGGTTTAAGTAAACTTGAAGACGTGAACTACGTTTTGTTGGGAAAATGGCTGTGGAAGTATAAGAATGAGAGGCAAAATCTGTGGAAACAGGTCATTGGTGCGTTTCATTATAGTAAACAAAGTTGGTCCTGTATACCGGTCAATAAGTCTTTAAGGGGTGTTTGGAAGAACATCGTCGCTTTGGTTTCAAAGAAGGTCATTTCAGGTCGGTCTTTAACTCAGCTGTTCATAGGCAACGTGGGTAATGGGGAGGAGTTAAGTTTCTGGTTAGACCCGTGGCTTGGTCCTGACCCGTTGAAAGAAGTTTATCCAAATCTGTTTAATTTAGAAAGGGAGAAAAGATGCAAGATCAGGGACCGGTTTAACACGGCTGATAAAAACTTCATGGGTCGATGGAACTGGAAGAGGGAGCAGTTCTCGGATATGGAACTAGCTGAATGGAATGATTGTATTTCCCAATTATATGAGGTAAGTATTTCTGGTAGAAAGGATGGTTGGGTATGGATGGGGGATTCTGCAGCTATGTTCTCTGTTAACTCAGTTAAGAAAAGCTTGGCCAATGGAAGAGTTTACGGTTCATGGTTTGGAATGAGATGGAGTAAATGGGTACCACTAAAATTCAATATTTTTGCTTGGAGAGCGGAATTTTAATAGGATTCCAACTATCGATCCTTTGGTAAAAAGGAATATATTTTATGATAACCCCAGGTGTATTTTATGTAATTCCGAACCAGAATCGAGTGATCATATCTTCACGTCATGCATGGTAGCTTCGGTGGTTTGGCAACACATAAGTCGGTGGTGTCGGACTAATCCTATTTATGCTTTCTCGGTGAGGGACTTGCTCGAGCTTTGCTCTTACTGCGGAATTGGGGATCAGGCTACAAAAGCGTTCCACGGGATAATTATGGTGACTTGTTGGTGTTTATGGAAGGCGAGAAGCGAGAAGCTTTTTTTCTAATAAGCCGGTCAAGATAGAAGATATTATTATGAATGTTAAATTATTAGGTTTTCTTTAGTATGTTAATAGATCCAAGCATGAGTTTTCGTGCTTCGGAGCCCCTGGTCCAGACAAATTACTTATCTCGCTTCAAAGCTCCAACTCCGGGTGACTTATTCCTTTCTGGAAGCTCAAGTTTCGGACAACTTATGCATATTAGGATGCAAGTCCAACATAAGACACTCCTCCAGAGCACAAGCTCCCAAGTGTTACACCAGTGCTTGCAACCCGTACCACTAACACCTAGCGAACCATAGAATGTGGTGCTCCCCGCACCATCCATGACCAGAGCCTCATAGCCAATTACAGTTATCGACAAATAGTTTGCTCAAAAGAAACCATCGTGCTACAACGGTCCAAGCCACGTATGACCTCTTTCCCTCATAGGACACGCCTAAGAGAATGTCCGGTCTAGAACTTGTGCCCTGGTGCTTGAGTTTTGTTCCACAAAAGTTGATATGAGCTTGTGCTTCTCTCTTGGACTTGTGTCTGGGATCGGATCATCTTTGTGTGTGTAGTAAATTAGTATACTCTCGCTTGCTTAAAAGTTAAAACTCTAAACCGTGGATAAATGTATCAATTCACAACTACAACCATTATGGATCATCTTTGGCTTTAATAATTACAGGAAGGGATATATATATATTAAATTAGAGAAAAGTAAGGAGTGTACTACAAACTAACTCAAGATTTCTTCAACACATATGATATAATCTCACGTAAACTAAAAGGTTTAAATTTTATTGCTCATTTCCAAATCACCAAAAAGTTATATTAATACACTACACCAATTTATATTAAAACATAAATCTCGTTTACTTTACATCCATCCATCTACCAAATGCCACCCAACATATATATTTATTTCACATGCTTACTTAAACAAAGGAAGAATAATGCCAGCCGTCTGTCTGCCACTCGATTATCAATTCTCTCGTGGTTGAAGCCCCGCGATTTCTCTCACCACTTGTGCTTTGTCAGCCTCAAACTGTTCATCCTCTGCAAATGAACCCGTCTATATCAATAAGCATTTCTTTTCTCATAACCTAATTGTATTTTGTTTTGCTCACCTTTATCCGGCTTAAAATCAGCAAACAGCCGCAGTAGCTTGCTCCTGTTTGCAACAAGTATGCTTATGATGTCAGCTGGCTTATTCTGGTTTGCCGCAAATAACTGTCAACATAGACTAATTGTTAAAATTTGGCCAATCACCCAAACAATGATAGTATGTTTAAATTGTGTACCTTAAAAACATGAAAAGCTTCTATCTGAATGCTCTTGCTTGACTCCTGCACATCCTTCCAACTTAATAGAGATTTTTTAACACACTAATTAGTAAGGAGTAAATGGAGAGAAATGTACCCTCAGAAGATTCATCAAGATCCTCAAGTTGTCCCTGGAACTTGCATATCGTGTCATCACAGCAGAGTTCGAACGATCTAGCAAGATATCTCCCAAGAGCTGAAAAGTAATTAATAAGCTATTAGATCAGCAACCACACAATTCTACATGCATTGCTATTATTATTATTATCATTATTATTAAAACCAACACCATGTGCTTCCTCACCTTGATAGCTTGCCTTCTCGTTATGTAATTGGGTGACTCGAGAAGCTTTGAGTTGTATTCTGCGAAAAACTGACGAGAAACATATGCATAGCATGCTCAAAAACAAAGTTAAAATTAATAAAGCTAGAAGCTACAACTACTGTTAGATTTAATCTTGGTTTGCTCACAAGTGAAACGGGTGATCCACAAAGAAGTCCGGGTTATTTCTTTGAGTCCGTTTTTAGGTTAAGGTTTATGGTATGTTTTTGGTTTGCTATCTTTATTTTAGAAGTATATTTTATTGTTTATGTTGCTTAGAGTATTGATCAAGATTGAGTCAATACACGGAGATTGAGTTTCCTTGTTTAGGGTAGCTTGTTTTTCAAGGTTTTCTAGAATAGATAGGGGTTGAGAATAGGGCTGTAAACGAAACGAACCGAACCGAACGAAGCCTTGTTCGTGTTCGTTCGTTAAGCATTTAACTTGTTCATGAACGGTTCACGAACACTAACCGAACGAAATTTTTTGTTCATGTTCTTTCATTAAGGAAATTGATTTGTTCACGAACGGAACCGAACGAAGGCTAGTTTGGGACTTTTGATGTCAACCCTAATGTCTTCCGAAATGAACATTTAATAAGATCATTTTAATATCAAGTTTTTTGTACTTGTATCGAACTTACTTTACTTAGTTAATTTTAGGGTAAAAAATAAAATAAAAATTAAAGAATATATAAAGTTTAGATAAAATAAAATAGAAATATACAAAAACCATTAATGAACAACATAAACAAACGACACATGAACGAACAAGAACGTAAACGAACATAAACGAATGAACGTTAATAAACGAACGTTCATGAACACGTTACCGAACGTTCACGAATGCAATTGAACGAACGAGACCTCTGTTCATGTTCGTTCATTTAGTTAATCGGACGGAATTCCTTGTTCATGTTCGTTCATTTATTAAACGAACTTCCCGCCGAACGGTTCACAAACTGTTCGCTGAATGTTCGGTTCGTTTACAGCCCTAGTTGAGAGTGTTTGTAATTTGTGGTGGTTTTTTGTTCATATTAATATAAGAGTTGTGGTAGTTCCAACAAATACCTAGCGTTATCGTTGTTTTCTGTGCCAATTTTCTAACAATTAGTATTAGAACGATAAAGATCAAGGCCTGAAGTGAAGGATAACCATTAAGGAGAAGAACCTGCGAGCGGTTCAAACAGCTACAAGAGTTGTGATCTACGAGAGATTGTCCAGAAGATCTGTGCGAGACAGATTTAAGTCGTGAGATACTATTGGTGTGGGTTGGTTGTGCGATACAATCAAGAACTGTTGAAGACAAAGACCTGAGCGATTCAAGGTGTGATTGGATGGCCTGTGAAAGGTGTCAAGTGTCCGAAAGTTGTCAAATCCAAACCTGTGTGAAACAGAAGACCGTGTGAAACGGGGCGAAGAATCTATGAGAGGCAGATTAGGTTTTTATGTGAGGCATAACAAAATGTGATTCGTGTGTGAAGCGGCGATCGGCGGTGAAGAGGACCTGAGTGATTCGGGTTATTGATAAAGATGACAGAAGGTCAAGGTGGTGGTGGTGGTGGTGGTGGTGGTGGTGGTGGTGGTGGTGGTGTTGTAGGTGCAATAGTACACGTTCGAGAGCCCAGCAACATGTCATTGCAATGCCCGAAACTGACATCAACTAACTATACCGCTTGGTCGATTATGGTGGAAACCATCTTATCTGCACATGGTCCGCGATAGGCCATAGATTCTGTGACAGGAGGGGCAGTTGATGATAGAAAAAAATCTATGGCAAAGGCTTTGATATTTCAATTGATTCCAGAAGATGTTTTGCTTCAAGTCGCCAAGTATCAAGTTGCTAAGGGTTTGGTATTAGGAGCCAAGAGGGTTCAAAAGGCTAGACTGCAAGCACTCAGAAACGAGTTGGAGGTGATGAAGATGAAAAGGACTGAAACTACCGAAGAATTTGCACGTAAGTTGAGTGGAGTGCAATCAAGGTATAAAAATTTGGGTCATCATTTGAAGATGAAGTACTCGTGAGGAAGTTCCTAAACTCAATGCCTAGAAAATATCTACCAAACGTTGCTGCAATTGAGCAGTCAGAAATTGAATCAAGGTCCTTTGAAGTGGTGATGGGTCGGCTAAAGGCTTATGAGGAGAGAGTGAAATCCCAAGAAGACTCAACTGAAGACACTCAAGGTAAATTATTGTTCACTTGGGATGACGGGCCAAGAGAAGATGCGGCAATTGAGACTGTTGCCAACCTTGGTTTTAAAATGTGTGCATAATGTGTGATGCGCTAAAGAGAACGCATCGCCACACTTGATGCGTTGCGATTCCATGATGCGAGCTTGATGCGGTAATGCGCGCATAATGTGGTCCCTCACATGATGCGTCATGATGCACGCAATGCCACAATATGCAATATTTTTTGGATCTTTTCAAGTTTATTTTTCTCGGTTCTTCATCATCAATGATCATTACAACTTATAAGTAGGTTTTTATGTTTAAATTTGTTTTATAAGTTAGTTTTAATGTTTAAATATTAACAATATAAAAATTGTTCTGTATAATTATTTTTTTAGTATTTTTTTAATAACGCATCGCATACGTGATGCGTGCGCATCACACATTTTAAACCAAGTTTCCAAAAGAACCGTGTTGGCAGGAACAAGATGGAGAATGAGACAAATCGAGGGAAAGTTTTTATGATGTGAAGATTTTGGCCACTATGCATGGGAATATACAAAGTAAAGCCAATACACGAGGAGGCCAACTTGGTTCAAGAGGAGGATGAGCCAACGCCACTCTGGCGGTAGATGTGTCCAAATCAAGATTAAAGGGGTGAATGTTAAATTTAATCTTGGTTTGTTCACAAGTGAAACAGAAGATCCACAAAGAAGTCCGGATTTTTTCTTTGGGTCCTTTTGAGTCGGTTCTTACTTCTTAGGTTATGGTTTATGGTATGTTTTTGGTTTGGTATGTTTATTTTAGAAGTATATTTTATTGTTTAAGTTGCTTTGAGTTTTGGTCAAGATTGAGACAATAAAAGAAGATTGAGTTTCCTTGTTTAGACCTTAGGGTAGCTTGTTTTCCAAGGCTTTCTAGTATAAATAGGGGTTGAGAGTCTTTGTAATTTATGGTGGTTTTTCGTTCTTCATATTAATAAAAGAGTCGTGGTAGTTCCCACAAAATACCGAGTGTTATCTTATTTTATGTGCCAATTTTCTAACAACAACGAATCCAGCTTATTAAACCTAGAAAGTCGTCATCATAAAGTATGTGTACAATGCACCACCAAGGTGAGTATCATTATATCATATTTGATAGGAAATATTTCACCTAATAATAACCATGTTTCTTCGGTGGAAGTCACCCATACTTTTTTCTAACTACAAAAACCACTCAAGTTTCAATACCGTCATTGTAAAAAAAAATTGTAAATGTTAGCATTTTTTAAAAATAAGTGACTTAAATGGAACATATATGAAACTTGGTTACTATTTACTGATTATTTTTTTCAAAGTTAACCTAAAGTATGAGGTAATTGTGAAGAAAAAATTTACTAAATAATAACCAAGTTTCATAATTGTTTCATTTAAGTCCACTTGAAAAGAAAAATAATTACTAAACAGTAGCCAAGTTCATATATGTTCCATTTAAGTCACTTAATTTTAGAAACAATTAATATTTATAACGCAATGGAACAGTAATGAAAGTTTAGTAGTTTTTATTGTTAGGAAAAAAGCACGAGTAATGAAAGTTTAGTAGTTTTTATTGTTAAGAAAAAAGCACGAGTAACTTTATTGGAACAATATTGAAGCTTGGTTATTTTCATGATTTTATCCCTTTAATGTATCCATATTTGAGATTGAAAACTGCAACATCAGAATGTGGTATGCCACAAACCTTTATAGCCATCCATCTTGTCTAGAACTAATACTAAAAATGGAAATCCCAAATGTCACCCTGTCCTGCTTCTCTTTTCATCTCGTCTGATGAGAATGAAGGGGATTTATATGAATGCCATTTTGTCACTTAGTTAAACTACACCCAAATACCCCCCACCTTTTTACTAAGATCAAACAATATGGAAGGACAGTATCAAAACTAGTATCAACGATGAAACCATCATTGCAAATCTGTGGATATAATTCAAGTATGAGTGTTACCCAGTCATAGTTTTTAGAAAGAAACTCAGCAACAGTTGACTTGTGTCGTGTCAAGAGTTCCTGCAACAAAAATGCTAAAATTTAAGATTCACACTTGTGGTACTGCTTAAGCTAAATAATATGAATTCAAACAGAGTGCAAACAACCCAAGAGCGTAAAATAGAATTTCTATGAACAAATGTAAACTATATAGCCAAAAGTTGCCATAGTAAACTCGGTAATGGGATTTTGTTTATCAGTGACTCACTGAAACAAATGCATATTCATTCCAAGAATATTGTATCCATGGAAAAAAATCTATCTATTTTATTTTACTATACCCACAGGCCACAGTTGATCAACGCTAACTTACAAGAATATAACATCAGAACAACAAATGAATCATGTCTAAAAAAAGTATCGATTATCCAGAATATGGCAAAACAAACACAAATATTATAAAACTCCTTAACATTCTAAGTGCACTAAACCTTGAATGTTGCTGCTGCATCAGCAGCAATATCAAAATTCGGAAGTTGAATATAATCAAAGAACTTCTTCATATGCTCCGACTCCAATACATACCTGAAAACCAAATTAAGAAAACTCAAAAATAGTCGAGCAAATCACATACTACAAGAAATGTTGTTTCATTTCTTTAAAAGAAGGAAAGGCGGAGAAGGGGTTTGAACTCATGACCTCCAAGGCATTACAATGCACCATAAATAAAATAAAATAAAAGGCAGTCTTCTCTATTTTGACTAGTTCAACCTCCAAAACAGCACATCATGTACTTTCAAATAGATTTTGTTATTAATAATTTGAATTAATTGACACTTAGGAGTATAAAAGTATATACTGGAAGAAATACTTTTTCAAATTTCTGGAAAGATATATGAAGTTTCATCTCACACAAGTCACTCCAAGTATCTGTAAAAACTTATCATAGCACAAATGTAGCTAGTCCATAAGCATGATGAAATTATGTAACTCACCTAGCAACACTTTGATGACGTATGCATTCCCTCAGCATTGCACCATAGTGTAACGCCATGTCCGGATCCTCATAACTAAAGGAAACAATAAGAACATGAGACACAAAAAAAAATCAACCATGCTTTAGTCATGG
This sequence comes from Smallanthus sonchifolius, assembly GCA_023525975.1. Taxonomy (NCBI): domain Eukaryota; kingdom Viridiplantae; phylum Streptophyta; class Magnoliopsida; order Asterales; family Asteraceae; genus Smallanthus; species Smallanthus sonchifolius. The sequence goes on from CM042037.1 coordinate 356,830, forward strand.
AGAAAAATCTTAGGAACAGGGGGAGGGTTGAGGGAACTGGAAACAAGTCTTTCTGCTTAAGGAATACCTTAAAAGCTCCATTAAGATAAGCATCATAAAAGACAACCCATTTCCTATCTATGATGCACTATATAAGATTTTGTAAGGAAATCATATCCTTTAGTCAAACCATTAATCATTATTGTTCAGATGAGGGTCAACACAGTTTTATAAGACAGTGCCAACGTGTAAGTAAATTATGCAAAAAGAAATCCATAATTTATCAGAAGAAGGGACACTTAACAAATATGAGGAGCTTTTAATAATCCAATGAAGGTGCTTACACAGTGATGTTGACCCAACGAAGTGTTCTTAAAAGGTATAATGACCCTTGTGAGGTTTTATTAATATGTTGGCATTCACAGCAACTAAATAATAGCGCCTGGAAAAAGAACAGGCCTATCTCTGCCACCAAAAGTAGGTGAGGTTCCATAAATATCATTGTTAACCATGAGTTCAAAGAAGATGAATATATCCTGGTTAACCATGAATTCTCAAAGGGGTGGTGGGTGATGGCAAGGATATTAGGTTTTGGCTTGACCCGTGGTTAAATAGGGAACCTCTTAAAGACATCTATCCGAATCTGTTTTGCTTGGATCGAAACAAAAAGTGCAAAATCAATGATAGGATCAATCCGAACAGGCCTTCTTCCCCATTCACATGGTGTTGGAAGAAATCTCCTAGTTCCGACTTGGAACGCTCTGAATGGTACAATTGTTGCTCTCTCTTGCAAAAACAGTGAAGTTATCGGCGGAGCGCGACAGGTGGATTTGGGCGGGTAATGAGATCGGGAGCTTTTCGGTCGGGTCTGTTAGAAAATTAATCTTGCTGGACAGGGATTTCAGCTCATTTTATGTCATGAAATGGAGTAAATGGGCGCCACTCAAGTGTAATATTTTTGCTTGGAGGGCGGAGGTGGATCGGATTCCGTCTTTGGTGGCTCTTTCTAAAAGGAACATCCATGTCGGGGACCTAAGATGCAGTCTCTGTGACGAGGAGGTGTAGTCGTCGGATCATATATTTACGTCTTGTTTTGTGGCCACGGTTTGGAGTCACATTAGTCGTTGGTGCCGGGTTTCCCCTATTTTCGCGTTCTCGGTTAGAGATCTTTTGGAGCTCCATGTTACTTGTGGTTTTGGGGATCAAGCTAGGGATGCTTTCCATGGGATAATTATGGTAGCTTGTTGGTGCTTATGGTTAGCTAGGAACGAGAAGAGGTTCAACAATAAGACGATCTTTATTATGGATATCTTCCTCAATATTAAATCCCTCGGGTTTCTTTGGTTTTCTAATAGATCCAAGCATACGACCTTGAGTTGGGATGATTGGTGTAAATTTTCTTTCATGTAATTGTTGTTGTGTTTTGTCTTTGGTTTCCGCCCGCGTTTTGTGGGTTGGTTCGTGAATAAAGTTTGCCTTTCAAAAAAAAAATATCCTGTAATAGTCAGATTTACTGCCTGTTTACAACTATAAAAGCCAAATGACCGTTATAAATATCCCTGCCACTGACTTGAGAACTTTAAGTATAGCATGTAGTAGCTAGACACCAGTCTATAACTAAAAGATGAGAACTAAGTTCCCAACATAGGCAACAAGGTTAACAGACTCCCTAAAGCACTAGAACTAGGTCAAAAAGCAGGGCCCCTGAAGAGTATTATTAAAATAATGGGGTGCAGCTTCTAAAGAGCTTACTTACCCTGATACCAAGATATCCATTAGATCGATATTTGCCTCCAAATAATCGCATGCGATCAACCTTGATTGAACTTGCTGGCGTTGCAAGTTTGCAACAATTTGAGTAGCATCCTTACGAGCCTAGAAAAGATGAGAGTGTAATAATCTAATCTTTGAAAAAAATAATATTTGATATCAAAATATGCTTACTTCTAAGTTGAGTTTTGGGAGACAAACTATGAGTAAGCGGAAAGTGTTCACTTTAAAGAACTCTTGTGTGAGTTGAGCACAAGCTTCGGAGACGGGTTCAGCTTCACTATTTCCATAGAGAATTTGCTTTAGCTCACGGAGAAGCTTAGTCAGCGTTGCAAACTGAGAAAGAAAGGATTAGATTCTATGCAGGTTTGTTATTCAACATCAACAAGTATGTTATAATCAAAAGGAAAGGTTAAACCAATACGAATGAAAATAGATCCAAAATCTCAGAATTCCAATTGAAAAAGAAAAGAATGAATTTCTAGATCGAAGAAAGTTAACCAAACCTTTTCTTCGCGTTTGCTTTCTCGACTATCGGGATTGCAGTCGGCGAATATGAGGAGATCCCGAGTCTGACGGACGACGTCAACCGGCGTCTTGGGCTTTGACTTGAAGAGTCCTTTCATGTCGGCACCGGCACGGCGATTGGGAGGATGTGGATAACAACAGATTTCTACGTTTGCTTGCTGCCGCCGCTGGATCTTGGGAATGGAATGGGCCCCATAACATACCTTTTTTACCTTCCTTTATCTTTTATTTTATTTTATATTAATTAATAATTTCACCACCAACCATATTTAATTATCAGTGTAGACTACAAATTATGTTCTTTTAACTTTATAAAAAAATACAGGTTATGTATTTTAACTTTAAAAGCTATATTAGATGTCATTTTTTTAAACATTTACTCCTTTTCAATAACTAAAGTTAAATTTTTCTGTTAAATAATCATTTTACTTTAAATATTAATTCTTTTAATTAAAATATATTCTCCACAATCTCCGGTTACCTGGCATTTTTAGGGTTTCACACTAAATCCACATCAATGGCAGGAGAACGACTGGTTTTTTTGGTCGATTTTGGGCTTTCAAACACCAAATCCACATCATTAGGTGCACCTCTCCTTCTCTAAATAATCCCCTTCGATTAGGTTTTTCGTCGATTTTCCTATGTTTCTATGTTTTATAATGCTTTTTCACGGGATAATTTGAATCTATTAGAGATTGTGGTTGTGCAACTTTTTGGCCTAGTTTTTACTAGATTTTTGGGTTTATTTTAAGAATGTGACTAATTATATTCTCCACAATCTCCGATTGAGCAGATTTCAAATGCAAAGAAATATAAAAATAAAAAAAAGAAAACTTGAACAAGAAGATGAAGCGTTTGACTCAATGCTTACGATATGCGTTGACAATGTGGTTAATGCCATGTAACACCCATAATTTTTAAAACACAATTTTTACACTTTGCGGAATTTAGGTCCAGATTTTTCCAAAAATCTTTACATTTATCAAGATGTCTTATTTCAAATATGTTAATTACTTTTTCAACTCATTTAACACGTGTGTATAGCATCAGCTTTTAGAAAAATTCGACATAACCCGTTCGCATAGCGGGCAATCCTTACAGAAAGACAAAACCTGCTTAATAACCAAATAATTCACCAAATCTACTCCAAAACACACGTGACATGCGAATGTGATCTTACGGAAAGACAAAACCTGTTTAATAACTAAATAATTCACCAAATCTACACATGACTCCAAAACACTCGTGACCTTTTAACTAAGGCAACACCGAAACTATATCCCATAACACAAACAACAACAAATTAAAAGACTTGACCTGATAAAAAATAAACCACATAATTGATGGACATCAAAATTACACATCTCCACCTCATTAACCTGTTCCTCAAACTTGATCATACAACCTTGCATGTATGTGTGTGTGGAGTCTCTTCCTCCATTTACTACCACTGGTTCAGGGTCACTTCACTATTTCGCATGACTTGACCAATCTGATCTTTAGTCTCATTTGCATTACCTACACATTATCACCATAAAAGATTAGTCATTGCTAAGTGAGGACTCGTTAACACATATATTTATAGTAAACAAGAGAAATATTAAAGCTCATGCAGCACCACAACCCAATCCTGGACCACAGCTATGCGAACTCCAAGCACCTGCAAAACTTACAATTGTTCCAACTTTTTAACTGATGTATTGCAAAATACATGCATTTTACTGTCTATTTTATTCTCACTTTGTGTTTGTTTTGCGTCGGTTTTCTTCTATAACCGCTTGTACTTAATATTTCTATATATTTTGGTTGTTAGGTCACAAAGGAAGCGGATATGATTGAAAACGAAGAAGAACGAGTTTCCGGTTCGTGCGAGAGGGCTGTGGAAAAAAAAAGAAACTTTCTGGATTTTTACCCCTGTAGCGTAGCTCGACAGTTCTTGGAATTTCGTCGCACTACGCGAGGAATGCAAAATGTCAGAATTGCCCTTTTTAAATGATTTTGTCAGGTCTATGGTCCTCGCGCTACGCGAGGAAGAAGCAAGGTCCCGTCGCGCTACGCGACGGGTGGTTTTTCGCAGAAAGTGTTTTAAAAGCCAAAAATTAGAAAACCCTAAAGGGGAGGACGAAAGAGGACGATCTGGGAGCGGCTGGAGGCGACGAAAAGTGACGAAAAAGGGTGTTTTCAAGAGGAATCAAAGGCTGGGAAGGCATAGATCGAAGAATCAAAGCATTGGATCAAGGATATCGGGTGTTCATCGTTCGGTTTACCTTGATTCTTTGTTTCTGTTTGATTCCTTGTTCTTCCTTTGTTATAAACAGATTATGAATGGTATTTATATGATGTTTCTTGGCTAAACTTTTAGAACTACCTAGGTTTAGATGATTGCATATGTTTGACATAGGTTTTATCTGGTTTTGGATGATTTGCATGTGATGAACTCATGATGTAAAAGACTTGGTTTTGATCATTGGATGTGTATGCGTATTTAGTATTATCAATTGAATGATTTTCAGTCCTCGTGTGCTTTGATGAATGTCTTTCATATAATAGGTGCATGCTAGATCAATTGTCGTGTGTTTTTGATTATTGGATGGTTTGCTAGACGTAGTATTCCATAGGAATGAAATTCGTGAATTGGTAAATCTAAATATTCAACCAATCTTAATAGCTGTGAGGTGAGAGATTGTCGGTTTATCTTGTGTGTCTGATCGCTAGTTTAGAATCTTTGTGAGAAGGTCTGTCTAGTTCGTCGTTCACATCTTGTTTTCCGAGTCCAATAGGAAATTCTTAGTTATCCCTTGCACTTAGGTGTATTGAGACTTTCGCGCTGTGAGGTAGATTGTCTAGCGGATACTTCTTGAGTAGACTGGTTGACCTGTGAGGGGAACCCGTCCAGTCGGTGGTTTAACGGCTTTTAGGTCTCTTAGTTGACAATCCTTAAGAAGGGTCGAGGGTGCTCTAGGTTTCCTTTGAGTTTAGTATTTTAAGATCCCGGTATCACATCAGTTCCATTACCGATAGAACCTTCGTCAGACACGTGTAGGATTCGGGCCTAGGTAGTGCTTTCACCCTATCTGTTTTCGTTCCGTAGTTACTCTCACGCTAGTTTGTTTGTCCTCGTCTTTTCCTTTATTTTCTATGGTTTATTTCTCTCTTAAATAAAAGAAACCCCCCCTTTTTGTAATTAGTTATCCTGCATCTGAGTCAGTATTTCGCTGTACATACAGTGTCCGTAGGTTCGATACTCAGTCTTATCTTTCTATTCTGCAAACGATCGGTACACTTGCCGTATTGTGCGCATTAGTTTAGGTTTGTCCGTTTTATTATAAATATTAGAACTTGTAGGTTTTTGCGTATAGCAAGTTGCACACCATTAACCAACAGCTTTTGACCCATTTCCGTTGATTAGCCCTGCTAGACTGAAATTTATAAACACTTCAACGAACACCATTATTAGATCAACCCACACCATGTTATCAAGATAATAATACATCTCATCTTCGTGTTGAAGTACACCTCGTCACACTCGTTTGTTAACTAAGCATTATCACAGAACACGTTTAAGACTAAACAAACAATGTATTTAACTCACACATATCACCCAACTGGATACACAAGGGATTAAACGGGTCACACTTTATATCCTCACAACAAAAGATGCACAACAATATTCAAGATTATTAATGAAATGTAAAAACATACATATGAGAGTTAGTGGCATAAAACAACTCCATATAGAGCAAAATATTAAAATTCAGCATGCCCAGCGTAAATTACGCCAGCCGGACGTAATTTACACCAAATATGATAGTTTGGGCATAAAACCTTGTCGTACACAGTCCCTTGGGCGTACAAATCTTAGAAGCTGGCGTAAATTACGTCGGGTGGCATAATTTACGCCCCCTACAGGTCCAACAACCCATTTTGACCATTGTAAGACAAATCTCTATCAACCGATGTTGTTTAACCTCAAAACCAACATCTTAACTCCTTTTATAACTCTTTTGCTTGTTAGTAATTACTATTCTACAATTTATCAAAATTATCATTAATACCACTATGCACTGAGTTAACCACAATCACACAAATTCAACCAAACCAAACCAAACCAAACGTACCCAGTATAATCCCACACATAGCTAACGCTATTAGTAGGGTCTGGGGAGGGTGTGATGAGAGCAAACCTTACCCCTAATCACACAAATTCAACAAAGTCCTTTTATTAATTGCTAACATATATATTAACGATATGAAAGGCCTTATTACCACCTTATGATCTTCACATCAATGGCTGAAAAAGGGAAGCAGGCCGATTTTGTTTTTTGCATTGGTGATGACAGATCTGATGAGGATATGTTTGAAATTATTGGCAATGCAATCTCAAGAAACATGCTTTCGGTCAATACTAACGTCTTTGCTTGCCCAGGTGTTCAAAATTTGATCTAAAAATTTGAGATATTCTAAAAGGTAATAAAATATTTGATAGAGCTTATCATCACGAGTATACATGTGAGAAAAATTATAACGAACTGGAGCCGATGGGTTTAGAACCCCATGAAATACCGAGAGCTTTAATTTTTTTGGTGGCCAATCAAGCAAAAGCAAAGACATTATTTAGTTGTCCTCTTCGTATACAGATGGGTGTACTGAAAGATATGATGGGTGCGGGTAATTAAGCGAGTTCAGGAGATGGTGACAGGATTAATCTTATGCATTTATGTAGTTGCAGTTTTTTTTTTTGGTAATTTCTGGCAAATATGACATTTTTATTTCTTTATTTGGGTAGTTTATATTTTGGTTATGGATCTTAAAAACAATTGCTCGTTAAAGGATTATTTTTATTGAAACTAGCAACTCTTTTGGTGCATCAACTAGTTCCAAAAATTTAAAGTGCAGACCCTATACCAAACTTACATTTAATTATCACAACATCACATGAGGTAATTTGCTTAAGTGTCATTTTACATTTGATATTTCATGACACGTCATCTTAGGTTTATGCTCAAATTAAAAAAAAATAATATTTGGTTGCATTTATACAGTTTGATGGTAAAGCCTGTTGAAAAACCATGACATGAAAAAAAAACTCACTGTACAGCAAAGTTGAGCTACCCCTTGATTAATTGATTTTGGAGAAACTACAAAATTTGACTTCAAGTAATTATAATATTCTTGAATAACCTGTACTACCTCAAAGTATAGTGTGACATTCACGATTTTTAAGGTCATTCTCTAATTTACACTTTCATTATTTAAAGATGAGTAAACTTATGTTTTGGCTCCTTTGGTTTAGACACTTTAACCATTTTAGTCTAAAAAAGAATCTTTTGACATATCAAACCCTGTGGTTTAAGTTCTATAACCCTTTCGGCCCCTGGTGCTAACACCGTCCCATTTTTCAGTTAAATATGATCATGTGTCTGTCATATAAGGGGCGTTTTAGTCTTTTAAATCAAACCCCTTTTAGCTTCACATCCTATTTTCATCTTCATCTTCCCCTAACTGAAACCCTAATTGACAGTCATCGTCTCCACCATTGGGGTTCGAATTTATAGCATATAAACATACAATCAGATTCGTTCAAAATTATTCCCGTACGATATGCATCTGAAACCTAGAAGCATTAAGAGAAAAGTTGCTTACAAATATTGAATTGGCCTCTCTCTCTACCCCCTTTCTCTCGTCTCTCTCTCTCTCTCTCTACTCTCACTCTCTCTTCAAATGGTGGCTTAAGAGGTGATCAAAGAGGCGATCAGAATTACCAGGAAATGGCGGTGATTATCAAGTTTTTAGATCCTTGCCGATAAGATTTTCTTCTGAAAATTGCAGTGGTTTTAGTAACTATCATCCACCCTCAAAGCCCTCGTCATTATCCACTTCTTTTAAGATCCGTTTTTTCTGCTACTAGTATACCTAACCTGTTATGATTAAAAAAAAAGTATACCTAACCTGCTACGATTAAAGACCTCATCATTATCTGGTTTGGGTTTCGATTCATTGTTAGATGTCTTGGTTTTGGGTTTCAATTGTTTGTTAGCATATCTTCGTTTTGGGTTTCGATTGATTATTTTTATGGACGGAGTAGGCGGCAGACCAGTGAGGAGATTTCGGTGATCCTGCATCGTTTGTGGTAGTACTGGCGGAGGAAGAAGATCCAGAAGCGGCGACAATGGAAAGTGATAGAGATCGGGAGAAAGGCTCTGATTCAACGAGATTAACAAGATTTCATCGGAGGTGTAGATACAACCATGAATAAAGGAGACAACTCCCTGTTTGGGGAAGAAAAGGTTTTGGGGTATTAGGGTTTAAAATGAAGATGAAGAAGGTAAGGTAAAAAATGCCCCTCATGTGAGGGGCATCTACTATGAGTTAACAGAAATTTTGAACGACGTTTGCCCCATGGACCAATATAATTATAAATTGCAAACCACAAAAGATTCTTTTTTAAACTAAAATAGTTAAAGTGTCTAAACCACAGGGGCCAAAACAGAAGTTTACTATTTAAAGATAGTCATTTAGGTCTAAGACATAACCTGCAATTTTGTCACATAATTTGTAATTTACTCTATTTATTTTTAGTTTATTGATTAATTACATAAGTATTTGAGGTTAAACACCAATAGTGTTTTTATTATTTTACAGTTTTTATTTGATCCAGAAAAAACTCTAATTAAAAAAGCTTGTTTGCAACGAAAATATAAACAAACAATTATTCAAGAACTCATTTAGAGACATAAATTCTAACAGCTAATGTATGATTTCTCTCACAAAAAGACGTGTGGTCCATCTTTATCATCCCTCCCATCCCTAACGTTGCGTTCCCAGATCCAATTTAACAATGGAAGTGAAAGGAAGTGGGATGATTGTGGGGTTTAGTCGTGTTTGACGTATTTTTAATTTCGAAAGAAGTGGAGAGAAAATGAAGGAAGATTCATGCTTATCACTTTCCTTCTAAATTGGAGAGATTGGAGAGAAAGAGGTCTAATCAAACTCTAACCTTTTGAAAAATTTCCTAAATGACCCTCAACCTATTATAAAACATAAAACCTACGTATGAGCCTTCTGATATTACAAACCTACACAGCCATCATCATCATCATCGCAATTGATCAATCACCATCTTAAGCAACAGGTATGTATGTATATTATTATTGATTTCAATCTTTGCAATTGATCAATCACCATGTGCGCAATTGATAATCGATGTGAACCGTATGGTGTTTTGAGTTTATAAGTTGTTTACAGTATAGATGTCAATCGTTTGGTTATCAATTGTGTTATGTGTGTGTATGCATTATATGTGTGCTACTCACTTGAACAACAATGGGTTTTTTTTTTTGAACCAAAAATTGAAACTATATTTCTTTAAATAAAAAAGATTATTACAATAAAGTGTCCGGTAAACGGGCAACAAGCTACTCCGCAACCCCCTTTTGGATAGCAAAACCGATCCTACTAAACACAAAACTTTGAGTCTTAGGGGCCGAAATATTACTGTGCACGACCCGCTGAACCCTATTAAGAAATTCCACTGCCTCGGGGGCCAAGAAACCAAATGTATCAAAAGCAAAAGGGATAAACACGTGTTGATTCTCTAAACAAGCTTTCTCGTGTTTAGCAACTTTGCTTGATTCCGCCTTCAACGCAGCCTGGCCCGCAACAAACTCATTGTCCCTGAGCCCCACAAGAGGGGACACTCCTGTAAGGTCCACACAAGCGTGTTTCCCCCTGCCCACCCAAACACAAGAATGTCACATGGCCGTAGAGTAGACCCCCCTTCAAGCGGATCTGTCAGAAAGTTCAACGGGGCCTCCTTTTTGACAGAAATCCCTGCATGCTTAAGAACATCACATAGGACACCCATAACCAATCATGCCTGTATTTAAAGCCAAGTAGCTCCTTACAATGGACCGCATGCTCGACAAAAGAATCCAAACAAACCTTGCGGCAAACCGAGCAGGGTTCATCAGTCGGAAACAGAGGGATCATTAGTTGGTACTTAAGGATAGTCCGGTATTCCACAGCCGACATATGTTGGCCCAACCCTTCAATAGGGATGACTGTCAGGAAATCTTGAGCCCGTAAAATGGTATGCTCTGCTTCTCCTCATTTAAGTGATAGTATAATTAGTTTAGCAACTTTATTGATATTGTGCCTCTAAACATATATTAATCATACAATTTCCATAGTATTGATGTTAATTCACTCACAAAGTGAGATTGTTTGGATTATTAGTTCAGCAACTTTTGGAACTTTAGGTGAAATCCAACAATGGATTTCTTCTATTTGCCTATATTAAAAGTTCAACTTCCTTATGCTTATTTTCTATTAGTTTTATCTTAGATATTTGTTAGTTTACCAGACTACTAGTGATAGCATTTTGACAATTAAACTGCTTCCATTTATGTAGGTTGGATTTACACTAAAAATAACTAATTGATTACGTCACGTGTCACAATTTTGTGAGCCCAAGATTCTTGTAACAGTTTGAATTTTTTTCTGATTATTTTTCTGTGAGCCCAAGCTATACCTAGTAAATAAGTAGCTAATTGAAATTTTTTTTGCTTATTTTTCTGTAAGCCCAAGCTATACCTTTAAAAACCTTTTGTAGGTTTATTCTTGGTTTAATTTTTTAAAAGCCCCTAAAACCTGGTATATGGTATCTCAAAGTTGGACTTAAAGAACCTACGGTTGGTTTTAGTTTCTTTGTTTAGTTCAAAAAAAATCTAATTAAAAGTGACAGAAACCTTTTGTAGGTCTCATAATTAATTATTGGAAACCTTTAGTAGGTTCTAGTTTAGTAATCATATACTGTTTTTCGGTTTAATCTTTAATTATTAAAGACTCATAATTTTCGGAATTTTGTTTTCAGGAAATGGCAACACCAAATGACTCTTCTTCCGTGCTACCATTAGTTCGTAACCAAATCGCAACAACGGTTGCGAACCATGCGAAAAAACCTGAAAATTTTTCGGGATTGCACTTTAAAAGGTGGCAACAAAAGATGCTCTTCTACTTGACCACCTTGAACTTAGCTCGGTTTTTAACCGAATCCCCTCCTACAACTGTTGATGGTGAGAACGCCGACGTTCAACATTTGAGCACCGTGGATGCTTGGAAGCATTCCAAGTTCTTGTGCCGCACCTATGTGTTGAACGGCTTAGTGGATGCTTTGTATAACGTGTATTGCAAGATAACAACCGCAAAAGAATTGTGGGAGTCGTTGGAACGCAAGTACAAAATGGAGGATGCGGGCATAAAGAAATTTGTGGTCGCCCGTTTCTTGGACTACAAAATGGTTGATGAAAAAATGGTCATTAGTCAAGTCCAAGAGTTACAAGTTATACTTAGTGACATTCACGCTGAGGGGATGGTCCTTAGTGAGACCTTTCAAGTCGTTTCAATGGTCGAAAAATTACCTCCGTCGTGGGTTGACTTTAAAAACTATTTAAAACATAAACAAAAAGAAATTACCATTGAAGACCTTGTGGTTCGTCTTCGAATTGAAGAAGACAATAGGTTGGCTCTTAAGGTGAGTCAAGTGCAAATTTCCGCTAAGGCCAACATGGTTGAACATGGTCAATCCTCTAAAAGCAATAAGGGCTTAAGAAGGGGAAAAGGAAAGAACAAAGTGTCAACATTGGTCCCAAAAAGGGGGGCGTGGTGAAGAAGAAGTTTAAGGGAAAATGCTACAATTGTAGCGAAAATGGCCACTTAGCTCAAAGTTGTAACACACCAAAGCATGAAAAGGCGCACATAGTGGATGATGATGGCATGCCTCTTGTGGCAATGATCACCGAAGCGTCGACAATGATAGCGGAAGTCAACATTGCGGGTGACAAACCGCAAGGTTGGTATGTTGACACGGAAGCTACCCGTCACGTGTGTGGTGACAAAAACCTCTTTAATACGTTTAAGGAAGTAAAGGGTGATCCAAAGCTCTACATGGGGAACAAAGCTACCGCTGATATCAAGGGTGAAGGGAATGTGATTTTGAAGATGAATTCGGGAAAAGAACTCACCTTGAGCAACACCTTGTATGTTCCTGAGATTCGTAAGAATCTTGTTTCGGGATGGTTGACACGAATAACCTCGATAAGGTTGGTGCTTGCAATAGCGGCTTTGAGAAATTTGGAAGTTCACCAAATGGATGTAAAAACGTTTCTAAACGGAGATTTAAAAGAGGAAATTTACATGGAGCAGCCTGAGGGGTTCTCGGCTCCCGGTCAAGAGGGAAAAGTATGTAAATTGGTCAAGTCTTTATATGGCTTGAAGCAAGCTCCAAAACAATGGCACAAAAAATTTGACAATGTCATGATTGACAATGGTTTCAAAATAAATGAGTGCGATAAATGTGTCTATGTGAAAGACACAGGTGGAGGTTATGTGATCTTATGCCTTTATGTAGATGATATGCTTATCATTGGAAGTGATGATAAGATGATCAATTCTACTAAAGACATGTTGAAAGCGAGGTTTGACATGAAAGACATGGGTCTTGCGGATGTAATTCTTGGTGTAAAGATTACCAAAACCCAAAATGGTCTTGTGTTAAGTCAATCTCACATTTCGGGTTTTATTCACGCTTTTATATTATGTATCTTGTAAACATTTTCTATTCAATGGAATGCAAGTGTTTTTATTTAAATTTTTGTACAAAGTATATATATATATATATATATATTTAATTTATGGATTTAAAATAAATAAAATTTTATAAGTTTTAAACTTATATAAAATTTTATATAAAAATCTAAATTAAAAGGTTCATTTATAAATAAGATAACCTATTTAAATAAAATAATTAACTTTTATAAAAATATTTATAATAATAATAATATAAGTTTATAAAATATAATTGAAATTAAAAGAAACTTAATTAATTATTTTTATATAAGTTAAGGGCCTGTTTTGAAATATCTCAAACTAAAAAGTTTTAAAGTAAAAGTAAGTTAAGGAGCTGTTTCTGGACAAACTAAACCTCAGGGACTAACGAGTAAAAATAACAGGGACTAACTTAATACAAAAACAAGCTACAAGGACCAAAATTGCCAACTTCGAATTCGCGTTTCCGGTTGTCTCCTCCATTGTCCGGCGGTCCAAGCCATTTTTCGGCGACCCCCTCGACACGCCTGTCCCCTGTCCCTCGACAGCCGAAAATGGTCTCCCTGACCTCGTCGTCCCCACGCGAGCAAAAGCCCCCGACCAATTTGTCTCCCCAACATTCGAAACGTCTGATCGTGTTTGTGGCCAAAAGTCCACGCCACGAATTCGGCCCCGACAGTAGACCTCCACGCCTGCTAGATGGCTCGTTAGCTTCGTCTTGTCCAGACGAGTGTCTGGACATACTCAATTGCATGTTTTATTATAGGGATCGAGCTCGGCTATAAATAGCCATTTACGGACCTGCTCGAGCTCGCCACCCCTCCTCCACCCACTCTCACTCAAAATTGAAGCCGACATTGTGTTCGTCGTCTCTGTGAGAAGCTGTGACCAGAATCTCAGAGCCCAATTCCATCCCGAAGCTTGAATTCCCGATCTTGGTATTTTCGGATTAAAAGCCCTGTCGTCCAGCCCCTTCACGACCTGGTAGGTACCTCGAATTCGTTCCTTTGCCTTCTGTTATCCTCTGGCAATCTGTACCTATCGAAATCGTGACTTCAAACCATCGATTACCGGGCAAACCAGTGTTCTCGGACACGGTTTGCCGGTTGCCGAGGAGCAGCGACCAGTTTTGCGTATGCGTTTATTAATTAAACGATACACACATAACCAGCGATGGGCAGTAGCCCGGCTGGTTATGCGTGTGTGTGTTTGAGCCTTAGGTTGCGGGTTCGATTCTGGTAGCCTCCGGCCCAACCCAATTTTTTCTGTTTTAATGATATAATTTATTTTATTTATTTATTTTATCATATTTTAATATTATATCTATACAATAAAAACTATTACGGGTTGGGTGACTCGTTCGTTTATTTTCTAAACCATTAAATAACTTTTTACACATATTTAACCCATTGAATTTTTATAAAATAATAAACCCTATGTTTTATAAACTCGTTTAAATAATTTTAACAAACAAAAGAAAATATATAATAATAATAATATAAATAAATAAACAAAATAGAGATTTTTATATAATATATCTACTTATTTAAAAATATAATATTTTAACAAGATTAAAAATTATATTTTTTTGATGTTAAGTTTTACAAAATCATTATCATCTTTCTACAATATTTTATACAAATAAATTTTAAGAAATATTATTATAAACCTATACACGTTTAAATACGAATACACACATACAAAACCTACAATAATACCTATTTATCCACATAGGGTTACAACGTGCTTAGGTTTCAGCATCCTTATCACCTACACTCGTGGATTAAAATACCCGCTAGCCAGGTGAGTTACATAGCCCCTATTTTATATTTTTACATACTTTGGGGTGAAACATTATATATGCTACTCATCAAATTGTTTATACGTGTTATACATGTGAATTATATGCTTGTTCATCGTGAATTATCTTGGGTGTACACTTATTTATTTTAAACACAAGAAAACCAACAGTAATATTAATAGATCTATTGTGCCTGACCAGCCCACCCATGTAGGGTGTTTATTACTGCATACTCGGATATAGCCGCGTGTTATATTCAAACATATCGGATATAGTGGGTAACTATATTCAAACATACCGGGCCTAGCTGTTGTGCTATGCTCAAGCGCGTCAATCAAGGTTTGAATTGTGCTTAGATAAACATGAAGGATACAACTATATATGCTATGTTTAACAAGATAAACAATGAGTTGCAAAACGTTTTTATTTATCGGGTCCACAAAACCTATGTACTCACCAACTTTATAGTTGACACTTGATTTAAATAATGTTTCAGGTTTGGATATGTGATTGCTTGCTGAAGATTCCTCCACTTAAGAACTTATGGACCTAGTTAATTAAATCAATGTTTTGGAATAGACTAGGTTATTTGAAATGTATTGTACTTGGATATTTGTTGTCTTTAAATTAAATTAATAAATTATGCAATATTTTAGCTATCATGTGCTTTTGAACAATCATCCATTGTCCGCCTCGATGATTCCGCCATCGGTCGGGGTGTGACATATAGCTAGATCCACGAAGGAATCTGAATTCATCGCCTTAGATAAATCTGGTGAGGAGGCAGAATGGATACGTCAATTTGTGGAGGATATTCCAAGATGGCCAAAGCCTTTGTCGGCTATTTGCATACATTGTGACAGTCAAACATCGATTGGTAGAGCTTAGAGCTCAATGTACAATGGCAAATCAAGGCATATTAGACGTAGACATAATACGGTACGACAACTACTCTCGATGGGGGTTATCACGATTGACTATGTGAAGTCAAAAGATAACATTGTGAACCCGCTGACGAAAGGCTTAAGCAAAGAGTTAGTTCAAAAGTCGTCAATTGGAATGGGACTAAAGCCCTTGAAAGAGGGAGTGTAACGGAAAACCTAACATATGTGACTGGAGATCCCAAGATCTAGGTTCAATAGGACAACTGTCACACCCCCAAATTCCACTAATGGAGTTTTACCACTAGGGATGTGACACACTAGGATCTCATTCATAAGTTACATCAAACAACATTATATGGGACTTAGAATGTCATAACATAAAAGTTCAGAGTTAATGCGGAAGCGTTTAATCAAGAAAGTAAATGCGCAAAACAACGCGCCAAAGTTTAGTTTAATAAAAGTAAGTGAATTGCTTTAACGGTTTGCAAATGAGTGAAATGATAGTAGGACTCTATGCATGTCCTAGTTGTGCAACCTGTGCCTTAGCGACCTGAGAAAAGATGTACGAAAAGTGTCAACACGAGGTTGGTGAGTTCACAGGTTTCAATCATTTGAAATAAGAGAGTGTTTGCCAGATTATGTACATTCAATATGCATATCTGTAGGTAGCATGCCTATGTTCATGTATACTAATGCGCTCGCAACCGTAAACTGACTGTTTATGTTTGGATGCCTCCCACCAGGCCTATCAACCATGGTGCATGTTTAGGTCAATATTACACCCGTTCGACCTCCAATCGAGTTAGCGCGACTAACGCAGGTGGGGTTTGTCAAACCCAGTAGTACTACTCAACATACCTCGCTATACTCATATTTAAACGGTTCGATGTGAGGACTTTCATAATAGAGTTTACGCATAGTCATAACAAGTGATATCATATGAATTACAATAACCAAAAGAGTTTGCGTCTTGTTTTCTCCCCCAATGGGAAAAACATGTTTGTTTGCGTACCTGTTTCTCCCCCGCGGGAAAACAAGTAAAAGTATCATTGCTTGTATGTATGTTTCTCCCCCAACGGGAAAACAAGTAAAAGATATTGATTTGTGTACATGTTTCTCCCCCAACAGGAAAATGAATAAAAAGGGGCCGTGAAACTCACCTGTGTTGCGTAGTAGGTAGTATCACACAAGTATGGGATTTAGAACCTCAAGTGTTAGCCAACACGGCTTACGTATGCCCTAGAATTATAAACACATAAGTTAGGGACATATGGGATTTGTAACGATGACACGGGAGATTAGAATGTCTTAACACTTTCTAAGGATCAATGAGTAGACGAACGTGTCCACAGGAATATAGGTTTCTTAATATAATAATTAAGATAAATGTGTTACGTGTCGAACGTCTCTAATACGAATAATATTAAATAAATAAATTCGTACGTTTGTGCCATTTAAAATGGTTAGGAAAATAATATAGTTTAATATATTATTTTTAGGTTCGTATGATTAATAACTAATCATTTATGTGGCAAAATAATAAATATATTATTTTTATTCGAGGCTAAAACCGAGGGTAAATAATTATAAACAATTATATTATCTAATAGTTTGAAACGTTACACGAGATTAATAAACGAGGCGAAATAATATAAAAAAATATATTATTTTATAATAGGAGTCACGGGTTGAAAATAATATAAACATATTATTTTATTCGAAGTCGCGGGTTAAAAATAATATAAATATATTATTTTTAAAAGTGGAAATAATATTAATTATAAGTTATAAAACCAAACCCGAGCCTACGGGTTGTTTTCAGAGCTAAAACATGTTAATATAATATTATAATGATAGTGGGATAGGTTTAATATTAAAATAATAACTTAAAACAATAAAAACCCAAAATAGGGATGGGGAGACTCGAACCCGGGTCTCCTCCCCACCAGCACACACACTTAACCTTCACAGCCTTCTAGGGAATCGCAACATGTTCTAATATGTTATAGTTTTAATCAATCAAGACCCTATGTCCTCCCCTATTCGTGACCGATCCCAAACCAGTCCCAAAAATCGTCGAATCGATCGTGATTGAACAAGATAGCATAGGGGTTTTGTAACTCAAAGTATTGCGAACATGTGGTAGGTTTTAATTACAAAATCAATAGGTTAATGTTTGTTTAACTTCTGATTCAAAAGCCGAACCCTAGAATAAGAACACGGATTCGAATCTGACCCAATTCGATATTAAAACTTGTTGGAATCATGGGGCTTTTACTCATATGAACATTACGAATCTGTCTATAGGTTTTAATTTGATTGTGATTGTGTTTAAGATCAAAACCCCCAAAATGATTATGAACAAACCCTAGGTTTCAGATCTTGAAAAATTAGATAATGTTGGATTCAATTAATATGGGGCTTTCAAAGAGTAACAGATTGCGAATCTAACCATATATGATAATTAGATTGAGACTGAGTCTAGGATCAAAAGCCCCAAAACGTTTTATGGATGAACCCTAGTTACAGATTATGATCCAATCGATGATATGAGGTTAAATCCGCATAGGGCTTTCAATTGATGGGTTAAAACGAAGCTGAGGGTGCAAGAAATTACTAGATTAGTGCTCGAATTTGTGGTGTTCGACCAAATGGGATTCCGATTTCGATGAGCTTGGTCCCCGACGACTACGATTCCTTCTCCGGCCGAATTGAACTGAGCAAATGCTTCTGAGATGTTCGATAGAGGTGCGTAGAGGTTTGATTTTAGGAATAATGATTGAAAATATATAAATTTTTGTGTGCAATAGGGATGAACCCGATGGTTACAACTTTAATGCCAAATAATGGGATTAATTTGTGCATGATGGTGATGTTAATTGACTCAATGAAGATCGATTAAGATGTTAATGTGCAATTCGGTTACTAGTTCAAACGGATTTCAGTTATGATACGCGAATTTGAGCTTAGAACATCATGAGTTTGACTTTAAAAGTCAAACAGAAACCCAATACTCTTGATTTTGACTTTGCTAGTCAACATATCAAGTTTTAGGTTTTGGCAGGACTAGTCCCTGTAGTTGTAGTCTAAATATTGACATAATTAGTCCCTGGGGTTTGAGATAAGTTAATTAGGTTAACGGAATTAGACTAAAAAGTCCGGGTTGTCACAACAACCAAACTACATGAACTACGGTCACTGTGGGGGTACCCCAAAACACATAAAAGGGAGATACATTCTTCCTACTCCATTCCTATACGAATAAGTGACACAATTAGAGGATAAGCAAAATATATGGTTGGTGATTTATGGTAATCACAAGGAACCTAATGCTTTTAATGATTTATTAAGAATCACCTACGCCAAGAGAGAAGTGTGGTAGCTTCGAATGGAATTGTTGGGGGTGCAATTCCTAGAGCTCTCACGGAACCAGGCTAGTGATCCACGACCATAATGGACACAACTATGAGGGGTTGACTAGACCAGGGAGATTATTATGTGAAGTATATGGCTGTCTACATAAATGGTGGTTGGTTCAAGGACGCCGTGTCTTACGAACCACTATGAGACTAAGTATGCATCACAACGGAGGGTTCAAAGCTAACAACTACCTATCCGACAATATTCAATCGCTGAAATTGTATCTTGATATTAAGATAGTATGGATTCAGACCCATCCCTTTCGGGGGATTGTTAGAAAAATATGTGAAATGAGTTTTCACATGGGAAAAAAATGAGGTTTTGTTTATTTTCACATGTGGGGGATTGTTGGAACTCTTCAAGAATATATGAAAATAAATAATAATAATAATAAAGTAGTATGATTTGGTTATGTTTTAAGTTTGATTTTATTTTGTATAAAATTTTTCAATTTTGAATTCAATTTAGGTGTTACAACTTTGTGTGTTTCATCTTTGAATTCAATTTTTTGAGTAAAGTCTATAGGTGTTTCAACTTTGAATTCACTCCTTGAGTAATGACTTGAAAGGTGTTTCAATTTTGGTTCACCATAAATACAAAGGTATGACTTTGTTGCTATACACACTTAAACACACCATAAACCTGCTACTTGAGCTCTCTCATCATTCTCTAAAACATTTTAGCAATCATTCTCTAAATTTCAGGTTTAGAGTCCTCCCTGACTGTACACACAGCTTCGGCCGTTGTATCCTGGGAAACATTCGAGTTCTCTTGGGAGACTCGGAATTTGTTTTGAGGGACCCTTGTTAAACACGAAGACTCGGTCACAAATTTAATATTTGTCTTTGTTTTCGTACTTTTCTTTTATTTCTTTTGTAAAAGTATTGTAATTTATAGCTTTCTTTGATTATTGTATTGTATTTGGAATTTATACAAGTGTTGGTTTTTATTTTTCGGCGAACAGTTCTTACAAAGTTAACCGGTACTTGCGTCGTTTATGTAATGAGCTTCAATTTTTTTGGTTTAAAACTGGAGTTTGCCCATGGAACAAATTAAGTGGTATTTTTCTATTGCATGAATTTGAACATATATATATGATTTTTAGATCCATGTAAGCTAGCTACTTTGCAATTATTCATTAATCCTCAGGTTTTAAAACGGTTTGTGTGTGGATATATATAAAAGTAGTTTTTTCACTGGAAGCTAGATATCAATTGTTGTTTCAATTCTTGTAATATGTAACAAGAAAAGTTATTCATTTCTCTCTTTTTTTTACAGGTGGAGACTTACCAAGTCAGTGTCCCCTCTTTCACTTGGAAGAAGGTGATCATATCATACATCTTTTGACTCTACTCTTACATTGTAT
Source organism: Smallanthus sonchifolius (assembly GCA_023525975.1). Classification (NCBI taxonomy): domain Eukaryota; kingdom Viridiplantae; phylum Streptophyta; class Magnoliopsida; order Asterales; family Asteraceae; genus Smallanthus; species Smallanthus sonchifolius. The sequence goes on from CM042037.1 coordinate 377,183, forward strand.
AACTATCCTTTTGCTTATTCTTGTATGATTAACATGTTCACAAACAAACTATACCTACCACTCCAATATTAATATAAAACAGGACACATGTCTCCTAGTAAAGTATATAAGGATGATAAATATTAAATAGTAAATACAAAAAAGATATATATTGGAAGGATAACATAAGAAAAATGGTCGGATGTTTGACTTCAGTTTTCTCCGGTTTTGAGGTTGACAAAGACAAGGGATCCTGCACAAAAATAAATTAAAAATGAATCTCACAATGCAATATGTTAACTTATAAGGAAAGTAGGTGATGGAAATTGTACCAAGAGTGGGCATTAAAATTGACAATGCAAGTGTTCCGGCTAGTTTTAGGGGCAAACCGGTTTTGAGCATATCTATGATATCTATATGTCCGGTGGTGAATCCTATGACATTTGAAGGGGTTGCAGTAGGAAGCAAGAAGGCAAATTGAGCTCCGATGGCTCCTGGAACCATAAGGAGGAGCGGGTGGACATTAATATTTTTAGCGATCTCGATGAGTAGCGGGACGATGATGGTGGTGGTGGCGTTGTTTGATGTAATCAACTCGGTCATGATTCCGCTTATAACACAGATAGTTGGTGCAACCGCCCAGTAGGGTGTCTGTCCCAGAAAGTCCAGTGTTGTGGATAAGACGTCTGCTACGCCACTTGTCCTTACTCCCTCTGCTATTGCAAGACCAGCACCAAGCAACAACACGATATTCCAAGGTAATTTCTTGCATTTATTCCAATCCATTAGCTTCTCTCCTTGTTGTTTCTTGTTAGGGATTATGAAAAGTAAAGTAGCCATCATCACCTACACATTAATTAATTAATACTATTATTATTCATTAATTTAATACCAACGGAGGAGGACTACTTACGCTGACTGTTCCATCACCAACACGATCATTAAATAAGGCTCCCCATCCAGGTATATCGTCAGTTATGCTTCGAGTCATCCATAAAACAACTAACGTCTACATAATTAATTCATAATTAGCAAATCAAAACCATATAATAATAGTAATAATTTTTTTTGAATGGCCAACAAACAGAGAATTGTCTAGGTACTTCGTACGGGGTGACCCATTGACAAAAGGCCACCGCCAGCTGGCCCAACCCAGCTGTACGGAACCCTTAAGCGCCCCAAATTATCTCCAGTTCCGGGAAAAACCCACCCCCGCCCAAAAGCCCACTGGTGGTAAAACCCGGATGCCCTCTGGATCGAACTCAGAGATCACAAAGAATCCGGTCTTCCTTTATTGAGCCACCATGCCCCTCCCAAAGTGATGCATGTGAGGATAGAAGCTGAGTCTTTTTTAGAGAAATCAGTCTTCCTTCCACTACACCACATTAGAAGTTGCATAATAATAGTAATAGTAATAGTTAAACTTACCGAGAACACACCCAGCACCATCTTTTCTGCAAAAGCCATTGGGCCTAATAAATCAAGCTCCCTCTTTATATGGGCTTTATCTAGATAAGCTGATAGAGTCTCACCACATCCTCTTGGGCAATACACAAGACAAAGTATGGCCCACAAAGCAAAAAAGAGCAACAAGGCAATAGGGAACCCAAAGAAAAACCATGTACTGAAGCTTAGGGGATCAGCTTCCGGAAAATAGCTTTTCCACATCCCAACCAATATGAGGTTCACACCTGTCCCCGTAAGTGTGCTCATTCCTCCTACCGCCGCTGAGTATATCACACCAAGGACCACCGCCTTGCAAAACTTACTTGATTCTGACGGAAGCCTCTGCAGGATTCCAGTGGCAACAGGCATCATCATCACGGTGGTTGCCGTGTTGTGCATCCACATGCTTACAAATGCCGTCGTCGCACAAATCCCTAAAAGGAGAAGTTGTGGGTTCATTGGATCTCCACAGAACAACAGTGTTATCTGCAACGTACATTACTTTACTATTATTATTTTAAATCTTTAATTGATTTCGTTACTATTTTGGTGTAATAATAAACAAGGAATACATCGTTAATGCTAAAAAGTAAAAGTATTCAATTAATAATATAGATTATTATTATTCCGCGTCTAAACTTTACATTTGTTTAGATCAATTATATTGATATCGACTTATATACAAAAAAAAAGCAACAAAGTGGATAAGATCGACTAAGAATTATGTTATACAGATTACAAGTATAAAAGAAATTAAGATATATGTGGTTAAAGTCTACACGAAAATGTCCTTTTCATTAAGAGAATTATTTATTTATCTACTATATTAAATTATTTAATTTTGGTTTTACATGAATCAATTGTATTATCCGTGTTTAATTTTTGTTAAGAAAGTATTTTGATGTATGGATCTTAATTAATTCTGAAAATAAATCTACACCAATGATTTGTTTGTGTTTAAAAACAACTAATATTATGAAATGATTTTCATATGTAAATACGAAATAAAATGAAAGTTTTGAGTTTACATTTAAGGCTAATCTTCTGTGAATGTTGTAATGCTCAACTGCAAGAGCAAGTATAAAACTTCCAAGAACAAGAGAAATGACATCATCCATGTAAGAGCTTGCCACATCATCGGCGGTGGCTATCCCAAAAACAGGGAAAAGAAACAAGGGAGACATGGAGGTTATTGGCATGGGGACGGCCTCCGTGAGCCACCACAGGAACACCCATGCCAGCACGCCCAGCATATTGGCGGCATCCAGCTTAACAAAAACACAGATAACGCCGCATAACAGGGGACCCAACAAAATGAACAAGTTTTTTAGTGTGAAGATATTGGATTGGAATGAATTTTCTCTGCCGTGTAAGGGGAGGAGAGGGGAGGTGTTTTCATCCATTGCCACTAACGATTATTTAGTTTTAACTTTTAAGGTTTATATACACACAAACCGAACCAATGTGGTATATAACAATCCTTTCAATTTTGAAATATGAAAGAAATGCATTTATAAAAATGGAACTTGTGGTGGTGGTGGTGGATGAAATGAAATAGGCTACCTATTCAGTATAATGGACCCTTGCAATGACTCACTGATAGAGACATGTGGACACCCGATATGATTAAATTGCAGCCATAATAAAATCAAATAATTGTGGTACCTTTATATTTTATAAAGTTAAATAATTCCTTGCTTTGATAAAATTCTTGGGAGACTTTTTTGTCACTTCATTCCACCTGTTTAACATCTTTTGTTTCTACTCTTAAAAGTAAGAGTTTAAATGTCATTTTACATTCAAAGGACTAATAATGAATGTAGCTTACCCAAATTAATATAAGGAATGCCTAAGTAAACAAACAAATATACATAGCAAAAATTCAATTCTAAGAACCTTACATCTATTCCATAGGGTAGAGAGCCTCCACCCAAAGAGACCCTTGACTTAGAAAACATACAAAATATTCAAGCAATAGAAAGCAAGTAACCAGTATCAAAAACATATACAAGAACAAGACATAGAAGTTCTTCATAAGCACACAGAAAGAGTATTAGGTATAATAGTCCCTAAATCTAAAGTTGTGAAGCATACAAAAAGCATAGGAGAAACTACATGTACCAATAGTAGTCATAAAAGATACAAGAATAATAGGGCAAGTATAATAACATATAAATCTGTGTCATAACCATATACAAAGACCGCTATGACATACAAGTCCCTAAGGCTAATTAGATAAGACTAAAGGCACTGTAAGACGGTAGGCCTACCTGTAAGTAAAGGCAACCTAACACCTACACTAGCAGCAACCTAAGTGAACTACCAGTTAAGCGAAGAATCCTCACCTAAATGCGCAACCTATACTCACCCCCTAGAAATCCCTAACATTTATCTGGCGTCTCCACGAACACCTATAACTCATCATGTCCTCAGAGAGGTGCAAGTCTATCAAATCCTGCGGAATCTTTTAATCTCAAGTCAGCTTTGGTCTGTCTTTACTCCTCTTCCTCTCCACGGTGAGTGTCTCCACGCACCTTACTGGTGCCGTCATTTGTCTCCTCCGCACATACCTGAACCATCGCAATCTCCCCTCCCTTACTTTATTCGAGATACCGGATACATGCTACCCTGAAACGGTCTCTAAAGACCTCAATTCTTATCTTGTCTAACCTCGTGTGGCCACACATCCACATTAGCATCCTCATCTCAACCGTCTCCAACTTCCTTGCTTGAGTATTCTTGATTGGCCAACAATCGGTTCCGTACAACATAGCCGGTCGAATTACCTCCTTATAGAATTTCCCTTTTAGTTTCTCCGGAAACTTTTTGTTGCACCTTAGCCTAGCGAACCGCGAAGGAACAGGTAGTGGTCCGCTACCGGCCTAATCTCCCAAATTTTCACTTTTAGCCCTTGTACTTTAACTTTGATATATTTACACAATCAGTCCTTTAACTTTTGTTTTTTGTATACCTTGGACATAGAAACTTTATGGGTGTTACATTCTCCCCACCTTATTTAAATCTCGTCCTCGAGATTAAGTGAACAAATGTGGGTATTTATCTTTCATTTTGCTTGCTAACTCTCACGTCTTATCTGGTCCTTTGTGTCCTTGCCACTATACCAATACTAATGTATAACCTTTTTCTTTAACTTTCTTTCATGTGTATCCAAAATTTTAATCGATTGTTTTTTGAAATGCAACTTCTCTACTTCCACATCATTTAATGCAATGGCCTGACTCGGGTCTAAAAGATTTAGGAACGTTGTACTATTTTTTAGGAATTGAACTTTCTCGTTGAAAACAGGGGATTTGTTTAAATCAACAGAAATATTGTTTGGATGTTCTAAAAGATTTTGGGATGATTGAAGCAAAGAGTTGTGATGCGCCAATAATACCGAACGGAAAGTTAAAAGCACATGCAGGTAGTTTTTTGAAGATCCGAAAAAATATAGAAAAATCATTGGTAAGTTAAACTATACGACTATTATTAGAACAAATATTGCTTTCCAAGTAAGTGTGGTTAGTCACTTTATGTCATCTCCTAGAACCTCACACTGGGAAGTTGTTTGTCATATTCTTAAGTATCTGAAGGGAGCTGCAGGTCGTGCGATCCTATACCAAAACCATGGCCATCACAAAATAGAATGGTTTATAGATGTTGATTATAGTGGAGATCCAACTAGCCAGAGTTCCACCACTGGATATTTTGTTGTCGTGGGGGGTAATCTGGTGTCTTGGAGGAGCAAGAAGCAAAGCGTTGTATCTTAGTCTAATGTAGAATCATAATACAAGGCTATGGCACAAACCACTTGTGAACTAGTTTGGGTTCGGAATTTTCTTGACGAGATTGGGTTTAGACAAACTAAACCAATGAAACTATGGTGTGATAATGAGGAAGCTATTCATATTGCAAGTAACCCGGTATTCCATGAAAGAACCAAGCATATAGAAATTGATTGTCACTTCACTCAGGGAAAGTTTGAAGATAAGACAATCACAACACCTCATATATAAGTGGAGAGCAGTTGGCAGATGTATTCACTAAACCTCTGTTTGAAAACAGAATCAACTATATTTGTAACAAACCGGGCATAATCAATATATATGCTCCAACTTGAGGGGGAGTGTTAGATAAAATAAAATTCTTGTAATTCCTGTACCTTACAAGTTGGCTTGCCAACTTCTCAACTTACCAAGTTGCTAGATAGCTTAGTTCCTTCATATAAATAGTAGATGCCTTGTATATTTCCAATTTGAGAAATAACAAGTTAGTTCTCCTCTGTTTATATTCATCTGATTATTTGATTAAAGAAGAGATTATGTGAGGGCCCCGGCCCCTCCCCGATTTTTCGCTCAGTAGTGTTAATTTGTACGTATTCGGCCGAAAATTTTATAGTTCCGGTCCCCCCTGATTGGAAAAAAAAATCTCGCCCCCTGCGTTTTTCTTTAAGCTTCGCCACTGCATCTAGACACAAATTTGTTTTTATTTTTCAAAGTGTGGTGACATTAAACAAATATATCATTGGTTATATTAAAAATGAACAAGTAACTAATAGTAACAGTTCCTAGTAATTAATCAATCAATTTTACCACCATTGTTTCAAAGAAAGATATCATCCAAAATTAAAATAAAAAGATACATTCACTTTTGAAAAAAGTATATTTATGACTAAGTTTGTTGTTATTCTCATTGGACATATTCTGTTTATATAACCAGTGACGGATTTAGAACAAAAGTTCAGGGGTAACGAAAAAAAAAATTTGACCGTACTTTCATGTAAACAATTTTTTTTACGGTAACATACGACTGGCGAGGCGAAGGACTAAGTTTTTTTTATAAAGTATTAGGTTTTTTTTATAAAATTTTGGACTTTTTATGAAGTGATTTTTTGTAAAGTATTAGGTTTTTTATAAAATTTTTGACTTTTTATGAAGTGTTAAGATTTTAAAATAATTTGAGGGGTAACTTAATTTTTTCTCAGGGGTAACGTAAGGGATAACTGGATACATAAAACTAAAAAAAAATTTTACTGCGCGTAAAAGTTGAGGGGTAGCGGGGGCTACCCCTACCCATAAGGTAGGTCCGCCCATGTATATAACGACTGTAATTAAAACAGCCTTTGGTTTATTGTAGAAAAAAAATTACTGACTTGTATTTAATCTCCTTTATATGTATTGCTGAGCTATACATCTCTCAGAGAATTCATCAATCACATATTGTCCATGGAAACCGTTTGGAAGCTTCAAGTTCAAGGTAACCCTTCATTTCAACACCAGCTTCTCAGCCCCGCATCATGGTACCAAGTCCAAATTATTGCTTCTGTTTCTTTTATTAGCATGCAACATACTATCCACCCAAGTTAGTTAATCAACTCTGCCCAAATTTAGTCTAATCGGCAGCCAATGTTAGTTTATTTTAATGCAGCCTACTTTAATAATTAAATTAGCCTTGAAAGATTAAGAAAAAAATAAAATTAGCCCACAAACCGGTCAAAATAATACATAGGATTGGAATTTGGATGCCTTTTCTCAACCCCAGCTAGAGGTGAACAAAAAAAAACAGTTTGTGAGCCGGAACCGAGAACCGGTTTGTAACCCTATAGGCTAAAACCGGTTTAAACTCAGTCAAATCCGATCGAAACCGGTCAAAATCCCCTCTAGAACCGGTTTCAACCTGAATAGGTTTGACAAAAAAATGGTTTTGAATTTTGTTGACCATTTAGAGTTTGAAATTGATTTGTGCATCTTTAACCCCGACGTTCATTCACTATCTCCCCAACATTCAGAGGGTGTTTGTGATTGCTTATTTAACTCCAAAAGTGTTTTTTTGTTAAAAGTGTTTATTAGCTTATAACTTTTTGAAAAAGAGTTTTTAAAAAAGTGTTTGGATTAGCTTTTGTGGTGGGAAAAGCCAATAAGTTAATAAGTTGTTTTTTAAAAAGTGTTTGGCTTAGCTTATTTACGTAAAATGACCAAAAAAGACATTTTTATATTTAAAACCAAAATGATTAAAAAACATTCACGTAATATAATGATATATATGTATTCGTTAGAAATTATTAGGGGTAAATTGGTAATATTTTATTGCAAAAGCCAAAAGTCATTTGAAAAGCCAGGATTTTGTGGCTTCTTAAAAAACAAATTTTTAGCTTTATCAAAAAGTTAAAACAAAAAGTGTTTTTATGTTTGCCAAACACTTTTTTAGCTTATTGGCTTTTGAAAAAGCCAAGTCAATAAGCAGTTTTTCAACGCAATCCCAAACACCCTCTCAAACTTCGCTTTTTATTGCTTCCATTTCGGTAATATTATCTAAGAATTCAGCACTCATATTAACCGGGTGAATTAAGAAAATCTTAACAAGTTTCTAGACCATTTTATCCGGATCTATTTCGAATGTAGTACACACGTTTTACCAATTATAAACCATGATTTGTCTATTACCCGTTAGAATGTCAAGTATGGATGAGATCAGTACCGGTACCTTTATAGAAAAATGGGTATCGGTACTGAATTTATCGGTATGGTACCGTTTCTGAACGGTACAGGTACCTGTTATAAAATGTTCATCTCTAGATGGTATCGGTACCGGTACCGAAAACAATTTAATTCTTTTGTTATTATAAATCTATATCTATACTATATAATAAATAAAGATTTTTACATGACACATGTTGGCTTCACATTCATTCTTATCAATTTTTTTCCCGCCTCTCTATCTTATTAAATACACCTCTATCTTTTAATAATAATATATTTAAAAAAAATACTAATTATACTAATAAAACACATTTATTTTAAATTATCTCTTATTATAAGAAACGTTAAAATCAAATTATGTAACTTTTATTTTCAATCATATAGTAATGAAAGTCATAAAGATTTAAAATATATACATAAAAATATATTTTAAATAATAATACATAAAGATTTAAGAATTTTATATATTGATATTTTTCACCCCGTGTGTATTACACGGGAATCTAACCTAGTTTAACTAATATACCGATATAAATATAAATGGTTGTAGGATTTATAGTTTTCTATTTAAATACCTGTATATATATGTTAGATTTTTTTATTAATATAGTATTTAAATTCTATAAAAATACTTGTATACTTTTAAAAAAATTAATTATTAAATCACCCGGTTATTAAATCCGGTCCGACTGGTCCAACCAGTGAACCTCTAAAATAACTGGTTCGATGTCTGAAGCGGTTCTGAAAACATGGCCAAAAAATCTGTTTCCATACTCATCAAATATAATTTCTCTTTTTACAAAATGATAATTTAGTTTTGAATTAAAAAATATTGTTGCATATAAAAAGCTATTGTACTTGAAAATCTTATATGTGTGCACATTAAATAAAATAACTTTATTATTTCATATTATTTTTAATATTTTATATAATATATTAGACCCTGTTCGATAGACTCTCAATGTTTAAAAGGTGTAAGTGTTTGATTTGTTAAAAATTCACACCGTTCAGAATGCCTACCATTCAGCAACTAAAACTCTCTTAATCCCCCTTTGCCCATCTTCTCAAAAAACGCCACTGCTACCGGTGGGAGCCTCCACCTGCGCACAGGACTCACCTTCTTCTGCGCACGACTCCCCTCCTGCTACTGGTCGGAGCCACCGCTGCTACCAGTCGGAGCCGCCGCTGCTACCAGTCAGAGCCGCTGCTGCTACCGCTCGTCTCTCTCCCTCTCCGCCTGCTACCACTCGTCTCTTTCCTTCTCCGCTGCTGCTGCCACTCGTCCTCTCAACAGATTACCAAGGTACGTTCAACCCTATGTCACTTTACATATTTCTCTGTTTCTTTTCATATTAATTTCTATTTGTATGCTTGCTATTTGGCAATAGATGTGATTTTGGAATCAACTTCCTTTTGCTGTTTGGTTTTTTATATTAGATTCAACCCTAGATGTGATTTCATATTAATACTGTTTGGTTGAGAAGAACAAAAATCACCTCAGGTGTGATTTTCTTATCCGAGTTTCATAATTTTAGATTCAACCTTAGGTCTTTGTTTCTTTTCATATTTGAAAAAAAAAGTAGAAAGTAATAAAATCAATTTGAAAAGGAAGAACAAAAATCACCTCAGGTGCACCTCCCTGTTTCTTTTCATATTTCTCTGTTTCTTTGTTACAGAGACCTAGGGAAATTGTTTTTGTTTGTTCTAGTACCCCTTTGATTTGATATTCTAATCTTGTTATTGTTCTTTCTTTGCAATTTAATATGTTGATTGGTTAGATATAAGACATTGAATTAAAAGTTAGAAGTTAATTGAGTGGATGATTGAGTTATGGTAATCTGTTTTTTTTTTATTGTTTAAAGAAGTGACAACAAAAAAGGTTGGGATTAATTGAAAACAAGAAGGTGTGTGGTTCAGAGGGGTAAAGTAGTCGTGCTGCACAGTCGTTCAGAGGCCCAACCAAACAACACTAATGGTTCAGCACTTAACTGGTTCAGAGTCTCTTACCCATTCAGACCTATTACTGGTTCAACACTTACTGGTTCAGAAGTTGCCAAACAGCCCCTTAATGTTGAAAAAGGAAAGAACGAGAACTTTTCATCGTAAATAAAAAAAAAGAATTTATTCGGCACATGTTCTATGACTAAAAACGTTATATAGTTTACAACCACCAAAACATTTTAGTACCAAGTTTACTTTTTTCAAATGGAATCCAAATATAATTTTTGATATATACATATAATTCTACTACAAACCAATAATGTATTGAGAAACACATCATGCATTTGTAAACTACATAAAAATAATCAGAAGCAGTGGAACATAAGCATTTACATATATGTCTTATGTTTCATATTCATAAAAAAAGGTACAAATGCATTTATGCTTTTTCTCGTGGTTGTCACATTTATTGGTTTTGATAAATGTGTTGATTTATGTAAAATACGTATAGTATAATTAATATGTAAAGCTATATCATTAAAATTAAACCACATAGTTTTTTAATTGGTTTTTATCTGTCGTTAGTAATAGAACCGTTGATTTGAAACATTAACATTCGTTGTCGAATTCAGTTGAGGCGTATTTCTTTGTTTCCCCAACCAATATTCACAATGATTTTGAACATATAAATCATGTGTGCTAATATTATACTTAAAAAAGTGGGCATACCATGTAAATTAGGAAATAAAAGGGACAAAATAGTAAATTAGTTCTTGTTTTGATGCGCACACATCTTTTGATTAGAACAAAAAACATTGGTCAACCCAACCAAGAATAAAAGAAGGTAGGAAAGATAATTTAAAATTAGATCCGCCCACTCGTCCTTTTGTTAATCTTTTGACTCCTAACTAACATTTTCATGGTCCAAAACATTTAAAAAACACAACCAATTATCAATACTTCTCTCAAATCATAACTTTTAAAGTGAATAATTTACGTTCATAAATAAAAATAAACAAACATTTATGTATAATAAATAGAGATTGTTGTACAAAATATGATTCTAGAACAACGTAGAATTTAAATTAAGGATGATAATCATGTTAGGTTAACGGTTTAAAATTAATTGATGAACCTAAAAACAATCTATATGTTTCTCAAAGACATTAAACCAAACCGCCGTACAAACTTAAAATCATGTAAACCCAAATATGACCCATTTAACCTTTTTATCTTGATTTGTAAATGAGTTGTGATAAAACTATAAACGAGTGGGGTTAAATATTTTTTAAATTGGCTATATTTTATATTTTTGGTAATTCTAATTTTAAACGTAGAAAATCATATGAATTAAGTGAAGGGTAGAAAAAAACGGGAGTTACAAGAAAAATGTAAATAAAAACCTAAAAACGAAAGAAATGCAAGTGTGAAACTTGAGGGTTCAAAACGGAATCCTATTAAAACTTTTGGACTGATGATGAATTTTACTTTCCAAAACTTCACAACTCTATATATTTTTATGATTATATACATACTCATTTGTGTGTGTTTGTGTTTGTGTGTGTATGATAATAGAGACGCATGTATGTGTGTGAAGTGACTCTGTGTTGAAGATTGATTTGGCTCCCAGTCCCAATCCCAGTGATTCAGATTTGAGTGCACAGAAGGTTTGCTTAATTAGATATGCAGCAATGGTTTAATGTTATTGGCTGCTATTTATTAACAGTTTATGATATAGAAATGAATTTGGTTTAATTTGAACACTTAGGGTTTTGTTTTCGTCAGGACAAGACAGGGCTTTTGAGGTCACCAGGGCTTGATTATTATTTTCCCATTGCAGTAGCTTATTACTTGTCTAGTTGTATCATTGATAGGCAGTGCTAGTTTGTATCAAGAAATACAGCTAGTGTATCTTCATCTCAAGAGTGTTTTTATTTTTCATTGAGTTATTTAGGGTTGTTGTATCATGATAAAGGAGAACGGTACTAGTGTCCAAGTTACACATGCTGGACGGATTCGACGGCATTCAAACGAGGTAAAACTGTAATTGACTAATTGCATTTTGATTGTCAAGGTATTTTTGGCTCTCCACCAATAAAACCAGAATATCTCATAATCACTATATTGGATGTTGCTATCTCTTTATTCAACATCAACCACACTTCAGATTGAAGTTTGGTTCTGACAGAGTGACATCTCAACTTATTGTAGTATGTATGATTGCATTTGTCCTCTATTGTGAGGAAAGCCATTTAACCTTTGTATTAACTCTATATGCTAACAAGTTCCACCTAGAAATTCTATTAATAACAACTTCATCAAACCTTATGTCTGTTAAATACCAGGTTCCAGCAAAGGCTAATGGAAAGCACTTGCTTGTAAATGATCAAAATAAGTACAGGTCAATGTTGATTCGCACATATTCAAGTATTTGGATGATTGGTGGCTTTATATTTGTTGTCTACATGGGGCATCTCTATATATGGGCCATGGTTGTCATTGTCCAAATTTTCATGGCAAAAGAGCTATTTGGTCTACTAAAAAAAACAAATGAAGAAAAAAAACTCCCTGGATTTAGGCATTTAAATTGGTAAGATACCTGTTAGGATATTTCTTGTGTTCACTCCTTATATAAATAAAACCCATGCTTTTTTATTTTTCAAACATATGTTTTCATTGGGTCTATTACTGGACAAATTGTTTGAAAATCGATGTGAATGTTGTTAATTTCAGGCATTTCTTCTTCACAGCAATGCTATTTGTATATGGACGTATTCTTAGTCAGCGGCTTGTCAATACTGTCACAACAGACAAGTTTTTGTATAGGATTGTGGCCAACCTTATCAAATATCATATGGTTACCTGTTATTTCTTGTATATAGCAGGTTGGTGAATTTCCATAATTATTATCTTTTCACATTATTTTATTAAAACTTGACAAACAAACTCCAATTTCTCCTTTTCTCAACTTGTGAATAATTATTTGATTTTTGTTCAGGTTTCGTATGGTTCATTCTTTCATTAAAGAAGAAGATGTACAACTATCAGTTTGGCCAATATGCATGGACACATATGATCCTTATCGTGGTGTTCACACAGTCCTCTTTCACAGTAGCCAATATTTTTGAAGGGATTTGCTGGGAATATAACTAGTGAGTTGCCTCACATTTATTAGTTTATTTTTTTACAAAGAAATGCCAATATGCTCTCTTTATGGGTTGATATAGTTAAAGGGTTTTCTGTCCTGGCTCATATTAGCTGTGTGCCAATATGCTCTCTTTTTTCTTTTGGTACTAAGTTCCAACGATCTGCTATCCATTTGTGATAGCACCCTATTAGCTAAAAGGTTCTTTTCCAACGTTCTTTATGGGTTGATATAGTTAAAAGGTTCTTTTTAAACATGCATGTTTGGCAAATCACACTTGATGGGGCTAAAACGTTTTTACTAAGTAATGAAAAATGAAACAAATTTCAGCATGCACAAGTTTGAATGTGATTCAAATGTAACGCAGGTTTCTTCTTCCTGCGTCACTTATCGTCATCAATGATATTGCTGCCTACATCTTTGGCTTCTTCTTTGGAAAAACACCATTGATCAAGTTGTCCCCAAAGAAGACTTGGGAGGGATTTATCGGAGCATCAGTTACTACAATTATATCTGCCTTCGTGGTGAGCACACCCTCCTCTGAGCTGCCCCATCCTAATTCATGTTATCTTTTTAACTAATTTTTTTCTATTTAAAAAAGTGCTATTATGATATGACAACATCTTGGTAACAAGTTGTGTACCCTTGGTCATCTGCAGCTTGCTAATTTCTTAGGTCGCTTCCAGTGGTTAACATGTCCTAGAAAGGTTCTCCATTTGGCTAAGAAATCATCATCTTTGTATTAACTATTATTCTTTCAGACATTATTAAATTTAAGAATTCTGGTGCAGGACCTATCAATTGGTTGGCTTCAATGCAACCCTGGCCCCCTGTTCACGCCCGAGAACTCTACTTTACCTGAATGGGTAACTTGAGTCATCTATCTTAATATAATATCTACCTACACGTGTTTTAAGTTGAAAGCTAATCGCTAAAAATATCTGCAAACTACCATCCTGAATTTACATTTCTTTCATTTATTGTTCTGATCATAGCAGTTGCAAATTCGTAAGTACTCGGTTTCAATAATCAGCTAACTCATGTTCATCTAAAAAGGTGAAAGTTGTGTATGCACATCTGAAAAAGTTTAAGCAAACAGTAGTCTGTTATTTAACGAAGCTGTAAAATGTCACAAGACTTGCAATTTTGGCACTGTGACTTAGGTGTTACGCATAATCTTGTTTTCTGTTAGTATGGTCATAAATATTTGACTGGCTCAATCCTCCCAAAGAACCCTTTGCCTATGAATGTTATGATCTATCTTTATAACTTGTGTATATCACTTGATTTTGCTTAAACCTCGTTGGCCAATGTAAGGCTTTAGTTTGTAGATAGGACTGTGGTAGATCCATTCCATAGATTGCTAATAAAAGTTTCGTATCTCCCCCCTTTGCAGTTTCCATGGAAAGAAATGCAGGTTTTGCCTGTGCAGTGGCATGCATTGGGTCTTGGACTTTTTGCTTCAATTATTGCACCTTTTGGAGACTTCTTTGCTAGTGGTTTTAAAAGAGCATTCAAGATCAAGGTGCAACACACGTACAGTATTTAAGCTTTGTGATTCATGCCACACTTGCACATGTTCTTAGTTTATTTTATTGTCATTTTCTGTAGGATTTTGGGGATAGTATTCCTGGACATGGTGGAATGACAGATAGAATGGACTGTCAGGTGCGTGTAGAATTTTATTTTACTTTACATATACCATCTGTTTTGACAATTATTTTAAACAAGTTACTTATTTGTCCATTTCCCCGTTGTTGGAAAATGATATTGATTTGGGTCCACAACATTGTCCTAATCACTCAAAGGCATTCAAGACATTTGACTAGTTGTCAAACATTTTGTGCCAATCAAAGACTGCTAATTTCATGGAGCAAAATGTTTATTTGGTTTGGTGTGCAGTGCTATAATTCTATAGAAGCACATTAGGGAGATCATAGTCTGTATAATGGAATCGTTTTATTCAATAAAATTACAAAATGGACAAAGAAAGTGTTGGGAGTCCCTTACATAAAACATTGTCTAGTTGTGATGTAGAAGATGATGGGCATCTATGAGCAACAGCCTAGAGAAATTTGAAATTTTATGTAGCATTTCATTTGGATAATCAGACAGTAACTTGTGTAGCCTCATTAGTTTGTTTCGTCTATCCGCAGATGGTGATGGCCGTCTTTGCATACATTTACCATCAGTCGTTTATCTTGGCTCAAAGTGTATCAGTTGGGATGATTTTCGACCAGGTAATATATGCTTTGTTTTGTTTGATGAGAAAAAGTGAATTTTGTGTTGTAATGAATGAATGTTTCAGATCGTGATGAATCTGTCTTACGAGGAACAAAGAGCATTGTACACAAACCTTGGAGAAATCATCCAAGATAAGCAGGTAGTTTGGTGAAATCTTGAAGAGTGGCTTGTATTTATTTATGTTGGTTTTTTTCTTGCATGCATACATATGATTATAACACTGGTAGGTGTATAGTAGATAGGATTGGAGTAAAATTACTAGCTCCTCAGCCCATCTCATCTGTCTTTAAGATGTAGATCTAAATTTCATTCCCTTCCCATAAACAGCTAGCTAACTCATCTTTAAGTATTTTCCAGTTGTGAGGTTTGCTTGCTGCCTAGCTACCACATTTTAGTTGGCTTTACTTGCACTTTTCAGAAACTTCATAGCAATTTTAATTAAATAATATTACTTGTATTGATATAAAAGTAAATTCTTATAAACATATATATATATATATATATATATATATATATATATATATATATATATATATATATATATATGTGCGTGTGTGTGGAGGGAGGTTTCACTACAAAATGGGTTTTGCCTAAAAAGCGTAGGAAGTAAGAAGAATGTGCCACGTGTACGTTGCTGGTTCCAAGGGCGAGGGTATTTACGTCATTTATGCGCGCAAAAAATAGCACAACTATAAGGTATAAATTGTGATGTTATAATGTTTTACCATCACAATTATAACTGAAAATATCACAGTTATAAGCTGGTAAAACGACAAATTTCACACAGTGCATTATGTTTTAAAAAAATGTTGTTTTTTTTAAATATATTAATGTTATACTCACATTAAAGATAAAAAATGCTTGATTTTATAGTGTAATTTAAAAAAAAATGTCGTATAAAGAAATATTTATGTTTAAAAAAAGTGACAGAACTAGTATTAAATGTAACAAAAAGGTCTAACACTATGGCAAAATCTCTATTTTATCATCGCAACCATTAATTAACTTTCAAATCAATATTAGTCATTATTTACATAGAACACATTTACTACACACATTGATACCACTATGTTACAAACCCTGTGATGTCTTTGACAATCGGTCGACTCATACTTTTTGAACCGTAGCCATAAAAAAAATTAATGAAAAAATAAATTAAAAATCATACACAGTGGAGTTGATAACTCCTTGTTCCCTCAATTTTGCACATTTGAAGCGTGGAAGGACATGGTTTGATTCCTGATCAATGCATTATTTGTTTTTTCTTCTTTCTCTAATCAATGCATTATTTGTTCCTTTTTTTTCTCTCTGTTTTAAATACAACTCCACAAAACTACTATTTTTTTCTTGGGTATTTTTTTGCCCTTTTTTCTATTTTTTTTACTCTAGTTATAATATCATTTTCTTTATTCCTTTTAATTTGCAATTGTAATGAATAATAGATTAAGTTTAGGATTTAGACTTCGTTTTGTATTTTTAATTAGTATGAACTTTACATTTTCATTTTAATTATTAAATGAAACCAGATTAAAAAATAATTGTTTTAACAAATCACAACTTTGTTGATATTTGTAATGAAACTATGGGGGATTTGAGGCTTTACACCAAAACTTAGTGACCGACCCGCTCCGACCCAACTGAAATGATCTAAGTGTAGTTGATACACATCCAAACAACAAAACTTAGTGACCCCAGTGATAAAAAGTTACCGGGTCCGCCCCTGACCAAGTGGAAACAAATGATTAATTAAGTAGATACAATGAAATCTTATATATCTTCAAATTGCAAATTAAAACGGGAGGACATAAATACGTAGACAATGGCATGGAAAGTGGTGGTATGTTGAAGCTAAATATATTATTAGTTCGAGTCAATTGTTTCTGGCTCATGCTATAGTGTTGTATACTAAGAGCATGGGTGCCAAGGAATTTGTAACACCCTTGATTTTTTAAAAATAGTAGATTTGAAAAACTATATCTTAACAATGAAAACTCTCAGTCAATTACTTAAATATATAAAAATCCTTAAACCCATTTGTAAAATTGGGTGTTGTTCTTTGCAACAAAATCATAATCGAATAATAAAATCCAGTATATTATACAGGTATTTATAAACACTAATCAAGTAAATGAATCAAGTTTTATCATAGAAAACTATTTTAACAAACTTATTTGAAAACAAGAGTTAGCTATAAAACTGAGTAAAACAAATAACCCGTTTTATAATAAAACCATTTTTCAAGTCATTCATTCGTTTCTTTCATAAAATTACAAGTCATGATTAAAGTCAAATAAACAATTCATTTTAAGCTAAAGAATAACAAACGGTCCGCCTTTTAAGAGGAAAAAAGTTATTATTATTTTTATTGTATTAATTTCTCGACCCGAATTATATACTGAATAGGAATGTGTTTTTAAAAGGCTACCATTTTGGGCCGAAAATAGCAAAAGTTGGCGAATGAATATGAAGTAATGGGCTTGAAGATTAAGTTTGTTAAAGAAAACTGAAAGTGGCCTCCCTCAACCCAAATAAATGATCTAGGAGGAGCCTTTAGGCAGCTATCCTTTTGCTTGTACAGCATGCCATGGACTCACACACCCAAAATGCATCTTTGCTGATGGATGAATTCTCAAATCCTAATGGACCCATGAAGGAATTGGTCAACAATCACTGCAGCGAGTTCATGCAAGGTTTTTAACTTCCCCATCCTTTGTTGCATCACTAACTCAACTTACTTAAGATTATATCCTGTATTACATATTTATCCAATTTCTAAAAGTTCTTATAACCTGTTGTCAATTTATCATCCCCGAGCGTCATACATGAAATTTGATCGTCGGCTTAGCCAATGGGGAAATATTCCCCTTTCTATGTGATGGATCCTTGCTTGCATTAATGCCATTGTATTACCACACACAACGCTTTGCAGAATGATATTTGAGTTGTACCAAGCACACACAACCTCACGCCTATAAATAAACAAATGTAATTAATTGTGTTTGTTACTAACAATACCTACTTGGATATTAGTTACACTTTCTCGCTTGCTTACAAGTCACAACTCTCTTACTTTCGTTCCCCATGCTTGAATCAGTTTTCTTCCTCCTATTTGTGTTCTCCCTCTCTTTCTTTATATTTGTTAGGTGTAGCATCTGTGTGGTATATCTTTGAACTTCTTCTCTTTCTGTTTCCTATGCAGCTGTTAACAACCTATGTTTTTTTATATATAAATACACATAATTTCCGGTTTTACTTTGTATTTATGTTACAAAGCCTTCCATTCTTCCTTCATAACTACATCACCCATTTTCTTGATATTTCTAGTCCTTAAGTTTAGATTTTTTTGGTGTTACAATGCATGCCTACACTACACTTATGTTCATTTTCCCCTTTACATGCCAAAAAAAGAGACCGACTCTTCATAATTTAAGCTTCACATATAGTAAACAATTTATGATGTTGACCTGGTCTGTAATTTGTTTGGTGGTGTTGGGGTGGGGATAATTATATTTTGTTAGATGTTCATTTAATTGGTTAAACAAGGTATGTATGTATAATGTAGCATTAGGATATACAAGTGACTCTGAGGGAAGAAATTAAAAGCGCGTGCGAGTACCGTCCATTTGAGAAATGTGATTACATAGCGCGAATATCAAATGAAATTTGTTGCAAGAAAGTTGAATATGTTGTTGAGAAACAGGACGGGATGAAAGAAACAATGGACCAATATCATCAAGCAACTTGAGTTATGCAAGCTGGCTCATATATTTGTAAGTTACATGTGCTTTGTTTTCAACTTACATATTCATTTTAAACCAATGGTCTTTTAGAATGTATGATTATAAATCTCATTCCTCTGTTTGCGTGTTTGGTATTTCTCTATTCTAAGTTTATACCATTTGACTTTATATTACTTTTGGAAAGTGGATTCATGTTTTTAAACCAATGTTATATGAAGCACCAAAATCATGTGTTTTAGCATTGCCAGGACCTTCATTAAACTTTCTTTACTTAATTAAAATACTTTACGGTATCCACTTGTGGGCATATGCTACATGGGAATGGATCATTTGAAAACTCCTAAATATTTTGAGAACTTGCGAGAACTTGTGATAAACAATAAAAAATCATTCATTTGTTTAAAATACTAGGATTACTATTAAAATACAACATTTTTATATAAATTGATATGAATAAAACTTATATGTACTCGTATATTATAAACGGTGATGAATACATGAATTTCTGGTGGGGGCAAAATATGGGACAGTCAAAAGTAAGTTGGATAAAAAAACAATCATAAAATAACATTAAACAGTTAATTATAAATAAAAGTTAACATGAATAAACAAATTAATGTAAATAACATATTGAATGGAACGTAAATAATGATAAAAAAACTTATAAAGATTTCAATTTAGATGTAAGTCTATGTTTAAAATATCCAAGCTTTTTAAGTAATATAAATGGGGTTTCAAGCTTTCAATTTATTTAGATATTTGGAGCATTCACATCAGGATCTTTATATCAATCTTCATCTTTATTATTTACAGTTTTTTTTCTACTTTGAACCTTTATTAGGATCTCTATCTCCATCTCTATCTTTAAATTTTATAGTTTAGTAAATAGATATTATCTAAATATAGAGATCTATTTTCATAAATCTCTATATTTTTTATGAGTGTGTAGAAAAGAGAAAAAATAATAAAATAAGTGTTTATGATTGAGATAGAGAATGAGATGTAAGAGGTTAAAATAACTCTAAAGATAAATTTAAAAAAATATGATATTTAGTTAAATTATAGAGATAGATATGAAGCTGATAACAATACTCTTATAATAATAGTTAATTGTTGGCCATCCATATTTTTTGTTCTAATTTCTTTGATTTATAGTTTCATGGCCCCCATTTGAGATTGAAAGTATACACATTGAAAGTGCCCCAAATACGCATGTGTAAATGTTTATAATGTACGAGTACATGTAAATTTCCACATATCAATCCATATAAAAATGTTGTATTTTAATAGTAATGTTAGTATTTTAAATAAATAAATGATTTATTATTGTTTTTTATGAGTTCTCACGGGTTCTTAAAATATTTAGAGTTCTCATTTAAAGCTAACTCTATGCTACATTGTAAACATAATATATATATATATAACTATTTATAACTAGAAAACTCTAAAGTTATAAGAAAACTAGAAAAACTCCTCTCAAACAATCACATAATTTATAACTATTTCTAATTTTTTTAATTTAAAATGGCTTTTTCGTAAAATTACACTCCATTATTTTTGGTATTTATACTATAATATCCTCTCTATCTCTCTATGTAATCAACGAACCATCTTAATGAACATCCTCCCCCAAACAATTTTCATTCAAGAAATATGGACAAAGAACCAAGATGCGATTGGTTAAGAGTAGCTTACATAATGAATGTGTAAAGATGTGGCAGATTGATGCATATATATCGTCCTCATCCTAAACCTAAATAGATTATTTTTTATTTAAAGGGGATTATTTCCAGGTGATCGAAGAACAAAGATGCGACGACTAGCAAATCACTAATCGAAAATGGCTACTCACCATCTAGATCCGATTACAATCTGGGGGTTTGTTATTGTTTAGTGGTTCTTCTTAATCAATGGTGGTTAGCGGTTCTTTATGTGGGTTCAATTTCGATACAGGTTCGATTACAATCAATTTGGTTTTGTTTTTGGTTCTGTTTTGTTTTCATCTCTTTGGTTCTTCATATGGTTCTTTGTTATTAGTTTTAAGGTTCAAATGATTGAGATCAGAAGCATTGAAAGATCTCAGAATAATGAGAGGTTTCTAGCGAAATTTGATAAGGAAGAAAGCTGTTGAATTGAAAAACAACGCATATGTAACTTGTATAAGCTACGCATATTTGACTCATGAGCTACATATGTTTTTGGTTTAGGGTTTGTATTTGATTATCGATGGTTTGGCTTCGGCAAATAAAAGTTCTTATGCATCTTTCTTTCTCAATTCTTCTTCCCCATTCTCTTTGTTTGTTTTGACCCACATTTGCATATATGTAAAAACCTAGGTTTACATATATGTAAACACACGTTTTACATATATGTAAACATACGAGTTTTCTTGGTATCATATTTTTTTATATAATAAAGTATTTAAAAGTTATTTGTGTTTAAAAAAAGGGTGAAACTACATATTTAATGAAAAAAGTCATATGATGGTGTCAATTCCTTCATGTATACATATCAGCACCTCGTTGGTTCCTACAAATTTTATTGGATCAAAGGTAATTAGTAATTAATAGAAGGTAGTTTATGTAATATGGTTACAGTATATAACCCTCATTTGTAACTTAAAATCATTACAAAATTCAATACAATTATCACAATTACACACACTTAAAGGTGTTTAACTTGGTATCAGAGCCAAGCACCTCTTATCGTCGATCGCCGTCGTGTCACACCCAGTACCAGACATTGGTTAGTCGTGACGAATGGTACAGAAACACACAGCGGAAACTAAAACGTCGAACTCTTTATTTATAGAAACATTGTTCTACAAATATTAACAAAATGTAGCATCATGATCGGTGGTTCCTAGCAAGGAACATAACACTACGTGCCTTATTATTCTTCAAACATGCCTTCCTCATCCATCTAGAATGCCAATCTATGTATTACCAGAGATGTGTACTCAAAACATTTAAATACAACATTCAACATAATGCTGGTGAGTCCATTAACAAAACATTTTCAAAATCGCCAATGTATCTTGAAACCCGAAAGGGGGAACAATGTAATCTCCCAATTCCTACTCATAGAACACCTAAGGTACTCATAGAACACCCATGAGTTAATACATATATAATTGATGACCCTTCTGAGGTCCCATCCCACACGGACCATAATAAGCACTTATAATGCGTTATATACATATAGACCAGTCAATTACGTCAAATGGTGTCACACCTGTAACACAGGACATTTATCTAACCAGAGTAGTACCTCCAACAGAGATGTTCCCAAGAAAAAACGACGGGTCTAGGAGAGATTTATACACCGCTCTTTCCTTAGACAGAACATTCCATTTGTCAGATAACTACATACCGGTCAGAAGGTCACCTTCTAGTTACCGTGATGTTGATATCAAAACTCACAGCGGAAACTAAAACATCATCTTTCATTTAATCCAAAATATTGTTTACATTCGTGGAATCAAAATGTTACATAACATTTTATCATGGTTCCTAATAAGGAACATATCATTCGGTACTTATAGTTCCAGGCATGCCCATCATCTGGATTGTTCATCTTTTCATTCTAGTACTGGAAATGCCTCATCTATTGTCTACCTGTGATGCCTTCAAAAACATTTGATAAAACATGGGTCAGCACAAATCTGGTGAATTCATAAACTAAAATAGTTTATTAAAATGACCCGCCAAAGTATCTTGAACATAGTTCTAGGGTTCCACCCCCGCTCATAGACAACTATGAGTAATCATTCAGTCTATATATAACCGAAGACCGTTCCACGGGCCCTGTCCAACATGTCGTTCCACAAGTGAAATACAATAAGCGCTTAGAATGCGTTATATATAAACAATCGGTGCAATCGTTTCAAGATACTCAAAATGTTTTCATAAATCAATCATGCCAGACAAGTTCATGATTGGGTTCATGCATCACAGTTTAGGAACTCACCTCGTCAGTATCTCTGCTTATTGAATCAGTAATATAGCAAACACCTCGGACAAATCTACTAGATATATAAGGACATTTCTTGATGTATAACCAAAGCTCAATAGTAGGTCTGAACCTTACCTCTGCACTATATACGACAAATTTGGAGTCGAATTGCTAGAAACCGGACTCTTGTACGCGAATCGGGGCTCGAAATCGAAACTTCAGAAGTTTGTGTGTGTTTTTGAAGTGTGTAGAGTGTGTGAAAATGGCTGGAATCGTTAAACTATTTATAGGGTAAGAATTGAGTTCGTGACGGTCCGTCACCAGGCACGTGTCAGAAACCTTAAACCGCTGGTGGTTTTTACGGCACGGACCGTCACGAGACCATGACGGTCCGTCATGGCCGTAACAGACTGTTACCGGACCATGACGGTCCGTTACAGGGCTGATTTTCAAAATTTTCATTTTTGATCCTTGAACTTTGTATTTTCTCCTTCTAGCCCCTGGACTTATGAAACTTGGCAACTTTTATCCTTCCTTTTCTTAGAAAATTTTCAAGGTGTTACAAATCTCCCCTCCTTTAAGAAATTTCATCCTTGAAATTAAGATGTGAATAGATGAGAATATTTAGCTTTCATTTGTTCCTCTAATTCCCAAGTTTGTTGTCTCCGATCCGACCTTGTCATTGTACAAGCACCATTTGTTCCTCTAATTCCCAAGTTTTGTCTGTAAAATGAAGCTTATCGTCCACGTGTACATCATCTAGTGTAATAGCCTGAGTTGGATCAGCTAAAAACTTGCATAAGCAAGATACATGAAATGTATTGTGAATCCCTTGTTGTAACATCCCGATTTTCAGAAACAAGTGAATAAGCATGAAATTGTAACTATTGTAAATTTTTGAGGTTAAAAACGTAAAAAAGGACAAACTTGGAGGAGAATTTAGGTTTACACTAGGGGGGTTATAGATGGGTGCAAACCCCCTATTTATCCTTAAATTTTCGGCCAAGACACAAGAAAGAAGAGAAAAAGGGAAGAAATCTCGTTTTTGGGGTACCCGGCAGCAAAGATCGGACGATCCCCGGAGATCTAACCGTCCGATCGATCTCAAATTTTGACTGGAGCTTCATAGATCATGAACGAAGACTTCCACCGTAGGGTTTTTGATTTGGTTGCCTGGAGGTCTGGTTTTTCTGCCACGAACAGAACATCGATTTTAAAGGGATTCCGGCGTCTTTTTCGGTTTTCCGGAGACGGCGGAGGTGGTTTCTGGCGGAGGCTAATTGGGGATCTGGTAGATCTCGGTGAGACGGTTCCGTGGATTCCTGAATCGCCTCAATCGGAGTTCTTTTGCTATAGTTTTGAGCTCTCATATGCGTGTCAGCAAATCTCACTAAGGTAATAACTTTGCGTAAAGTTTATATTTTTAGCAACAAATTATGAATGATTTATAGATATAAGATGATTTCAAGTCTGTTGAACGGTTAAAGTTGGAAACTTTACGTATTTAAAGGTTCAGATCAGAGTTTGTGTTTGAAAAGTGAGTTTTTGTATGTTTAAGGATTTTCGGGTTATTTTGATAAAAAGGAAAGGTTTTTATGTATTGATTAAGAAACTGATCATAGATCTAGTATCACGAAAGTAAAAGGAATGTTTTGAACATAAAAAGTTTTGATAGAAATCGGTCACGCGTTAATAACGGGAAGTTACAATGCGAAAGCAAAGGATGTGGTGCCATGTGGAGGGTCGGCGCCCATGATTGGCGACTGTTGAGTGAAAGTCCAGAACGCAAGTTCCGACAAGAGCCGGGCCGACGGTCGACTGTCCGGCGATTGTTAAGTCGATTCTCCGAACTTAGGACCCTAGCGACACTTAGATGAGTTTTGATGGTTTTCGTGTGTTAACTTTCGTACAGATCGTTTAGCACCAGTTTTAGCTTATGCATCCCGATTCAGGATAGTTGTTGATAGACAGGTGAGTTCAAGATCCCTAATTTATTGTTTTAGGGTGGTGTGCATACTCAAGAATTAGACGTTTATAATAAATGTATTTTATTACCTAAACGTTTGCAAAGAAAGATAACGGTTTATTTAACTAAACGTTTTGTAAGAAAGAAAGATAACGATTGTTAAACCGAATGTTTTGTAAGAAAGAAAGATAACGATTGTTAAACCGAATGTTTTGTAAGAAAGAAAGATAACGGTTGTTAAACTGAATGTTTTCTAAGAAAGAAAGATAACAGTTGTTAAACCGAATGTTTTGTAAGAAAGAAAGATAAGACGGATAAAAGTTGTTAAACCTAATGTTTTACAAGAAAGAAAGATAAGAAAGATGAAGGTTTTGTAAGAAAGAAAGATAAGAAAGACAACGGTTGTTTAACCGAACGTTTTATAAGAAAGAAAGATAAGAAATATAACGGTTGCTTAACTGAACGTTTTGTAAGAAAGAAAGAAGAATGGTTTATTTAACTATATGTTTTATAAACAAAAGAAAGAAAGAAGAATGGTTTATTTAACTATATGTTTTATAAACAAAAGAAAGAACGAAAAATGTTTTATTTAACTATATGTTTTATAAACAAAAGAAAGAGAAGAAAGAATGGTTTATTTAACTATATGTTTTATAAACAAAGAGAAGAATAATAAGTCAAATACATTATCTAATCTGTAAGAGTATGCTTATACGATGAAAGACTTGGGGTAGTAGTATAGTCCTCGAGACTAGTGGTACCCTATGCCTTGTAGCAAGTCTTGAGGTAGTAGTATAGTCCTTGAGACTGGTGCTACTCGAAGCCGATGTTGCGTCATGAACAAGTCCATGACGTACCATGAGAATAATCGGGACAGTGCTCGGCCAGGCATTGTAACGAGGATGTTGTACAACTGGTTAAGAGGAGTAACGACGGTTACTCGGGTGATGACGATCATCCTAAGAGAAAGAGGTAAGGGGAAATCAATGACGGCGATACGTAACAGTTGATTCCCAAAAGAAAGATGCGTGTTGGGCAATGACGACGATACGTAACGGTTGACCCCATGTATTGAATGGTTGTGGTAATGACGGCGATACGTAACGGTTGTCCACAACATCAAAGGTTCTTTCAGGGACACAGAGACGCTTAAAGAAAGATACAGATTGTAGACTGTAATGTATGACTTAAAGAAAAGAGCACGAATTAAACATGTTTATATTTAAAGAAGAAAGAAACATTTTATTGTATTATATATACTATATGATATGTCTTATTAAAGAACATTTTAAAAAGAAGTTTTTGATATAAAGTTAAAGTTAAAGAAACACTTGAACTCACCAGCGTTAGCTGACTATTTTAGTATGCACATCAGATAGCAAAGGAAAGAAAAAGATCTGAAGCTGCGAGAGCTTGGAAATGGATGGTTGTTGGCTGTTGCTGTTCAAGACTGACATCCCTGTTATCCTTAGTTTATGAAAATTGAACAATGCTATGTTTAAAGTTTTTGTTAACTCTGAATTTTGTATAAGACTTCCGCTGTTAGTTAATGTTTGATTCAAGGTTTAAGAACTATGTTTGCCAACTATGAGAGGTACCCGGTTTGGGACCTTTCACTTGTAAAGCTTCAAGTAGATCTAATTTGTAGGATACTGCTCCAACTCTTTCTATGATCTTATAAAGTCCGATATACCTTGGTCCTAACTTTCCTCGTTTTCTGAACCTTACTACACCTTTCCAAGGTGAAACCTTTAGCATAACATAGTCTCCAACTTGGAATTCTAAAGGTCGACGTCGTCTATCAGCAAATCTCTTTTATCGATCTTGAGCAGCCTTTAACCGTTGTTTAATCTGGACTATCTTATATGTTGTTTCCTGTATAACTTCTGGTCCAGATAATTGACTGTCCTCTACTTCATTCAAACATATGGGTGTTCTGCACTTCCTTCCGTACAGTGCTTCAAATGGTGCAACTTTGATACTTGAATGATAACTGTTGTTGTAGGAGAATTCGATCAACGGCAGGTGATTGTCCCAATTACCTCTTAAATCTATAACACAAGCTCTTAGCATATCTTCCAGAGTTTGAATTGTACGTTCCCTTTGTCCATCTATCTGAGGATAATATGCAGTACTCATGGTAAGTTGAATTCCCAATTCTTTCTGAAAACTCATCAAGATTCTAGATGTGAATAGACTGTCTCTATCAGAAATAACAGACAGTGGTATGGCATGGTGGCTCACAATTTCATTGATATAGATCCTGGCGAAACTTATCCATGGAGGATGTTTCATTGATGGGTATGAAATGGGCTGACTTGGTCAGTCTATCCACCACGACCCATATTGCATTATGCCCTTTCTGAGTTCTGGGTAGTTTGGTAATGAAATCCATTGTAATGTGATCCCATTTCCAGACAGGTATCTCCATTTATTGTAGTTGACCTGTCGGTTTCTGGTGCTCAATCTTAACTTGAAGGCAAGTTAAGCATTTGTTTATGTACTAGG
The DNA here is from genome assembly GCA_023525975.1 of Smallanthus sonchifolius. NCBI lineage: Eukaryota > Viridiplantae > Streptophyta > Magnoliopsida > Asterales > Asteraceae > Smallanthus > Smallanthus sonchifolius. The sequence continues at coordinate 404,585 of CM042037.1, forward strand.
CTATCGATCTCTTCATACATATTTGGCCACCGGTGATGTGTTTTCAGATCTTTGTACATTTTGTTTGAACCAGGATGCATAGAATATCTTGACTTGTGTGCTTCATCTAATACTTTCTCTTGAATATCTCCAAGCTTTGGAATCCAGATTCTTTGCTCGAATCTCATGATTCCATCATCTCCTTTGGATAACAACTTTTGTTTCCAAACCATACGTTCTTTCTTGATATTCCTTTCTTCCAAGGCTCTTGGATGGATTTTCTTGATTTGCTCCATTAAATTTAACTTCAGGTCTAATAGGAGTGCTTTTACTTTAATCGGTTGGCTTTGTTCCTTTCGACTTAAAGCATGTGCTACTACATTGGCCTTCCCGGGATGGTATTTGATTTCACAATTGTAGTCATTAATGAGTTCCAACCACCTCCTTTGTCTCATATTTAAATCCTTTTGATTAAAAATATGTTGGAGGCTTTTATGATATGAATATATCACACATTTAGTACCATACAGATAGTGTCTCCAAATTTTTAGAGCAAACACTATGGCACCAAGTTCAAGTTTATATGTGTTATAGTTCTTCTCATGAACCTTAAGTTGGCGTGATGCGTAAGCAATAACCTTGTTTCGCTGCATCAACACACAACCCGGACCAGTTCGGGAAGCGTTGCAGTAAATGACAAAATCATCATTTCCTTCGGGTAATACTAATATTGGTGCATGACTGAGTTTATCTTTGAGAGTATTGAATGCTTTTTCTTGTTTCGTACCCCATTCAAACTTTGCTGCTTTCTGAGTTAAAGCAGTCAAAGGTGTAGCGATCTTGGAGAAGTCTTTAATAAATCTTCTGTAGTATCCAGCTAATCCAAGGAAGCTTCTAATTTCTGTTGGAGTCTTTGGGTCTTCCCATTTCATGATAGCTTCGATTTTACTTAGGTCCACTTGTATTCCATGTTTATTCACAATGTGCCCAAGAAATGGTACTTCTCGTTTTCAAAATTCGCATTCAAAAAACTTAGCATACAATCTTTCTTTTGTCAGGGTTTCCAAAATGATTCTGAGGCGCCCAGCATGTTTTTCTTGACTTCAGGAATAGATAGGAATATCATCGATGAAAAAGATGACGAATTTATCAAGGAAAGGCTTAAAAACTCGATTCATTAAGTCCATAAATGCCGCGGGAGCATTCGTTAGACCGAATGACATGAGCAAGAATTCATAGTGACCATATCTGGTTCTAAAAGCAGTCTTAGGTACATCTTCTGTCACACCCCGACCGATGGCGGAATCATCGAGGCCGACAATGGAATAATTGTTCAAAAGCACATGATGACTAAGATGTTGCATAATTCATTAATTAAATTTAAAGACAACAAAGATCCAAATACAATACATTTCAAATAACCTAGTCTAGTTCAAAACATTAATTTATTTAACTAGGTCCATAGTTCTTAAGTGGAGGAATCTTCGGCAAGCAATCACATATCCAAACCTGAAACATTATTTAAATCAAGTGTCAGCTAAAAAGTTGGTGAGTACATAGGTTTTGTAGTTCCGATAAGTAGTAGATAAAAACGTTTTGCAACTCAATTGTTTATCTTGTTAAACATAGTATATATATGGTGTATCATTTATCTAATCACAATTCAAACCTTGATTGACGCGCTTGAACATAGCATAACAGCTAAGTCCGGTATGTTTGAATATAGTTACCCACTATATCCGGTATGTTTGAATATAACACGCGGCTATATCCGAGTATGCAGTAATAAACACCCTAACCGGGTGAGCTGGTCAGGCACAATAGATCTATTAATATTACTGTTGGTTTTCTTGTGTTTAAAGTAAATGTACGTACACCCAAGATAATAAGCATATAGTCCACATATATAACACGTATAAACAAAAGTGAGTAGCATGTATAATGTTTCACCCCAAAATGCGTAAAAATATAAAATGGGGGCTATGTAACTCACCTGGCTAGCGGATGTTTTAATCCACGAGTGCGGGTGATAAGGATGTTGAGAACTAAGCACGTTGAATCCCTATGTGGATAAATAGGTATTATTGTATGTTTTGTATGTGCGAATTCGTATTTAAATGTGTATAGGTTTACAACAATATTTCTTAACATTTATTTGTATAAAATATGGTAAAAAGATGATAATGGTTTTGTAAAACTTAATATCAAAAATATGTATATATATTTTTTAATCTTGTTAAAATATTATATTTTAAATAAATTGGTTATTATGTTTATTGTATTTATATATAATAATAAAAAGAAAAGTTTCTATTTATCCAATTATGTTATTATTAACATATATTAAAATTTATTTTAAATAATTTGTTATTATGTTTATTGTATTTATATATAAAAAAAAAGTTTCCAATTGTCTAATTATGTTGTCATTAACATATATTAAGATTTATAAAAAAAAATTTGTTATTATGTTTATTGTATTTATATATAAAAAGAAAATTTTCTATTTGTTTAATTATGTTATCATTGTTTACATTAAAATTTATTTTAACGAGTTTATAAAAATATAGGGTTTATTATTTTATAAAAGTTTGGGTGGGTTAAATATGTATAAAAATTTGCTTAATCGATTTTAAAATAAACGAACGAGTAAGCCGACTCGTTTGAGTTTTTATTGTATAAAAAGAATATTAAAATAAGTTAAAATAAATAAATAAAATAAAAACAGAATAAAAAGTTTGGGCCGAAGGCCAACCGGGATCGAACCCGCGACCTCAGGATCAAACACACACACGCATAACCAGCCGGGCTACTGCCCATCGCTGGTTTTGTGTGTACCCGTTAATTTAAATACACAAGTGGGGAGTTGGTCGCTGGTCCTCGGCAACCGGCAAACCGTGTCCGAGGACACTGGTTTGCCCGGTAACTCATGGGCGATGGTCACGATTTTGATTGGGGTAGTTTGACAAATGACAACAGAAGGTAAAGGAACCAAATTGAGTCTCAAACCTGGTCGCGAAGGGTCTGGTCGACAGAAGTTTAAATCCGAAAATGTCAAGAATGGGGATCGAGCTTCTGGATGGAATTAGCCTCTAAAATCTTGGTCACAGCTTCACTCAGAGACGATGAATGTAATGGTGTCTTCAATTTGAAGTGAGAGTGGGTGGAAGAGGGGTAGCGAGCTCGAGCAGGTCCGAAGATGGCTTTTTATAGCCGAGCTCAAACCTTATGGCCAAACGTGAAATTGAGTATGTCCAGACATTCGTCTGGACGAGACGAAGCTAACGAACTATCAAGCAGGCGTGGAGGTTGACTGTCGGGCTCGAATTCGTGGCGTGGGTACTCGGCCACCAACAGGATCAGACGATCCGTATGTTGGGGGGACCAATTGGTCGGGGGTTCTTGTTCGTGTAGGCAAGACGAGTTCAGACATGCCTTTAGCGGCTGTTGAGGTGCAGGGAACAGCCCTGTCGGGGTGTTCACCGGAAAAACGTTTTACCCGCCGGACCAAGGAACATGGTGACCGGAAAGTCGATTTAGAAATTGGCAGATTTAGTCCTTGTAGTTTGGTTTTGATTTAATTCGGCCGCTGAGATAATTACGGATGAGTCCTTGTAGTTTGATTTGTACAGAAATAGTCCCTCAACTGACTTTAGCTTAAAACCTTTTAGTTTCATTATTTTCAAAAACAACCCCTCAACTTTTATAAAAATAATTTATTTAGTTTCTTTTAATTTCAAATATATTTTATAAACTTATTTTATTATTATTATAACTAATTTTTATAAAACTTATTTATCTTATTTAAATAGGTTATTTTATTAAATATGAAACTTTTAAATTTAGATTTTTATATAAAATTTTATATAAGTTTTAAAACTTATAAAATTTTAATTAATTTAAATCCGTAAAATAAAAATACCTATTTTTATAAAACTAAATAAAACACTTGTATTTTATTTAATTTGAGAATGATTACACGATAATTATGTTATAAGTGCGCGAATGAAAAATCCGAAACGTCACAGTCTCCCCATGTTACTAGTGGAGGCTATGAAAAGAGATGTGGATACTTGGTCTGCATTTGGTCTTCACGTTCCCAAGTGAACTCGGGTCCACGTTTAGACTCCCAACGGACCTTGACAATGGGGATGCGGCTACGCTTGAGTTTCTTCACTTCTCGGTCTATGATTTCCACGGGTTTCTCAACAAAGTGCATTTTCTAGTCAATACGCACTTCGTCAAGAGGGATGTGGAGATTCTCGTCGGCTAGACACTTTTTCAAATTAGATACATGAAAGGTCGGATGAACGTTGTTGAGTTCTGAAGGAAGATCGAGTTTGTAGGCCACTTTTCCTACCTTCTCGAGTATCTTGAATGGACCCACATATCGAGATGCAAGTTTTCCTTTCTTTCCAAATCGGACTACGCCTTTCCAAGGTGATACTTTTAGGAGAACCATATCCCCAACTTGAAATTCCAAGGGTTTTCGTCTTTTATCGACATAGCTCTTTTACCGACTCCTTGCTACTCGAATGTTGTCACGGATAAGAGAGATTTTATCGGTGGTCTCTTGGATAAGCTCGGGACCGGTGATTTGTGCTTCACCAATTTCGTTCCAACAAATCGGTGAACGACATTTCCGTCCATAATGAGCTTCAAACGGTGTCATGTTAATACTTGTGTGGTAGCTGTTGTTGTAGGAAAATTCAATCAGTGGTAGGTGAGAATCCCAATTGCCACCAAAGTCAATGACACAAGCTCTAAGCATATCCGGTTTGTCCATCAGTTTGAGGATGGTAAGCCGTACTTAAGTCCAAACGAGTACCAAGCGCAGATTGTAATGATTGCCAAAATCGGGAAGTAAAACGCGAATCACGACCGGAGATGATGTTCAAAGGGATTCCGTGACGACTTACGATCTCATCAATGTAGATCCGAGCCAATTTCTCGACTCGATAGTCCTCACGAATTAGCATGAAATGAGCAGACTTTGTAAGTCGGTCGATAATAACCCAGATACTATCGTGTCCACTAGAAGTGCGTGGAAGTTTGGTGATGAAGTCCATAGCGAGGTTCTCCCACTTCCACATGGGAATTTCTGGTTGTTCGAGGAGTCCGGAAGGCTTTTGGTGTTCGGCCTTCACTTTAGAACAAGTTAAGCATTTTGCCACAAAGAGGGCAATATCCTTTTTCATGCAGGGCCACCAATATTGTTGACGAAGACCCATGTACATCTTATCAGCTCCGGGATGTACCAATATCGAGTTTTGTGGGACTCGTTCATCAAAAATATACGAAGGTCGTCGCGATCGGGAACCCAGATACGGTCCAAGTAATACAATAAGCCGTTGGCTTTGGTTTCTAGTAAGAGTTCTACACCACATGTGTAATCCCCGGGAAATTCCGGCTAAATTCTTATTTTTCTGGCATTTGTAATTTCATTTTCATGTGGATTGCATCTACTCACCCAAATAAATTATTCTATTTATCTATTCCATTTAGTAAGTATACATACCTACATTGGATACAATTATTTCATATTCAAATATAATAAAATTTTTATAAGGGGTTATATAATTATTGTTATTCTATTAAATAAATATATATGTATATGTATACATATGCTAAGTTATTACATATATACATACATACATTAGGTGCATTCATTTCAAATTCAATGAATATTTATTTGAAGTCTTAAATATTTTATTCCTATTAAACAAATACATAATTATATGCTATAAATCCTATAAATAAATGTAGGAATTTATAAAGACAAAATTTACATAAATTATAAAGTAAATAAACTTTAAACCATTTTTCTTTTTTACAAAAAAATTATAGTTTTTGCATTTATAACATTTAGTTATAATATATAAATTATTATATTTATAAATATTTGTAAAAAAAAACTTTTATAATTTTATGTCTCAAAGTTCAGGGTTAATTGTGTAATTTCTGAAACTTAATTTCAATTTAAAACAAATTTTAAACATAAAATGATAAACACATGAGACTTGGGGGACCTATTTGCAAAATCTGTTATCTTCTTCCCCAACTCACCAATTTTGACTTTCATAGTCAAACTACGTCAAATGAACTCTTCAATCGATCGAATTAAAGTGTTTTAACTACAATTGATGTTACTACATTATAGTGCGGCCGTTTTCTAATGATTCTAACGATACAATTTGTTGGATATCAATGATTCATTTACGAATTCAATCCTATAACCGTCCTAATCAAGTGGGTAATCAATTCGTGCAATTAACGTGAAATTGGCCTATAACACTTTCACTACATACGCCAAAAACTTTCTACACCTCTGTATTCATTGCATTGCTCCCCTGGAACTCCGGCGAGTTCAAAGAAATCCGGCGTCGGCCCCCTAGTCGTTCTCCCTCAACCCGCAACCATTCGAGGTAAGTTTGGTACCATTACTTTCGTTTTGATACAAGGATGAAAAGCCCTATGATCTTGTTGTAAATCTATAACGAATCGAGTGACATTGGGGTTAGGGCTTGGGATAGGGACGATTGGGGAAGAAGACAGCCGCGGGTCGGGTTTTAAATAAAATTCGCGTCTGAATCTGACCAAGGTACAAGCCCAGGTTCACTTGGTTGAAACCCTCGCCTCACACGAACAAGGTCGCGGGTTCGATCCTTGCTCCGCACTTCGTTTTTGTGCGTGCATTGGTTTGAAGCCTGTTCCCTGTGAGCACTGGTTAAAACCTAACTGGCTGGCTTGTTTGCACTGAGACCAGTCTGGTCTAGTGGTTGTGCCTCTCATGTTTCCCAGCAGACCCGGGTTCGAGTCCCGTGGTCTGCAATGTTTTATTTTATTGTTTTTAAATCGAATTTTAACAACATTTTTCTTATAAAAATTAATTTATAAAACTCCCGAGACTCGGGAATATTTTTATGAACCAAATTATTAACCTAACAATCTTAAATAATTATTTAATCATTTTAGAGGATTAAAAAACTAATTAAGAAGCTATATGATCATGTTATTTAAAACATTTATTAACTATTTTTTTATACACAATTGTTTAGTATAACTTATACCCTCCTTATTGTCCATTTAACTATGTAATTAATTAAAACGTATGTATTATTAATCTAATTACCTATATATTCACATAAATATTAGTTTAAACACTTAATCATTATTTTGTAAACAACCTTATATATATATAAGCTTGTATGCGATCCTTTATCGACAAACTTATTATTTTCCTTATTAAACAATCATATTATTGTTGTATTAACAAACTCATTATTCACAACAAATAGATACATACTCATTCAACCTAGTTCAACCTTTACTACCTAAATCTTTGGAGCATATCATTGATACATATATAAATGCAAACATAGGTTAACCTCGTGGTTAGCTAAACAACTTGTGCAACTTCACATACTTGTGATTTCAAGCTACCGAACCAATGTGAGTTTACATAGCCCCTTTTTATTTTTATACTTTTGGGGTGAAACATGTCTACAATTACATTACTTACACAATTCAATACCCTGTGTTCTTATGCCTTGATCTTTATGCTTTATGTCTTAAACTGCTTGGTGACCAAAACGTGTGTTCATGTTAGTACAATCATTAACTTGCGTGGCAAGCCTAAGATAGTACCTTTTATGATCATTTATACGGGAATCCGATACATTACTTAACACGAACCTTGGCGGGTTAGTGTTTACATTTAGAACTCCACGCAATCCGGGGGATTGTGCATACATATAACATTGCTTGATTGTACGCTTGGAACCCTGCATGTTTTCACATTTATGCTCTAGACGCGCTTTGAACACATTGAATTGTAAACTTTTACTTAACTTTTGTTTGGTGTCAAAACCTATGTTACACACCAACTACTTGTAGTTGACATTTACTCACATGTTTCAGGTGCACCAGTTTGAGGACACTACTTGATCACTTAGGACTTTGGACCTAGCTTTAGTAAAGATTAAATTCAAATTATGTTATGTTTTGAACGTTTCGTTTTCCATTTCCTATGTAACGGATGATTTTAAGTTGATGAATAAATATTGTCATTTAATAATAGATGATCATGTGCTTATGAACAACCGTGTCAGCCCCGGCGTATAATCCGCCGCCGGTCGGGGTGTGACAACATGCCATCTCTTGATACATGTTTCCCTCGGTAACCGAGGTGTGTGTGCTTGAAGAATGCGGGCTTGGATATCGTTATGAATACAAACACTATGAAGCATGATACGCTCTTTACGACTCAAGGCGTCGACTACAACATTTGCTTTGCCGGGGTGGTAGCGAATCTCGTAGTCGTAATCGTTAAGAAGTTCAATCCATCGACGTTGCCTCATATTAAGCTCTTTTTGATTGAAAATATGCTGGAGGCTTTTGTGGTCGGTGAAAACCACGCATTTGGTGCCATAAAGATAGTGTCTCCAAATTTTCAAGGCGAAAACGACAGCACCAAGCTTGAGATCATGGGTCGTATAGTTCTTCTCGTGGATTTTGAGCTGACGTGATGCGTATGCAATTACTTGGCCACGTTGCATAAGAACATATCCAAGACCTTGGTTGGATGCATCACAATAAACGACAAAGTCGTCATTTCCACTAGGAAGAGTTAGAATAGGAGCATTGCAGAGCTTGTGTTTGAGAGTTTGAAAAGCTTCCTCTTGCTTGGGTCCCCACTCGTAAGGCTTACCTTTGTGAGTCAAGGCACTGAGCGGGACCGCAATTTTGGAGAAATCTGAGATGAAGCGACGATAGTAACTCGCTAGTCCAAGGAAGGAATGAATCTCGGTAGGAGTCTTAGAAGTACTCCAATTCTTTACCGCCTCGATCTTTGCCGGGTCCACATGAATTCCCTTATCGTTGACTATGTGTCCCAAAAATTGAACTTCCTTTAGCTAGAATTCACACTTGGAGAACTTGGCGTATAGTTGTTCTTTCTTCAAGAGTTCCAAAATCAAACGAAGATGTTGTTCATGCTCCGTTTTCGTTTTAGAATATATGAGAATGCCGTCAATGAAAACGACCATGAACTTGTCCAAATAAGGTTTGCATACACGGTTTATGAGGTCCATGAAGACCGCAGGTGCATTAAACCGAAGGGCATGACCATGAACTCGTAGTGACCATATCTAGTCCGAAAGGCAGTCTTCGGAATGTCTTCATCGAGAACACGAAGTTGATGGTATCCGGAACGAAGGTCAATCTTGGAGAAACATGTTGAACCTTGAAGCTGATCGAAAAGATCGTCGATACGGGGTAAGGGATAATGGTTCTTAATTGTAAGCTTGTTGAGTTCACGATAATCGATGCACATTCGAAACGATCCATCCTTTTTCTTTACGAACATCACGGGAGCGCCCCAAGGTGAATGGCTTGGGTGGATGAATCATTTGGATGAGAGTTCTTGTAGTTGACTTGCGAGCTCTTGTATCTCGGAAGGTGCAAGACGATAGGGAGCTTTTGCCACGGGAGTTGCTCCGGGTACAAGGTCAATACGAAACTCTACTTGTCTAGGGGGAGGAAGGCCGGGTAAATCCTCGGGGAATACTTCGGGAAAGTCTCGAATGATCGGAATATCTTGCAATTTCTTACCCTTGTCTTTCATGTCAACTACGTGGGCCAAGAAGGCAACGTACTTTTTCCGTAGGTACTTTTATGCCAATGTGCAAGACATGAGTTGAAGACCACGACACGGTTTTTAACCGAAAATAACTAACGTGTCGCCCGAATGGAGAGGTATACGAATGCACTTTTCGTAGCAAATAACCTCGGCATGGTGCTTGGATAACCAGTCCATGCCAATTATAATATCGAAGCTTCCCAATTGCATTGGAAGGAGATCAACAGAGAATTCATGATTATTAAGATTGCAGTCGCGGATGACAGAATTTATAGTAATAGATTTTCCGTTTGCTATTTCCACGGAATAAGAATTGTCAAGCTTCGTTCTTTGTTTAGCAAGTCGAGATTCAAAGGTAAGAGACACAAAACTCCTATCGGCACCGGTATCAAATAAAATGGATGCATAATGATTGTTTACGAGAAACGTACCGTTTATCACGTCGTTGTTTGCTTGTGCCTCATTAGCGTTTATATTAAACGCTCGTCCTTGGGGACCACCTTGATGATGAAGTTTTGGGCATCGGTCACGGAAATGGTTTGGGTCTCCACATTCGTAACATGCCCGACCATTGAGAGGTGCTGGATAGATTGGACGGTTGGCTGGAGCAGCTTGATGGACGGGAGGACGGGTACGGCAAGTAGTGACCACGTGTCCATATCGTCCGCAGCTTGAACACAATCGGCATGGTAAGTTGGCAGGATGATGGTACTTGCAGGTCTGGCATTGAGGGTTCGGGCCCAGATAAGGTTTCGGGTTTTGACCCAAAGGGGCCACTTGAATAGCAGGTACAACGGGAGTTACGGCTGCGAAGTTTTGACCTTTTCGTTTCTTGTTGCGGTTAGAAGACTCGGGTTTTACATCTTTGACGGCCGCAAGAGTGGAAACAACCTTCTTGGAACCCTTTCTTGTTAAGGTTCCGACTTTGACATGGTTGTCGGATAGTGTAGCGGATAGACGGATAGCAGCTTCAAGTGTAGGAGGATTGCTTCCTAACACAACATCTTGAATTTGCATAGGCAGCCCGCCTATGTATTTTTCAATTTCACGAGCAAGGGGAGTGATCATATGAGGCACCAATAGGCTCAGCTCTTGAAATCGGGTGGTGTAAGCCAGATTATCCCCGCTGTCTTGGGCAAGATCCCAAAACTCAGTCTCGAGCTTCCTCATTTCATTTCGAGGACAGAATTCATCAGTCATGGCTTTCTTCAGATCATCCCATGATAAAGATGTAGCAACCTCAACACCACGAGTGCGTTTCTCACCGTTCCACCAGGTGAGGGCTCTCTTTTGAAGTACACTTGTGGCATAGCGAACCCGAAGATTATCGGGACAGTCACTGTTTGGGAATGTACTTTCCATGCTTTCAAACCATTGTAGTAGGCCGGTAGCACCTTCAGTCCCGAAAAATTTTGTAGGATTGCACGAGTTAAAGTGCTTAAACGTGCATTGGGGCGGGTTGGTACCACCATTTCCTTGGATGTTGTGAGACCCGTCACTGTTGTTATTGGCTTGGGTCATTTGCCCCACTAGCTGGGCAAGGAGAGTAGCAAGATCCGGGTTGGAAGTGCTAGAGTTTGCACGTCGAGGAGGCATTCTAACACCATAAGAAAAGACAATGGTATTTTAGATAAGATGGATATATATGAGTTATAGTGGGAAATAATGTAAGCAGAAAAGCGGGTTTCATCATGGCGTGTGCCAGTGCATGTGTATTTATTTAAAGTTGATGGGGGAAACTAAGCCATCTATTCCGGGTAGAACGTGATGTTATAGATCATTATTCGCGTAGTAGGAATTGCCGAGACTTGCATGCACTACAAATTGTTATTACGTGTGCACCCGTAATAATGATTTGCTTTGCATGTTCGTCTAGTTCTTCCTATCTTGCTATAATGTCCCCAAATTTTGAGTTTAAGTTCGGATCGTATCCTTGCGAATACATTGACTTATCAACGTTAAATAATTCCTCAAAACTTTCAAGGAGACATGCTTTAGCCTATAGGTAAACACTCACTTCAGGAATTCCCAGGAAAGCATACGGGTCCGTTTATTTGGATTTATACGAAATGCTTTCCTAGACAGAAAACCCAATGTATAGGTGTCACCCTTCCAGATTGCACGTGTCCTTTACTGGTTTCAAGAAATTAAGTCGTTGACGAGATTTTCAAGATTTTTATAGACTTGGGAGTCTATGAGTATAAAATGTGTAGGAATGTTTCAATTAATATGGATTAGGAAATAGTATGGATAAGGATGAGTAGTGTATTTGTTTGCATAAGTTTGTTTGTCAAATGTGTATGTAAAGTATGTATCATGTATTTAAGCCTTGTATGTATGTGTATAAGTCTCATGTACCAAACTTGGGAAAATCCAAATAATACCTAACTACAAATAATTCACATAGCAATTAATCATTTAGCACATAACACATAAAAGGGAGTCCTAGGGTTATAGTCTAGGTCATCGTGTCTAATAACCTAATTCCCTATAACCATGGCTCTGATACCAATCTGTCACACCCCGACCGATGGCGGAATCATCGAGGCCGACAATGGAATGATTGTTCAAAAGCACATGATGACTAAAATGTTGCATAATTCATTAATTAAATTTAAAGACAACAAAGATCCAAATACAACACATTTCAAATAACCTAGTCTAGTTCAAAACATTGATTTATTTAACTAGGTCCATAGTTCTTAAGTGGAGGAATCTTCGGCAAGCAATCACATATCCAAACCTGAAACATTATTTAAATCAAGTGTCAACTAAAAAGTTGGTGAGTACATAGGTTTTGTAGTTCCGATAAGTAGTAGATAAAAACGTTTTGCAACTCAATTGTTTATCTTGTTAAACATAGTATATATATGGTGTATCATTTATCTAATCACAATTCAAACCTTGATTGACGCGCTTGAACATAGCACAACAGCTAAGTCCGGTATGTTTGAATATAGTTACCCACTATATCCGGTATGTTTGAATATAACACGCGGCTATATCCGAGTATGCAGTAATAAACACCCTAACCGGGTGGGCTGGTCAGGCACAATAGATCTATTAATATTACTGTTGGTTTTCTTGTGTTTAAAGTAAATGTACGTACACCCAAGATAATAAGCATATAGTCCACATATATAACACGTATAAACAAAAGTGAGTAGCATGTATAATGTTTCACCCCAAAATGCGTAAAAATGTAAAATGGGGGCTATGTAACTCACCTGGCTAGCGGATGTTTTAATCCACGAGTGCGGGTGATAAGGATGTTGAGAACTAAGCACGTTGAATCCCTATGTGGATAAATAGGTATTATTGTATGTTTTGTATGTGTGAATTCGTATTTAAATGTGTATAGGTTTACAACAATATTTCTTAACATTTATTTGTATAAAATATGGTAAAAAGATGATAATGGTTTTGTAAAACTTAACATCAAAAATATGTATATATATTTTTTAATCTTGTTAAAATATTATATTTTAAATAAATTGGTTATTATGTTTATTGTATTTATATATAATAATAAAAAGAAAAGTGTCTATTTATCCAATTATGTTATTATTAACATATATTAAAATTTAATTTAAATAATTTGTTATTATGTTTATTGTATTTATATATAAAAAGAAAAGTTTCCATTTGTCTAATTATGTTATCATTAACATATATTAAGATTTATAAAAAAAAATGTGTTATTATGTTTATTGTATTTATATATAAAAAGAAAATTTTCTATTTGTTTAATTATGTTATCATTGTTTACATTAAATATTATTTTAACGAGTTTATAAAAATATAGGGTTTATTATTTTATAAAAGTTTGGGTGGGTTAAATATGTATAAAAATTTGCTTAATCGATTTTAAAATAAACGAACGAGTAAGCCGACTCGTTTTAGTTTTTATTGTATAAAAAGAATATTAAAATAAGTTAAAATAAATAAATAAAATAAAAACAGAATAAAAAGTTTGGACCGAAGGCCAACCGGGATCGAACTCGCGACCTCAGGATCAAACACACACACGAATAACCAGCCGGGCTACTGCCCATCGCTGGTTATGTGTGTACCCGTTAATTTAAATACACAAGTGGGGAGTTGGTCGCTGGTCCTCGGCAACCGGCAAACCGTGTCCTGGTAACTCATGGGCGATGATCGCGATTTTGATTGGGGTAGTTTGATAAATGACAACAGAAGGTAAAGGAACCAAATTGAGGCTCAAACCTGGTCGCGAAGGGTCTGGTCGGCAGAAGTTTAAATCCGAAAATGTCAAGAATGGGGATCAAGCTTCTGGATAGAATTAGCCTCTAAAACCTTGGTCACAGCTTCACTCAGAGACGACGAATGTAATGGTGTCTTCAATTTGAAGTGAGAGTGGGTGGAAGAGGGGTAGCGAGCTCGAGCAGGTTCGAAGATGGCTTTTTATAGCCGAGCTCAAACCCTATGGCCAAACGTGAAATTGAGTATGTCCAGACATTCGTCTGGACGAGACGAAGCTAACGAGCTTTCAAGCACGCGTGGAGGTTGACTGTCGGGCTCGAATTCGTGGCATGGGTACTCGGCCACCAACAGGATCAGACGATCCGTATGTTGGGGAGACCAATTGGTCGGGGGTTCTTGTTCGTGTAGGCAAGACGAGTTAAGACATGCCTTTAGCGGCTGTTGAGGTGCAGGGAACAGCCCTGTCGGGGTGTTCGCCGGAAAAATGTTTTACCCGCCGGACCAAGGAACATGGTGACCGGAAAGTCGATTTGGAAATTGACAGATTTGGTCCTTGTAGTTTGGTTTTGATTTAATTCGGCCCCTGAGATAATTACGGATGAGTCCTTGTAGTTTGATTTGTACAGAAATAGTCCTTCAACTGATTTTAGCTTAAAACCTTTTAGTTTCATTATTTTCAAAAACAACCCCTCAACTTTTATAAAAATAATTTCTTTAGTTTCTTTTAATTTCAAATATATTTTATAAACTTATTTTATTATTATTATAACTAATTTTTATAAAAGTTATTTATCTTATTTAAATAGGTTATTTTATTAAATATGAAACTTTTAAATGTAGATTTTTATATAAAATTTTATATAAGTTTTAAAACTTATAAAATTTTAATTAATTTAAATCCGTAAAATAAAAATACCTATTTGTATAAAACTAAATAAAACACTTGTATTTTATTTAATTTGAGAATGATTACACGATAATTATATTACAAGTGCGCGAATGAAAAATCTGAAACGTCACATCTTCTTCTTGTACTTTTAACTGATGATATCATGATCTAAGATCGATTTTTGAAAAGTACTTGGCTCCTTGTAGCTGATCAAACAGATCATCTATTATGGGCAATGGATATCTATTCTTCACAGTCAGCTTTTTCAATTCCCGATAATCAATGCAAATCCTCATGCTTCCGTCCTTTTTCTTAACGAATAGTATTGGTGCTCCCCACGGCGATGTGCTAGGACGAATGAACCCTTTGTCTAAGAGTTCTTGGATTTGTTTCATAAGTTCTTTCAATTCGGAAGGAGCTAGACGATAAGGGGATCTTGCAATGGGTTTAGCTCCAGGAATGAGTTCGATTCGGAACTCGATTTGACGATCAGGTGGAAGACCGGGTAATTCTTTCGGAAAGACATTCGGGTGATCACAGACTACGGGAATATCCGCAATCTGTCCTTCGGGTTTAATGTTTAAAACATGAATCAAGATTATACCGTCCCCCTTAATAAATTCTTTATTAGCTTTTATTATAGAAATAATTCTAATCTTATTGGTTTCATTATCACCCTGAATCATTAAACTGGTTTCATCTGGTTTCTTAATCTTGACAATTCTCTGGTCACAATCAATCTGGATCTGGTATTGGTTTAACCAATCCATCCCTAGGATAATCTCATATTTGTTCAAGTTCATCGGCATTATTGTAACTAATACCTTATCGTCATCAAAATTTATGACATAATCAGGGTATGATTCGGTTATCCTAATATGTTCGCCACTTGCCGTTTCAACGACATAGGCATGAATAAGTGGAATTGATTTTACGCCTAAGTATGGGGTGAATGCACATGAAACAAAACTTCTATTCGCCCTTGTATCAAATAAAATCTTGGCGTAAATATTATTAACTAAGAAAGTACCTGCCACCTCTGTAGTTTTATTTTTCTATTCATTTCCACTTCCTAAGACGAATATTCGTCATTTTCCCTTGTTCTGACCACCCATTCTTGGTTTAAGTGGTTTAGGACAAGAAGTCCTACTCTCCATAGTTAAAACATTTAACATTCGGGCATTGAGTTGCTGAGTGTCCAAACTTCTGACAAGTCTGGCACTTTATTCCTTGGGTGGTCCTATCAGGGTTGGGGTTAAATCCTCCTCTCCTGGGAAACTTACTATTTTCAGGTTTAAACTTATACACAACATCTTCGGGTTTCCTTTTGTGATCGGTCTTTGGTGGCTCTTGGGCTGCCACCTCATCAAACACTACCACACTCTTTTCAACAGCCAAGTCTATTGTCTCAGGTGCGATAGATTTTACTAAGGTACGAACCTTAGAAGGTAAACCTTGGACGTAACATTTGATTCTTCTTGATTCGGGAGTAACTAAATGTGGCACCAGTTTGGCCATTTCATTAAACTTATTTGTGTATTCCTGATGAGTCATGGTTCTGGCTTCGAACCGCAGAAATTCAGCTTCAATCTTATCCACAACATTTTGTGGACAATACCTCTTTATAATTAAAGACTTGAGATCCTCCCAAGTCATCATATCAGTCACAACTTCTCCCTTCATCTGCTTGACTGATTCCCACAAGTCAAGGGCTTCTTCTTCAAATGAATGTGCAACAAACTTCACAGCTTGGTCCGCTCTGCATTCACTCATTTTTATCATAGCTTCCATAGATGTAATCCATTGCAAGGCTGCAATGGCATCCTTCTTCCCATTAAAGGGTTTCAGGTGACGGTCGCTAAAGTCTTGTAGTTGAATCCTTGGCCTTGAATTCCTGTGCTTTGGTTTGTCATTCCAACTGTTTCACGGGTTCGGGTTGTTCCGATATTATTTCCTACAGGATTAGTATGTAGGGTATCTTTTCTTCTAGGAATAGCACCACTCATTCTTTCATTCTGATATCCCGGACTGTTGGGATTTCCTCTCCTCTTAAAAGCATCATCAAGAATTCTAGGTAGAATTGTTTGAAGTACTCGGGTGACCTCAGATGCCACCCTCCTTGGAATTGAGCTTCAGTCATAATGACTTCTTCTACAGGTTGCTCAGGTTCAGCATTCGTATTGACGTTTTCATTCGGATCAGTGTTCATGTTTGTCGTGTCGCGAGTACGAGGCCTAGTGTTAGGCATCCTACCCCTATCTCTTCCTTGTCCTCTACCACTTCCTGCCATTGGTACCTACATACAGGTATATAACATCAGAATTTGTGTAACCGATCATAATCCAGAAATTCAGAAATTAACAACATTCGGCCAAAAATGCCTTTAATTATCTGATTTCTAGGCATTTCCCGTTATAGGTCGTACTGAATGTATACACTTAACTTATCCTGAGGCATTCCAGACTAATCTCAGAGTCCTAGTTTAAGTCTAGACACTATTCCTGTAGTATCTAAATCCCTTAAACTGAGGCTCCGATACCAAATTGTCACACCCGTAACACAGGACAGTTATCTAACCAGAGTAGTACCTCCAACAGAGATGTTTCTAGGAAAGAACGGCAGGTCTAGGAGAGAATTATACATCGCTCTTTCCTCAGACAGAACATTCTGTTTGTCAGATAACTACATACCGGTCAGAAGGTCGCCTTCTAGTTACCGTGATGTTGATATCAAAACACACAGCAGAAACTAAAACATCATCTTTCATTTCATCCAAAATATTGTTTACATTCGTGGAATCAAAATGTTACATAACATTTTATCATTGTTCCTAATAAGGAACATATCATTCGGGACTTATAGTTCCTGGCATGCCCATCATCTGGATCGTTCATCTTTTCATTCTAGTCGTGGAAATGCCTCATCTATTGTCTACCTGTGATGTCTTCTAAAACATTTGATAAAACGTAGGTCAGCACAAAGCTGGTGAATTCATAAACTAAAATAGTTTATTAAAATGACCTGCCAAAGTATCTTGAACACGGTTTTGGGGTTCCACCCCCACTTATAGATAACTATGAGTAATCACTCATTCTATATATAGCCGAAGACCGTTCCACGGGCCCTGTCTAACATGTCGTTCCACGGGCAAGTGAAACACAATAAGCGCTTAGAATGCATTATATATAAACAATCGGTGCAATCGTTTCAATATACTCAAAATGTTTTCATAAATCAATCATGCCAGACAAGGTCATGATCGGGTTCATGCATCACAGTTTAGGAACTCACCTCGTCGGTATCTCTACTTATTGAATCAGTAATATAGCAAACACCTCGGACAAAGCTCCTAGAGATATAAGGACATTTCTTAATTACATGATCCTAGCATAATTATGTATAACCAAAGCTCAATAGTAGGTCGGAACCTTACCTCTGCACTATCTACGGCAAACTTGGAGTCGAAATGCTAGAAACCGGACTCTCGTAAGCGAACCAGGGCTCGGGATGAAACTTCAGAAGTTTGTGTGTGTTTTTGAAGTGTGTAGAGTGTGTGAAAATGGTTGGAATCGTTCAAATATTTATAGGGCAAGAATTGAGTCCGTGACGGACCGTTACCAGGCGTGCGTGACGGACCGTTACCAGGCGTGACGGACCGTTACCAGGCGTGACGGACCGTCACACCTTTGCTTGGCGGCTACGTACTTCCTGACCACGTAACGGACCGTTACCGGGCATGACGGTCCGTCACGAGGCTGAGTCACCGGACACGTGTCAGAAACCCTAAACCGCTGGTGGTTTTTGCGGCACGGACCGTCAACATACCATGAAGGTCCGTCATGGCCGTAACGGTCCGTTACCGGACCATGACAGTCCGTTACAGGGCTAATTTCCAAATTTTTCATTTTTGATCCTTGAACTTTTGTATTTTCTCCTTCTAGCCCTTGGACTTATGAAACTTGGCAACTTTTATCCTTCCTTTTCTAAGGAAATTTTCGAGGAGTTACAAATGGTGCCACAATGTTTCAAGATATCAAAATGTTTTCACAAATCAATCATGCCTAATGGAGTACAGAGGGGCACTGATTGTTTTAAATGAAGTACATATCACAGTTTAGAGGAACTGATCTTGACAGCACCTCGTCTTAGTTTTAACTGAGATGGTACAACCACTTTGCACAATACCCTAAATCATATTGGTATTACTTTATCAAATATCCCTAGCTTCCTGGTAAATAACCAAGTCTTAGAAAGCTAGTTAAAATCTTACCTAGAACAATCTACTGCAAGTTATATGCAGAACGCGAGAAACCGGACTTTCAGATGCGGATCAGACTTGGAATGATCAGGTTCAGAGGCTATGTGTGTGTTTTGGAAAGTGTGGAAGTGTGTATGATGTTGTGAAATGGTCGAGAATGGTTTCTAATCTATAGGCTGCCATGGGACCCGTAGCAGATCACTACCATCCCTAGCCGTCAGATATTTCCTTCGGGCCCAAGTAGCGGACCGTTAGCCTTATGCTTAGTGGACCGCTAAGTCGTTTGCGGCGTAGCGGCCCGTTACAGACGACGTGACGGTCCGAGATAGGGTTACACAGGTCATTTTTCATCCGTTAGTCATTCAACACGTGGTAGCTCATCATTATTCCCTTCCTCAACACGTAGTGGTCCGTCAAGACCTTGGTAGCAGTCCGCTACCGGTCACAATTTCAATTTTTTCATTTTTAGTCCTTGTAGTTTGGAGCAACTTTTTACACCTTATACTTTTATATCCTGAATTTTTCGAGGTGTTACAAATCTCCCCTCTTTTAGGAACTTTCGTTCTCGAAATTAGGATGTAAACAAATGAGGATACTTGGTCTTCATCTGATCTGTTTAGTAGATATCGCTAATTAAAATTTAGTTATTTGGTGTTATTATTACAATTTAGTTTGTTGAGTTGATTTTATAGAAATGAAGCAGCAATTAATATTAGAAGTCCCTCATGTATGAGTGTGACATGACACACTGGAAAGCCAAAGGCAAAAGCATTGAATGATAAGAAGAAGAGAAAGGAGAGTTGTGGAGCAATTTGCCCATCTTTCTTGGCTACTCTTTTTACTTTTTCTATGAACCGAGAATTCACGAGACTCTCACTCCATCCTCTTGAAAATATTCATACTTTTCATGATAGTCTACCCATAAAGTTACATGACAAAGAAAACCCATTTCCTTTTTAATAAAAACTTTTCAAGAAAAACAACTCACTCAATGAGTATCCTGTTTGTATATTTTTCTTAAAAAAAAAACGAAGTGTGGGTATTTCCTTTTCCATTTACGTACCAGGGCTTCATGAGTTGTTCTCCTTTTCCTTGATTTATTGCAACTACTTCTTTTTAAAACTATGTTCCTTTAATTAATTGGTTGGAGGGGAGGTAAATATAGCTTATTTTGTCACTTAGTCAAGTTTTGATGATGGATTCTTCCTTCATCTTTCATTGCTTTGCCATGAAAACCCATCTCATATTCACATTGTTCTGTAATGGCCATGTTGAGTTTCACCATGCCCTCCCTCAGAATTCAATCCACACACCTTCTTGATATATCACACTCTTACTTTTCTAAATTTTGTTTAATTTTCATGACCAATTAACGTATTTGTTACAATCACCAATATATTAATCAGGTTATCGCAATGGGTATATCTTGTTTCAGTTTTATTAGATTGAAGAAGAAGGAGAAACCCATTCCATACCCATCTTCTTCATCAAAAGCCCCATGGAAAACTGAGATGGAAAACATGGAGAGAAAAAGATTTGACAGTCTTGAATCATGGTCAATGATTTTGGATTCAGAAAATGTTGAGACATGGGAAGTTGCTAAGGAAGATCAAGAAGAGTGGACGGCTGATCTTTCGCAGCTTTTCATCGGGAATAAGTTTGCTTCTGGTGCTCACAGTAGGATTTATAGAGGGATTTACAAGCAAAGGGCTGTGGCTGTGAAGATGGTCAGGATCCCAACTCATAAAGAAGAGACACGGGCCATGCTTGAACAACAGTTCAAATCAGAAGTTGCCTTGCTTTCTAGACTCTATCATCCCAACATAGTGCAGGTTTCTCACTTAATCTTTTATTTATTTATTTGCCCTACCTACTTGATCTAGTGTTAAATTGAAGGATGGATATCGGTAACAAGATCTTTTTTGTTTAAACAATCAATACCTTTGTTAATTAAGTTTGATTAGAACAAGCTAGTTTAAGTTGATGTCTATTTCAATCAAAATATATCATGTATTTAAAAGATTCATTTACTGAAACATAGAATTAGTATAGTTAAGTCTAGTTTTAATTATTAAGAGTTAAATAATCTTATTTAATTTATAGTTAATATCAATTTCAACTTGTAATTTTTTATTTAGTTACAAAAGTACAATAAAACATATATATGTTTCTTGTTTTATTCTACGTCTAATATATATAAGACATCCTTAATTACTAATTAAAAGAAAATTAATTAAGAATACAAGGTAATATATATATATATATATGGTGTTTGGTTGTGTAGTTCATAGCAGCATGTAAAAAGCCACCGGTTTATTGCATCATAACGGAGTATATGTCACAAGGAACCCTGCGAATGTACTTGAACAAGAAAGAACCATACTCCCTCTCAACCGAGACTGTTTTGAGGCTTGCCCTGGACATATCACGGGGAATGGAATACCTTCATTCTCAAGGGGTGGTTCACAGAGACCTAAAATCAAACAACTTGCTCCTTAACGACGAAATGAGAGTGAAGGTAGCTGATTTTGGGACATCCTGTCTTGAGACCCAAACACAGGAATCAAAAGGAAACATGGGGACTTATCGTTGGATGGCTCCTGAGATGGTGAAGGAGAAACCTTATACTCGTAAAGTGGACGTCTATAGTTTTGGGATCGTGCTGTGGGAGCTTACCACTGCTTTGCTCCCGTTTCAAGGGATGACTCCGGTGCAAGCTGCATTTGCCGTAGCAGAAAAGGTAATTAGCTATTTATAAGCTGTTAATTAAAAATATCATATCAACTAGTTAAACCACCTTTGTGTGTGTAATTGCGTAAATGATTTTGGGTTACAAGAGAAAGAACATATTTACATAAACTACCTTCTATTTCTACTAATTACAATTGATCTAATACAAGTATATTACTTAATGCATGCAGAACGAGCGACCTCCACTCCCTGCAAGTTGCCAGCCAGCCCTTGCGCACCTTATCAAGCAATGTTGGGCAGCTGAAGCATCAAAGCGTCCAGATTTCACGGAGATCGTGAAGGCTTTGGAGAAGTACGATGAATGTGTGAGGGAAGGCCTCCCACTCACTCTTCACTCCCCACTAATTAGCAAAAACGTAATACTTGATCGTTTCAAGTGTTGCGTCGCTACCAACTCTAATTCCGTACCTGTACATGCCTAACTGTACGTATGTTTTAACATTTTCATTTCTTTTCACTTTGATTAATTTCTATTACTTGTATATACTTTCATGCTTCACTTAATTTAATTTCCATTTTTAAACCATGTATGTATGTCTACCACCACTCAAAATCACCCTTTCTTTAATTTGACCTCATATATATATATATATATATGTATGTGTTTAATCATAATTTTGATGGACATGTAAATTTCTATTCGATCATATAAAAGTCAACACCACAAACTGTCCCTACACTCACCTTCGGGAGTATTTGTGCAATTTTGACTTTGAAGTAGTCATTTTGTTTAGTAAAAATTGTAATTAAGTTGATTTTCGTTATTTCTTAACCGATCGATGAAACTATTTAAGTTTTAATATTTTTTATTAATATAAAAAAAACTTATTGACTTAAATAAATTCTTTTGAGATTTAGTATTTTTTTTAAACATGTTTACCGTAATTTGTAATTTAGTTAAACTTAAGAAAAAATAAATAGCCTAATAAACCAAGATTGTTATTTAATTAGGCCACTTACTTAATTAGCCTTCACAACAAATAAATAATATTAAAACTTAAATGATTTTAACATGTAAAAAAAGTTTGAGTTATCTACATACAGGGTCGCGTATCAGAGTAGGTTTGGGCATATACATTTACGCCAGTTACAACAACCTTTAGGCATTTCACCTCATCCAACCCTTATACCCACTATTGTATTGCCTGCAAAACATACCGAAATCAGTTCAACTACAACAACTTTAATCACCTTCTTAACATTCAATTTGGGTCACAAACTACCCAGGTGATCTTCTCAACTCGCATGATCACCTAACACTCCAAGAAAACAAGACTTTTACCGACAGCAATTTTCCAACAGACTTCCGACGGATGCCGTCGTAATACCACTTTTACTATTTTTCGTTTAAAAAAAAATAAAGGCCGTTGGTAATCTGTCACAAATTTACCAGCGGCTACCAAATCTTTCAGTAATCCGTATGTGACAGATTTACGGTCAGAGTAGCTTTTCAGGTTTGATTCGCAGTGAGTTGTCCAGTAGTGTTTTCCTACGGAAATCCGTTGGAACCTTTTTCCAAAAAAACCAACTCCCCATAATCAAATAGGTTTTTCCATAAAATGATTCTCAATTTATCTGGTGGAGCTTTCTGAAGTAACAAATTTGTCAGAAATTTTACCTATATATACCAACTCATGGTGTTTCTAAGAATAGCCTGAGAAATGTGGAACTTGGCTGGAGAAATAGCCGTCGGTAATCCATTGGTAAATGGCTCGTCGGTAATCCGTCACAAGCTTACCGACGGTATTCCTTCAGAAAACATATTTCCCATGAGCATTTTGCCAACAAAACATCACCGACAGAAACCATTATGATCAACAAGATGATATCATACAACTATTAATAACTTTAGGGAAAAATACCAAAATGGATATTTGACCAAAAAACTTATCAAAAATAGACATGTATAAATAGCCGGCTATTTCATGGACATTGTAAGACAATAGCCGGCTAAAAATGCACATGTATAAATTTCCGTGCTCACGTTCCCTTTTACAGAGTACGGACCAATGGCAAGTCGACACGTGACCAACTATAGCATGCAAATGGGTAAAGATTACCACTTCTATTTGTGGCAAAAAGCTTGTGTGGTTGGTGCTATGGTTTTTTGTATTATATAAAGGTAAATAAGTAATGAACATACCCACAAACAAGGTTTTACAATTATGCCTGAGGAAAATATTGCATATCGTGCTATGAGGGATTCTCGTGCATATGTTTGGGACACTCTCAAGTCTCAAGCTTTGTTTGAAGAATAATTACTTCATATATAGCAACAGTCTCACACTGAAAACTAATAAGGAGTATTAAATTAGGCTCTCCAAACACCAATTGATAGCGAAGGAATTGAAATTTATGCATAAAAACACACAAATAAATTAAAACACACTTTTCTCATGAAATTAGATTATAATCCCATGAAAGAATCCTAGTTCACATGTGATTCAAGTTCTATGCCATCAAATATGCCCAAAGTGCAATTGAATCCTGAATAGCAACCATGTTATTAGATAGTTCTATAGTGGTTTATAACCACTAAATAGACAGACCGTGGATGCATCAGCAAGAAGATCATTCCTTAAGCATACGCCTAGTAATGCATACGAATTGCTAGAGGATCTTGCGATCACGAGTCACCGGTGGTCGACCGCAAGAACTAAATCTCAATCTAAAAGTGTTCACAAAGTCAATGAATATATCTGCAAAGTCCGATGCCCTTTCATCAAAATTCGAGAAGATGCAAGTAAATAAGGTTGAACAAAGCTATGATTATTGTCAAGGCTCGCATGAGACTTCTGGTTGTTCTCAGCTCGCCACTGATGAACAAGCCTATTATGCAGGAGGCCAAAGCATTCAAAACAATTCTTCTGGAAATACTTATAATCCTAGATGACGGAATCACCCAAATTTCAGTTGGAAATCGGGCAATAGCGGTGAGCAACCACTTGGTTTTCAATCCCATCAGCCACATGGACAATTTCAAGGCAATAGACCACAACAGGATAAAAGACAAAATCTAGAAGAGATTATGACACAACTCCTAGCACTAAGCGAGGAATAAAGCCAAGAAGAATACATTTCAAGATTAGGGTGTAAATGAAGGACTAATCATGAAATTAAATAAAAATATGGGGCTTTAGTTGTTTTGTTTGCTTTTTTTTTTCTTCTAGAAGTCGGATATAAGAAACAAAAATAAAGAAAAGAAATAAAAGGTTTGGTAAATCATGATTTCCTAAGTTAGTTTAACTTGTTTTCGAAGTTGTCTAGATTACAAATAGATTTAAAGTTCCATTATAATTTGTATTCAGTTTTTTGTTTTGATTAATAGAAAGAAAAGAATCGAGTTATTCCCAAATTCTTTGTGTTTTTGATCAACTGTGACCAACAATATTTTTCAATTTCATTTCTAGAACCAAACGAAGATTTGAACTGCTAACCAAACAAATTGAAACGAAACTGTTGTTTACAAGCATTTTAACTATACATTTATTAAATCCATCCCTCTTCCTTCACCAACAAATCAAGATAGTCATTGCTAAATTCAAATTTTAGAACTTAAATTACACACTAGTTTATCCAACTCGTCTCCTCGATTGATCTGGTTCCAATCAACAAATCAAAGACTTAATGTAAACTTCAATCAACACTAGGAGTAGGAGTTATGTGCATTTGGTCACAGTTGAGTTGAAGGACAAGGGTGAGGTGATGTATGGTTTTCGCTTTTCAAAATGGTTAAAGATAATTCACATCCAAGTGCCACCTTGTTCCCATGATTCCAAGGCTCCTGACGATAACTTTCTAACTTAAAAACAATAGGTCAAATAATGTTTTCTTTATTTACACTATGCAGCAAGGACAAGAACTTTGATTGTCCCTTCACTGTTTGCTGTTAACATAGTTGGGCTATCACTTTTCCAACATACAGCACTAATAAAGTATGACCCAGGTTCCTCTTCGCCTTCATTTGTCTCAGAGCTGAATCTATGCCATGCTGCAGGTCTCGAGATATCCTACAAGTTAAATTATTATAACAACATTAAAAAGATCAAACTAGGCAAGAACCTTCATTGTATGTAAGCTGACCTTATGGTATACGAAAACTTCATTAGTCTCACTCCCACAGGCTATGTATTCGTTATTCACAGTTAGGCCCACAAAATTCTTCTCATTGGTGTGTCCTCTAAACGTGCGCAGCTGCAAAACAGGGAGAATGAAGAAAATGACAGGTCATATACCTTGCCTATGTTGTCATATTACCGATTTGTGTGTTGGAAGGAGATGGTCAACAATATCTAAATTGTAAGGTGAGCAAAGAATCAAGAGTGGTGGTCTTACGGGCATATTTTCCTTAACGTCCCACAAGCGTAACGTGCTGTCAGTAGATGCAGAAGCAAGCTCAGAGTCGGAGATGAATTTTACATAGGAAACAGCTTTCCGGTGTCCACTAAACATATGCAATGGTTGACTTATATTTCTCAGGTCATAATAACGAATGTGATGATCTGCAGAACCCACCTGCAAGGTGCCAGTATGTCAATGTATACAGATATATTTTCCAAGGTCAACAGAAATTAACAAGTGACAGGAAACTTACCGCAACATGATAACTGGATCCAGGATTATACTTCACTGAGCAAATATTTGCTTTCATGTCAATATTAAGAACACTTGTCTCTTGATTCGTACACCAAATCTTTACCTGTTATATAATATGCAAAGCATTAAGAAACTAGAATAAAAAAATTCAAGCACAGACTACACAAAAGCATATAAGTTAAACTCCCCACGCCCACCAAAAGCAAAGAAAGTACCTTGCAATCATCACTACCAGATACTAGCATTGTAGGTTCAGTACGGGAGAAATCAACACTCCATGCTCGTTTCTCATGTTCCTCATACTCCATAACACTCTGAGTCATAATTGCAAATTAGACTGGAAGTCGAGAGCTGAGTTTACCTTATCTTGTAAGAGGACAGATTAATAAACAAACAAATAGCAAAGTCAAGGGAACATGCTCTACCTGGCAAGTATTAACATCCCATACAGTAACAATACCCTCATAATCGCTACTCGCTATTTCTTGTTTTGTGTACTTATTCCAGCTCAAACAACTAAGTTTGGAGCGTGTTGGCATCTCCACTATCGGACACTGCACATCTGCTTGTTCATTCACCACCTGAAAAAAACACATCTGTATGTGAGTACATAAGAAATGAAGTTCCTTATTAAATTAAGATGATGTTCCATTTAGATATTGAAAGGCTTAAGTTGTTTAATTCTATGAATACCAATTTAAAGGTTCCTATAGATTCACTGATGTTGATGTTCATTCTAGAAATTTGCACTCCTTTTTAGTTTTTATCTAAGATGCAAGTAGCTTATATTTAGAACCTGTCAGCACAGATCTTTCAGTAATCAATATAGCAACAAAGCCAACTGTAACATTATATTGGACAAGAGGTAGTACTAGAATGTCATTTTCCAAACCATTAAAAGCTATACTATGCATGTCAAACTAGCATGTTTACTATGTAGGGAGCCAAACACAACTCTACAATCTACATCTCTATATATTATGACAGCTGTAGTTCCAAATGAACATCAGTCTGAAAAGCTACCAGCAATACTGTATCCCAGCCACATTATACAGGAGATTATTCAATTTTATACATTAACCTCTAAATCACGATGCTAAGGAAATAAAATCATTCAAAAAGAACTTTAAGACTTACAGAAGCAAATTCAAAAACCTTGATACGCCTTGAAACTCCAGCAGTAGCAAAAAGTTCATCATCTCGGTCAAATTCTATGCTGCAAGTGGAGAAGGCCGTTAGATCACCGGAAAAAGGCAATTCAATAAGAAATGTTCTGCAGTCCATGTTTAGATCAGCAACAACATGGTAAGTAATAAGAGCAAGTAACAGCGATTTCTTAGAAGGAAAGCCTTGAAGCAAACACTGACTTCTTAGGTAATTGTCAGTAGCCCACTTACCTGTGACAGAAAGTCATCAGGTTCTTAAAATTATATATCACCAAAAGTAGATCATTCAGATAAAGTAGGTAGTCACCTCTAACCAAAAATTAAATATTTCAGTGAAAATTCAACTCATACAGTCAACTGATATATGGTTATGGTCAAAAACTAGTGTGTAAAGATTTTAGGAAACTCTACTTGCAATAGAGGTCTACTTTCATCATATAACGTCATAGAAGAGAATTAAATGTGAGGATGATCTGAGAACATCATAAACAGTTTTTAAAACAAAACAAAAAAGTTAATCAAAGAAACTCTTGGCAGCCAGTTGTTTCTGAACCAAAAAATAAAATCTACACTCAACAAACCTTGATACAATATTGGCTGAATGAAAAAGATCCCCATGCCTAAGTTCAGCAACAACCCGCAACCGACTACACAACAAACAAAATTTTAGCATATAAATTGTGACAGAAAAAGATATGAAAGCAACAGTGCAACAGAGAGCCAGAAACAATAAACCTGTATCGTGTAAAGGAAGAAAGCACGGACTGAAAATCCTCAAGTCCTGGATGATAACATTCTCTTTGTACAGGATTACAATCCCTTTCTTCCTGCTTCTGCGCTTGTCTAGCCCAATATCTTCGCTTTTGCAAGTAACACTCTTGCAAGTCATTGAACTGGAAAATGAAATTGATCAACACTCCTTTAACTCATCTAGCATTCTTAAACAATAAATAAAACTCCATACTCCATAATAAAAAGTGCAGTGACCTGTGCGTGAACACGCCTCTTTCTTGCTACAGTTAATCCCGGCTGAGTATTTTGTGAATCTGAACCACTGCAAGCATCCTTTCTTTGAACTGCTTGAGAGGTTATAGGAGCTGGCAGTACATCAGCTACCCTAGTTTGTGAACGACCTGCACCCAGCCAGAAGTGGCCTTGAACACTTTCGCCAATGTGTATATTGCTGCTGTTACGTTTGTCCATCAATGATGGCCATGAGGATCTTACAGTAGGATCATCCGAAAGTGTCCTTAATTTTACCGAATACTTTTCTCTTGTTCTATATAATTCTACTCTCTGTCCCTCTACCGCATTTATGTCTTCTTTAATGTAACGAAGATCATTTTGTATCTACAAGAAAAATCAAGAGTGAGAGTCAGCATCAGCACATGATGCAATCAATAAAGTAATTACTGCCAGGGGCTACAACTTCTGGAGCAGGCTTTTAAGGTGGCTGTCAGACAGAACAAGCACCACATGAGATGCTTGCAAAAGAAGAAAGCTGATACCACCCAACAATACGCCAAACATTACTAATTTAGAACAGCTAATAATAAGGAAGTATAACCAAGATATCACCAATTACTGGTGCAAAAAAAACATTATTCTGTAAGCAAAATGTCAGTTGTTGATAAAAGGAACCACCTCCCACCAGAAAAATCAAGAGCAAGATTAGCCATAGTCTACCATAGTATACTATGCCTTTATTTAGAACCTTTTCAATTGATTTTTAATTTTCAATGAATTGGATATAATTATTGCTAGGTATTTGTTAAGGCCACTATGCCACATGAATAAGACAAAACTCAGAGATATTAAAAGACCTCATTAAGCTCTTCAAGTTTTTGCCTTCTTAAGCAATGCAAAAAATCCCTCATAATTTGCAGATTTGTCTCAGTTTCCTCCTGCTCCATTTTTCTTTTCTTCTCAGCAAGAAGAACCAAGAGGGTGTCCAACTCCTTGACTGACACATCACATCCCTGTCTAAGAGAGAAGACAGTCATGTTTCTATATAAAAAAAAACTTCATGGCCACTTAAGGACAACTCATTTAATACTTCTAACACACCATACGCTTTTTATTGATAACTTTCTTTTATGTATTACATTGGTAGATTAGAATGGAATGACACATTGGTAGATTAGAATGGAATGACTTCATTGAATGTTGTTGTAAAAAGAACAGTGAACATCATATAAAAAATATAAGTAGCATACATCCATCTCTAGTGCAAAAAAGAAAAATTCAATAAAGATTATCAGCTATAGTGTTAAGCATTGCGAGTCTAATTATGGTGCTTGTCTGTGATTTTTACATCGAAGCTAATAATCCACTAAATCAACATAAAAGCTTACAACCATTTTATTGAACTTGCGCCTTATGGAGAAAAGGACGTCTGAAAAGTTCAGCCTGTCCTTCGTAGTGACAGAAATCACTTTTCAAAAAACAATATATGTAGAACAAATCTCCAAGATACACTTGAATACTAATAGTTGGGCAAAATATGTTGGGTTGTGAAGGTTTTGGGCCGGGCCAGGCCGGGCCTTGGGCCACCTGTGGCTGGGCCCTTGGGCCTCTTAGGGCTGGCCGGTTATGGCCCATTTTGCTTAAGTGTTACCATATTTAATTAACCCTAATCTTGGTATTATATATACCCCTATGATGTAATTGTATTCTTGAGCACCTAATAATAAATAACCGTAGTTGCAAAGTGGACGTCGGCCAATAGGGGTTGAACCACTATAAATTATCTCATGTCTTTTACCTTTCTGTTTATCGATTGTGTGCATGTGTGTGTGATTAGCTGCGTTACCAACTCTGATTCCTAACAAGTGATATCAGAGCCTTTGGCTCGTTGTATACACACGGTTCTGCACTGTTTCAATCGGGAAGAAGGTGAGGAAAGGTTGTTCGAGAAAGCTGCTGTTGTTCGGATCTGCTGCTACAGTACCGCCGACATGAACAGTACTTTTCCGGTGTGAACAGTGTTTTCCGGCGTGAACAGTAAATTGTTGGTTCTGTCCGATTTTTGCTGCTGATTCCGTTCTGTTTGCTGCTGGTTGGTCTGTTTCAGTCACTAAAAAGGGGGCTGATTGCAGCCTGGTTTGTGGTTACCGACGGCTGCCGATTAGGGTTACATCAACCCAGGTGCCGCTGCAAGTGGAGGAGGAGACAGGACTGTTCGGGGCTGATCCAGGGTGTTTAGCGATTAGGGTTTCCGGTTTTGGACCCCTTGGGACTGCTGGTTACACTCGGTTTTGCAAGTGAAGCGCCGGTTCGGGTATTTCGGGTTTTAGGGTTTTTTCTTTGGGGGTTGCTTGGCTTCGGTTCGTGGACTCTTTAATTTTGGTTTTTTCTAATTCTCGTTTGCAATGGCTGAAGACGGGAGAATTCGAATCGAGAAGTTTAACGGGACTGATTTTGCATGGTGGAAGATGCAAATAGAGGCGTTATTCGGTGAAAACGACTTGGAGATGACATTAGAAGAGAAACCGAGTGGTTTGAGTCAGGCCGACGAAGTGATATGGAAATCAAAGGACAAAAGGGCGAGAGATAAGATTGTACTGGCTTTAACGAGGAGTGTAGCGTTTAATATCAAGGAGGAAACCACGGCTCATGGTATGATGACGGCTCTGTCAAACATGTATGAAAAGCCGTCTGCCGGTAATAGAGTGTTCTTGTTGAGAGAGTTATTCATGATGAGGATGAATGAGGGAAGCTCGGTGCCTGATCACATAAATAATATAAATTCAATTTTGTCTAGGCTATCGACCGTTGGGACAAAGCTTGATGATGATACTCAAGCGGCGATTCTGTTATCCTCTTTGCCTGACAGCTGGTCAGGTTACGTGACGGCGATCACTAACTCTGGTGGAATTGGGAATTTGAAGTTTAACGTGGTCCGGGACAGTATTCTGGGTGAAGATATTCATCGGAGGAACACTAGTGGAGGATCTTCTTCTTCTGATATATTCAATATGGGCAGAGGAAGGGAAAATAACAGGAGCAGTGGGAGTAGGGGAAGGAGTTCGTCTAGAGCTCGGAAGAATGTGAAGTGCTGGAGCTGCAATGAAGTTGAACATGTTAAGAGTCAATGTCCAAATAAGAAAAATGTTGATGGAGTAAACACTGCGAGGTCGTCTGTTATGATGATGCACTGGTCTGTAGTGTGGAGAGTAGTATGGACTCTTGGGTTATGGATTCTGGATCTTAGTTTCACGCCATACACAGCGGGGAAACGATGGTGAATCTGAAGGTAGGCGACTTTGGGAAAGTACATTTAGGTAACAGTGAGGTTCTTAAAGTAACGGGCATGGGAGACATTGGTCTGAAAACTCCAATGGGAACTACATGGAACTTGAAGAACATCAGGGCGATTCCAGGTCTGATGACGAAGCTTATTTTTTTCGGTCAGTTGGATGAACAAGGAATGGAAGTAAAGTTCGGTGGTGGCAAATGGAAAGTGATAAATGGAAATTTGGTTATTGCTCGGGGAAACAAGAAGCGTCACTGTATATGGTTGAAGTATCTGCTGAGGGAGTAACCGTCCCGGTTAAGCATAACAAAGTCGGGTTCGCTGAGTCAAAGGAGCTATGCAGTTAACTCGGCCGATATATCGGTGATATATCACCGATATATCGGTTATCGGACATAGGCCGATATAATTGTTTATAATATCGGTTAGAATATCGTTCCCGAGAATATCGGCCGAGATAACCGATATATCGCCGAAATTTGGAGTTTTAAATATCGGTTATATCACCGATATTCTCGGTTTGGACCAAATCGAGCAAGTAGATCGAATTCTTACCTTAGTTCGAAGCATAATCGAACAACCAGTGTCTCCATTGTGGGAAATCAACCCAGCAATCCACGATTTCGAACCCATTCGATCTGATTTTGGAGCTGGTGAGCGTGGAGGCAGAGAGGAACGGTGGAGCAGGGGAACGGCGTATAATGAACCGGTGGATGGATTTAGGGTTTATTAAGTTTGGATTTTTAACTTTTAGCCCCTCTACATTTTTATTAGTTTATATCTCGTCCTCAAACTTATAAATTTATACATAAAAAGCATAAAAGTAATGTTATATTTATAAATTTAAAAATTTATACATAAATTTTATGTTTCTAGTGTATGACTATTGAATCTGATGATTATTATATAATTTTTATATAAATTTATGGTTACCGATATCCCACCGATATCTCACCGCGATAACCGATATCTCAAATATCGGTCCTTGACCGATATCCGATATTTTACCGCATTAACTGCTTAGCAAAGGAGCAAAAGAGGGTTCATTTTGCAAGGATGAAGCCTGGTGTTAAGGTGACTCAAGCTGAGCGGGATCGGAGGTCTAAACTAGTTCAGGGGTTTGGTGACAGTGGGAGCACGGGGCGTGTTCCGGGCACAGTTACAAAACAACGTTGGGTTTTGAAGACCGGCAGTCCGATTGATAAAATTTCTCCAGGGAAACACTTGCTGAATGTGGAGAGTGGTGATGGTTCTCGGTGTATCTCTGAAACTGGTGGAATGTGTAAACCAGTTGAGACAGAGGATGGGTTAGAAATGACTGTTAGGTTGGAGCTCGGGGGAGCTACAACTTCCCCTTCAAGTACTTGATGAGAGGGGGGCTGCAACTAGGGTGGATCTGATGAAGTCTGAGCTTGTTTATGGGGACTGAAGGCTCGGGAGACTTTGGATATGGAGGATACTGGAATTACTGGATCGGGGATTACTTGGATGGTGTTTGTGGATTGAGCAAAGCCTTCAAGTGGGAGATTGTTGGGTTGTGAAGGTTTTGGGCCGGGCCTGGCCTTGGGCCACATGCGGCTGGGCCCTTGGGCCTCTTAGGGCTGGCCGGTTATGGGCTAACATGGTTGGCGGCAGCCTTGGGGCTGTTTAGCCCATTAGCTTGTTGCTTAAGTGTTACCATATTTAATTAACCCTAATCTTGATATTATATATACCCCTATGATGTAATTGTATTCTTGAGCACCTAATAATAAAGAACCCTAGTTGCAAAGTGGACGTAGGCCAATAGGGGCTAAACCACTATAAATTCTCTCGTGTCTTTTACCTTTCTGTTTATCGATTGTGTGCGTGTGTGTGTGATTCCGCTGCGTTACCGACTCTGATTCCTAACAAAATACTGGTGTCTTTACTATGTTATAAGGTTAAGGTATAATTTTTCCAACAGCCCTCGGAAACAAATTAAGACTAGTTCCTGAATGCAAATATTAACTAAATATTATATATGCCAATAAAGTAGCACTTTGCTCTCAAGAAAGCAGCTCAACACTACGTTGAGTTGAGTAATTCTAATATTGAACAAAAAGTTTATTA
This sequence comes from Smallanthus sonchifolius, assembly GCA_023525975.1. Lineage (NCBI taxonomy): Eukaryota > Viridiplantae > Streptophyta > Magnoliopsida > Asterales > Asteraceae > Smallanthus > Smallanthus sonchifolius. The sequence goes on from CM042037.1 coordinate 438,434, forward strand.
ATTGTGCCTCTGGATGTATTCGAACTATCAGTAATCTGTGGTAGGAACTTTTACAACAGAAGTATTTGCATGATAGAATAGTTAAATATTTTGCAAGTGTCTTTGACATAATGAGCATCTCAATAGGTCAAAGCTTTGACTAAAGGTAACCATAACAGCTGTTCAATAACTGACCTGTTTAAGTGCTTGACGAAGTTGTTCAGTAGGAGAAGCACGCTTTGCTATTTGACGTGCTGACGCCTTTATCAATAGCTGCAGAAAATCCAGGTCATATTATACTTTACTGGTTGCATAATCCTGTCCATAAGTAAGATGCTCTAAATCTTATGGTTCCAAGTTTTGTATGATTTCTTCATACATTAGGGAGGCTCTTGTATTGTAGGAAAGGGTTATGATTGATAAAAAGTCAGTGAGGATCCTTAGATACCAAGTGTTAATTAGTAGTTAGGTGTAGATTCTATTCAACACAAAGTGCATAACATTAGCACTGATGAGCCCAATATTTCTTACTAGATATATATATGTAAGGTGACAGTGATTCCTTACTAGATTCGAAATGATGAAACTTTAATGACTAGTAATAAGTATTTGCAACAACATATGGATTATGGAGGTGGATTTCAAAATCAAGCAAACAATTATTTGTATTGTATGGACGAGCAATTTCATATTCTGAGCAAATAAAAGTGAAATTACCTTATTAAGCAAGAAATTAGGAAAGAGTTGATTGGTGGTGAGATAAGTAGCGCAGGAAGGACAATCGCTCTTGTTCTGAAGATGCGTCACAATGCACATGTAACAGAAACTATGACCACACGATGTCAAAAAGGCATCCTTCATTATCTGCATGCATATCGGACACAATACATCACGATCATCCTCCACCGCTTGTATTTCCGACGACGGTTCAGGGATTTCGGACTTCACCGACGGGACAATCGCTCCTCCGATTGAACCACTTCCACCTCCCATTTTGCACTTTCGAATGAATGATTCTCCTCCGAGAGGTTTCCCTTTTTTACGGAGAGAGAGAGAGAGCGTTTGTAATTGTATGGGTGGAAACTGACCACGTTAGCCGCGTTTTTTTTTAAGTCCTCCAGCTTCCAATCACTTTACACTTTGGTAACTTGTTTCTAGGCGTGTAAACGAAAGCGAAAGCTACTCGAGATCGGCTTGCTAAAAGTTTGATTCGAGCAAAGTTTAAACAAGCTCGAGCCTAAAAATAAGCGTGTTTAAAACACGAGTCTGAGATTCGCTTATCGAGCTCGAGCTGGCTTGCGAGCCTAAACGAGCCTGTTATTTATATAAATTTTATTTAATATATTTAAATAATAATAATAATTAGTATATATAAAATTATGATAAAAATAACTAAATAATATATATTATGTTATATATAAAAATTATAAATATATATATATATATATATATTGTAAATATATATAAAATAATCAATAAATAATAAAAGAGACGAGTCCGAGCTTGAAAAACTACTCACGAGTCGAGCTTGAGCTCCTACTTGTTTCTTTCCATGGCGAGCCAATTCATACTTTAACCATTTGAGAAGAAACACTTCACTACACTTTAAGAAGCCGCTAGCCATGAATAAATGGTTTGATGGTAATCTTTTATGATTAATTATTTGGTGTCATATTATCACGGTTTGATGGTATGTTTATTTTTTTTAATTGTAAATCTACCCTACTCTTACTGTTAAATTACACCAAATAATTCATCATGTATCTGAGTTTGAACCTAGGACCTCCCATCTAAGAGGTAAAAGCCTCTATCAAGTGGGCTAGTCTCATAATAGGTGATGGTATGTTTATAATGTATTCTTTTAAACAAGGTTTTGGATATATTAACATTTTATTACTTAAAAAGAAGCATATATAAAATTATTCTTTGGGGGTATTCACATGATAAGATTTGATGGTATTTAACTAATTCACACCAAAATAATTAGGTTTAGACTTATCATGTCTAACTCGTTTAATTAAATGAAACGTGTTCGGATTAATCAAACGACCGTTTGTAGTTGTATTAAAACTATGCATGTAGATCAAGCGGTCATAAAATAGTCCATACTCCCTTCACATGTCGTCAATAAAGCATGGTTTTCGAACACGCTGGTTAGACCAAGAAGCAAGGTACCATCGGTTCAGTAGGTCTTCACCACTATGCTTTGAGCTGGCCTTGAATGTTTCGGTTAAACCGGCTCAAAGGTTGGACCGGACCGGGTTAAATTTTTCCTACTTTTTAAGAAAAAATAACGCACCAGAATAGCCAATGGGGCGCCGTTAAATTCCACCTCAGACCAATAACCATTGTCCCCGGTTCTTCAGGCATCGCATGTCCCACTTCCTAACGATGATTATTATTAAGGAAGTCATTTCCGGGCCGTCGTTAAAACATACAACTTAAACTTAAGAAGAAGTGATTGATGTTAAACAAAGTGGAAAATCAAAGCACGCTTACACAAAATAAAACCAGGAAAGTAACTAACCACTAGCTACCAAAATAAAACATGTGGAAAATAACTTAATGCAGTGGACTTTTAGACCCATGCACATCTAAGTAATTGGGTGGTGGACTATTTTATCAATTGATGGGTAAATAAATGAAAAGGAAAAAGTAAAGACCGAAGCTGTAGGTTTATAAAATTATCAATTGTAATGATGATTTTGAAAGTATTTACTTTCTATAGTAAATTAGTTTATACTTTTCTTAATTAAATAACTGTTTAATATTTGAAGTTGTGTTATTTTACTTATATTTTAGATTTCAAATTAATTATAATTTTAAAACCAGTCCTATCTCTAAAATCACCACTAATTAAGTTTGATTATATGAGATTTAAAAAGTAAATATATTCCGGTTTAATTGTTGTTCATAAGAAAACCTTGATGATGCTTTTTGACTGATTGGATGAAAACCATAAAGTATAGTTATTTGAATAATGAAATAGAATAACATCATATCATTATAAGAGAGAAAAAAAAATTGAAGTACGAAAACATCATGAAGATTCAAATTAAAACATAACAATAATAATTACCATTTAATCCCTCACCGTCTATTATACTACAAAATATATGAAGGCTACTGATTAAGTTCCAATTAGGCAAAGGAGCTAGGTTGGAAATGGTAAATAGTAACTGTATATATATATATATATAAATGTCCACCATCTTACATGACATAATACAACAATTCAATGCAAGATTAAGTGCCTAACAAAGATTACAACCTGTATGTTAATCCAATACTTCTCTTATATGTTATTATATATACGGGGGGTACGTATGTGTATGACTTATGATTTATTGGTAATAGATTTCTTTATACAATCTACAATACCTTCACATTCTGCATCGGGAAGGATACAACCTATATCATCATCTTCAGAAGAAACGGTTTCATTATAAGCATCATGAGGAGAACGAAGGTTCCCATGAGTCTGACATGCTTTCATTGTCTTGCAGTGTTCTGCTTCATCGTCTCTAATGTTCATAAACACGTCATACATATTTTCTGGACATAACACAAATAAATAACTACAATGCTTTAAATCAATTAAAGACAGACGATTGGAGAGTTTCTTACTTATTATTGGCCTACGAGTATTGGGAAGTCTTGCCGTTTGAAATTCATCTGCACGGAAATGTTGAAATGGATTATAAACAGCTAAAAACAAACATTATGTAGCTAAACTAAAGTGAGACTTACCAAACAGGTACAGATCTTCTTCAGTGTAGTATTTCACAGCAATTTTTGATGGAGGAAGTTGTTTTAATTCATCTGTTCAATGAACACCATCATCATAAGTTGTATGTTAACTTTCAATACATCTGTTCCTTTACACACTTCTATTCAACCAGGTGGAACAAAAACATGCAGAAAATTCCATTTTCGTTGACATCCAGTCAATTACAAATTATTATTTTATTGATTGTAGTCGGAATTATTCACCTAATCTTTATTAGTTTAGTGTATTTTAGACATTTTATGAATAGTTACACACTTTTATTGAACTAGATGTAATGGAAGAGCATAACATCCAAAAAGTACCCTTTTCATGGCAAAACTTGAAGCTAGAATGATCTAATTTTCCATTACAGATTATTAATGTCACATCTGTCAACGGACATATTGATGGGAGTTTAAACATGCAACTAATAGTTAAAATTTTATTGAAAAGGGTATTGTTATGTGATTCTAAATCATATATTAATAAAGAGGCATACCTCCTTTTTCCTTAATAAATTTATCGTAGGTTTCAAATGCATGGCTCTCCACACATTCCGAAAGATGATCTGTATAAAGAACACATTAAATCAGACAAAATTAGTGGGATTCCATCACGTAAAACTATATTTCTACTGATATAAAGACTCAAGTAAACTAACTGTTCATACTCACATGCCATTCTCGGGCTCAAAGCGTACATAAACACTGTCATGAAATAATAGAAGATTGCAATATGTTGAGCAAGGAACCGGTCAAACCACCAAGCATTTCCCCCCAGCTCCTGCAACAAAAAGGACATAAGATTAGCCAAAAATTGCTAATTAAATATGATACGATGACTGCGCACAACATCTGTATATATCAAAACAAGAAGCCCAGTCCCCCTGTCCTGTGCTTACATGGGCTTGAGACCTCAAACACTACAGAAGTTACATGTACATCTAACCTAAAAAATAGGATTACGTAATTACAAAATACAATGATGCAATTCATAAATGAGATACAAGAAAAAGAAAAAAAAAACGAATACAGAGGCAGTATTAGCATATACAGGTGCTGAAAGACGAGCCTATAATGTCAACAACATAGTGTAAATATTTGAATTCAGGATTCCAGTTTATCTTATTGCTTTCCAAATAGCCTTATCACTTGCTTATAAGCATAAAAAAATCTTCAAAAATAAGAATGCCTGTCATCAATGGACTAACTAACTGATGAATGGAATTTAACTTAACAGATGGAAGGGATGTTATTCTACAATTACTAATACCTTAAAAAGCGTAGTTTCTACGTTCATATGTAAAATAAGTAGTTCAATACAGAAGCCAAATATGGGGAGGAAGAACATTACTTCCATGATAAGCAGATGATGCATCTCATTCCAGCTCTCAGCAAAGTGGACTTTCAGATACTCTGATTTTCTCCACCAACCAAAACTCTCATACATGTGAAGAACGGACATAAAAGCTGCAGTGTCAAGAAATTAAAACCAAAGATCACCATTATATGCCTGAAAATAACCGTTGTCACCACCATAGTTCTACAGTAGCATATATTCACAGACTGGTATCACTCATCACCAACATGAGTGAATTATGAATATGCAGCTAACTAACAATTTCTATGTGTATCTCATATTAAACATCCCTTTCCCTTTAGACATACAATAAATACTATAAACAAAGAAAGCAAAACATTAAAAAAGAAGTTGTTTAGGATGCCCGAGTAACACCTAAACATGTGATTGTGACATTACAAATATCTCTTTTTAATCTTTAATAGCAAAATGCCAAGTCTTTTGGGCTGACTTACCAAAGTAAGGGACTCTTGCTATTGTTTCAAGAACAAAAAACCTTGGATAGTCTCTGTCATGGTACAATGTGTCGAGTACTTTGATTACTGATTCCTGAAAAGAGAGAAATGTCATTTTTCTTGTAGCAATTGAACATCCAGGAACAAGTGTGGTTTGATCACTTTTCCTGAATAAAATGATGCAAGTGAAGTAATCAAAGGGCGTATAAAGACATAAATATACCGTAAGAAGAATGTTTATAGATTGTTCAATCTTTATGACCCATTTCTCCACAGAAGTTGGAGGCGGCGGCTCATGATCAGGAGAAGCCTTAGGTTGAAATGTTTCTTCCACAACCACCTTCTCATTTTCCCGCAAAATGGTTGCTCGGACCTTACGCATCCTCCTACAGAAGTGTAACTAAGAAAATGATGAATGAAATGCCCCTAATGAATGAAATTTAACACAAGTGAACAATTAATTAAATCCAAATAAATACATTTGAATTGAAATGATGCTTAATCTATAAGAATCAATCTAAAAACTGAAGTTAGTCTAGGGTATGTTGGATCATGATCTATAAGTCTAAAATCAGAGATTAGAAATAGTATAATAGATTTTCAGATACAATTGACGTTTGGAACTCAGCTTAGAAAAAAAGGTAAATTCGAGTCTGAGATTTAGGGAAAATTGTCCCGATCGCTTCAATCAATCCAACTTTGGCAGACCAAAATTAAATAGCCATAGTATTCAACAAAACAAAATTATTCTGTTTTCTCTAATCTAACAATTAACAAAAATGAAATTTACCTGGAACGGAAATGAAGGGAAGAATCACGAGAAAAAGAAGAAATACTTGTTAACTTGGAAGATGAAGGAGAAGAAGAGAAAATCGAAGGAGGAAACGAAGCCGCCATAACTCCTCTTCCTCTCCCAGCTTGTTTTTGGTTTGAAGATTGAGAGGATCAATCAAAAGGACTAGATTTTGATAAATAATGGAACTTTTAATTAATAAAGATCTTTATTATAGACTTGTCGTTTAGGTGGGCGGAGATTTGTAGTTTAGGAAGCCGCATATTCTCTTTTCTACTCCAAGGACGGTGAATCCGTTGGGCCAAGCCCATTACTAACTTCAATTTGTTGTGTTACATAATTTTTTATATAAAGTTTCAAAAAATTAAATTTTGTTACGGTTTAACATGCGGGTTTTTAATACTACTTAATAATAAAAACATATATAACTAATTCGATTCTAACTAGAGGTGCACAAAAACGAATTTTGGGTCACCGGTTTGAATCAAGCCAGATAAAATCAAAATCGGATTAACCCAGACCGGTTCGGATTAGTCAGCGGGGGCCAAAAATGGATGATGTTAAAACATATTAGGTTACAAGGGGTCGGATAAATAAGTAACATTAAATCATAACAAAAAAAAATAATCATGCTAAGAATGATGGCAAAAAGTGAAATTGTAGGATCGGTGTTGTTAATCACAATACATGTAACATCCTAAAAACCCGACATTCTTACTTTATGATTGGGGAAAATGAAATAAAGATATAACAAAGGGACTAGATGGCAAATGACAACAAAAAGAATACCCCCCCCCTTCTCTCCTAACACCCGCCTCCACCTCCCTCCTCATTTCATCTCCTCCTCCTAAGGTTCTAGAGATATAAACCTAGAGAGAGAAAGTGAAGGAAAAACATCCTTGAATCCGTTGTCTCGAGCTTAATCGATTAAGGAAGATAAAGCACGAAATCCTACACAAATTGAGGTAAGATTCGAGCCTATAATCTCCTGTTTTAATTGGAAATGGGTATTGAGGGTAAAACGAGGGCTTGAACCATAAAGCTTGGATTTTTACGTATGGAATGGCTTAAAAACCATAGATCTAGTCTCATGGGAGCTAAACAAACGTTTTAAACGAAGAAAGTTAGAATCTTGGTACGTTTTTAGAACAGTCGCCATCCAATGCACGATTAGGGTTTTTCTGCAAAAGAGATTGAACGGGGTATTCGCACGAATACTATGTGCGAATCCTAAGTATTCGGGCGAGTACTTGTCAGCGAATACTTTGAGTTTTCTAGCGAAAACTCATGCGATTACTTTGAGTATTCTAGCGTATACTCGGGTGCGAATACTTTGAGTATTCTAGCATATACTCGTGCGAATTCTTATAGTATTCTAGTGAATACTCGTGTGCGAGTACTTAGGTGTTACGCACGAACGTTAACCCGCTATTGCACATAATGAATTCGTACAGGTTTGGCATGGTTGATAGAACCAGCTGTTTAGTCAGGACTCGTCCTCGATAGTCAAATTCCATAGGTGGGTTTATATTGCCCGTTTTATAAGTTTTGGGTTGATGTACATACTTAGAAAGAAAACATTTGTTAAACGAAAGATAAAGAAAGCAGTGATACAGTATTAAATAAACAAATGTTTTATAAAAGTGTTGACGAAAGGATGAACGATAAACTTATAACGAAAGCAGTATTATAATGTTGAATGATAGTAATAGATGCCACATTATGAACTTATGTGATAATATTTTCTACTTGAATTGATTACTTATGTGGATGTGAAAGTTACGTGATTAATAGTGTAAAGGTAAAGTTACTGATAACGATAGAATGTAGATTGTCTTGTTTTATATAAGCACTGAAAGGAGCCTTGCAAACATTGACCGGAGACTTAGATTTGTCCAAATATTGAAAGGAGTCTTGGATTCGTTTAAGCATTGACAGGAGTCTTGGATTCGTCCAAGCGTTTACAAGAGTCTTGGATTCATCCAAGCATTGATAGGAGTCATGGATTAGTCCAAGCATTGAAAGGAGTCTTGGATTCATCCAAACACGGAGAGGCCTTGTGTAATCCCCGGATTTTTCAAACCATTTTACATTTTTAACACACGTGGAATTTAGGTCCCAGAAGCATTTACCATTTACGACATGGTTTGTCATTTACAACAATGAGTTATGATGAAACAATTCCAAAGGAAAAGAAATCAAAACATGCTTAGACATTCCACAAGTCTAATCAACAACCGACATTTGTTTATAACACCCACAACGAGATTAGTGTTTAGCAAAACAAACACCCGACTTTGAGTATGAGAATCCAAATCCACGTGAAGCGAGACCCGAGACTACACCAGAGCTTTACCTAGAGAAAAACACCCACAATTCACCATTAGTCCTCCCAACAATCATGGAAACAACAACCGAGGACGACAAGGCTCTTCTCGTGGCAATAACAGATGTCGCGGTCGTGGTGATAGCCGTGGTCAATTTTCTTTGTCTCAAATAAGGTTTATGGTACTTGAAACCGGAATTGGTCATATCCTTCTGATTACCCAAACCGTGACCTTTCTACCATTCGTGCTAGCCCAACAACTAACTTTATAGATGCTTGTTCTACTTCTGGCACCACATGGTTTCCCGACACAGGAGCTAATAGCCATGTAACACCGGATTTATCAAGTCTTGATAATTCCGAGGCATACTATGGTAATGACTCACTCCACGTAGGCAATGGTAAGGTACTTCCTATCCTTCATATTGGTTCCTCTAAAATTTCTTCCCTAACCAAAACCTTTTCTATTTCTGATATCCTTCATGTTCCTGAAATGTTCCTGAAATCAATAAAAATCTTCTTTCTGTTCAAAAAATTTGTCTAGATAACAATGTATTTTTTGAGTTTCACTCCTCTTTTTTTCATATGAAAGACGAGTCTACACGCACTATCCTACTCACGGGCTCTAGTGAACATGGTCTCTACTCCCTCGGATTCCTCAGTTTCATTCTCTCAATAAGACCGCTTTCTTTGTTACATGGACCTCCTCCACTCTTTCGCATAGGCGGCTTGGTCATCCACATCATCGTCTTTTGAATTTTTGTATTTTCAAATTGTTTAATTTCTGTTACTACAAACTCATCCTCAATTTCTTATACTGCTTGTCATTTGGGAAAATCTATAAAATTATCTTTATCAATTTCCAATTTTCGTAGTTCTTATTTTTTAGAATTAGTATATTTTGATGTTTGGGGCCTTGCACCTGTTTTATCTTTTAATGGCCACCGCTACATGTTATGTGCTGATCATTACTCCCATTATATGTAGATTTTTCTCTTAACTCAAAAGTTTTATGTTTACACCACATTCAAAAACTTTATCACAATGGTTGAACGTCAATTCAACGTTAAAGTCAAAACGGCTCAAACGGATTGGGGTGGTGAATTTTGACCCTTAACAAACTTTTTCACCTTGCTTGGGGTTGTTCATAAATTATATTGTCCTCATACTAGTGAACAAAACGAATTTGTTGAACACCAACATCCCATGTCGTTTGAAACTGGTCTTACTCTTCTAGCTCAATCCTCTATCCTTCAACGATTTTGGCATTTTGCATTTGCACCCATCCTATCTCTTCCTGAGGGAACGGGTGATTTTGTGGTGTATTGTGACGCATCGATTCAAGGACTTGGTTGTGTTCTGATGCAACGCGAGAAGGTCATCGCTTACGCTTCTCGTCAGCTGAAAATACATGAGAAAAACTACACGACTCATGACTTAGAGTTGGGAGCCATAGTATTCGCGCTAAAGATATGGAGACATTACTTGTACGGTACCAAGTGCACAATTTACACCGATCACAAGAGTCTTCAGCATATCTTTGAACAGAAAGAGCTGAACATGAGACAACGACGTTGGGTGGAACTTCTGAACGATTATGATTGTGCAATCAAATATCACCCGAGGAAGGCTAATGTGGTAGTCGATGCCCTGAGCCGTAAGGAAACAAAACCCAAGCGAGTTCGAGCACTACAACTTACCATATACAGCAGGTTACCCGATAAGATCCGCAGTGCTCAGCTTGAGGCTTTAAAAGAGGAAAATCTATCTTCAGAAGGTACACGAGGAATGGAACAACAATTTGAAGTTAAGTCAGACGGCATTTGCTACTTCGCATAGCGAATTTGGATTCTAGTGTACGGAAACTTAAGGGAACTGGTCATGGATGAGGCACACAAATCCCGATACTCTATTCATCCAGGTTCTGACAAAATGTACCATGACCTTAAGGTGTTATATTGGTGGCCAAAGATGAAGGCCAATATAGCCACCTATGTGAGCAAGTGCCTAACATGCTCAAAGGTCAAAGTGGAATACCAGAAGCCTTCTGGTCTACTTCAACAGCTAGAAATCCCAATGTGGAAATGGGAACAAATTTCTATGGACTTCATAACTAAACTACCCAGAACCCCCAGCGGATGCGATACCATCTGGGTGATCATAGATCGCTTGACAAAATCTGCACACTTCCTTGTGATGTTCTAAACGTATAGTTATTATATTATTAACTAAATTAACCTATTCTAGAAACTAAGTTATACTCTAGACTCTCTAAAACTCGACTAAACTACTAACCGGCAAGTGGACCGATCGACTCTAGTACAGCTAAATAAGTTCGGAAATCGAACCCACGAAACTCTATTTATTACGTAAATTAGACTCACTTAAACAGACTGACTGACACGACTAATTGTTTTTATATTTGGGGGGGGGGTTTGTCTAAAATCCTAAAAGAAAAGCGATTAAATTACTATCAATTTACTAAATTACCTAAGACACGAAGGTGATTTTGGGTTTTACTTCAGATGACGATGGGTAACTACCTAGACTGGAATCCTGGGATACTTCGAGCTATACTTTAAACGGATGCAAGTTAATAAGGAACTGGGATCATAAATTTCTAACCTCTTGAGTCACCGAACAGGACTCCCGACCCTTTTCGGGAAGACACCTAAGGAACTCTGAAGGCTGCTGAAAACACCGGTTGATCTAGACTTCCTCTCGGTTATCTAAATGTTTATGTAAAGTACCCTAATGTGACCTACTCCCTCTCGGGTTGTAAACCTAGGATGACTTGGGTTCTTGATTCGACTTGATAGACAAATATTAGCAAGGCAACTACGACAGACTTCTCTCAAAGACCACCCTAGCAATTTACCAATTTAGACCTATCAATAATCTCGCACATCTCGGTTATTAAGATTAGTATAACACCTAGACCTATTCAATTATCAAATATAGCTTCTAAGGTATTTTGGCCAATTAACCCAACAAATCACAACGCAAGTTAATGATCTAGCATGACCCTATTTCGCAAAAGACATTCACCAAAGATCATACGAAGCAATATATAACAATTAGAATAATTCTAAGCATGCATATACAACGAATCAATAATCAAGTTTGCTACTTTATCATGAAATCCAAAATTAACAAGCATCCAATATAAAAATCACAACTTTAGCATCCCATTCATCATAATCTAGGTAGTTTATCTAATTTAGCTACTCATCATTATCCAAATCAAAGACGCAATTTCAACAAAGTGGGAAAACATGGTAAAAATTAAGAAAACAAAGAATTGATAAACCCGGATAGCCAAACCACGAGCTTGATCGATCCTAGGACTCCAACCTTCAACCGTTTCTCCTTCTTGCTTGAAATTGCTCCAAAATCTCTCCAAAATTCGTCCTAGATTCTTCAAAATCGGCTAGGTTTTCACAAGTATATGATTGAGATGTATTTATACCCCAATCCAGCATCAACCCACCTGAAAGTCGAAACATTCTGTGGAAAATAGGCCCTCGCCACCCACGGAGCCCATTGGCTTCCCTTCTCGCGGGTGGCGAGGAGTTAAAAACTATATGTTGTGATACAACTCCCTCGCGGCCCGCGAGGGACAACTCCTGACCTTCTCGCGGGTGGCGAGAAGGTGTTTCTTCTCGAATTTCATGCTTTTAATTGTCTCTTGACCTTCCGCTCTCTTCCGGTACTCGGTTTTGCATATTTTTGACTCGTTTTCTGCCCATTTCAGCAACAACTATCACTCAAGACCTGGTAAACACAAATGGATCAACAGTAACATATTCTAACTAAAAAACTAAAAGAAAACTAAACAAAACCACTCAAACTGAACACGATAAATGGGTGTATTTTGCAATACATCACCTTACAATCAAAGAAACCGACAAGATGGAAAAACTCACTCGTATTTACTTGAAGGAAGTAGTCTCTTGGCACGGTGTGCCAATTTCAATTATTTCGGATCGAGATGCTCGATTCACCTCTCGGTTTTGGCAATCATTGCAAAAAGCCCTAGGTACACGTTTAGACATGAGTACGGCATACCACCTGCAAACCGATGGTCAAACGGAACGTACCATCCAAACCTTAGAAGACATGCTACGAGCTTGTGTGATCGATTTCGGTAACACTTGGGAATCTCACTTACCTTTAGTGGAGTTCTCCTACAACAACAGTTATCACACTAGCATCATGGCGGCACCATTCGAGGCATTGTACGGACGTAAATGTCGATCTCCTATCTGTTGGGCTGAGGTTGGGGATAGCCAACTTACAGGTAAGGGTGTTCAAAGTCGGATATCCAAAAATTCGGATATCCGAATTTCGGATATCCGAAATTTTCGGATAGTGGATTTCACTATCCGAATCCGAAATTTCGGATATCCAATTTTCGAATATCCGAAAATTCGGATAGTGAAACGGATATCCGAAAATATAAAAAAATATATAAAAATAATATTTTTAAATTACAAAAACAATTAAAAACCTTAAAAAACATTAGAAAATATACATATAAAAATATATAAATATAATATATCGGGTTTTGATTCAAATTTTCTTATTTTAAATAATAAAAACAATTAAAAAAATATATAAATATAATATTTCGGATATTCGGATATCCGAACTATCCGAAATATCCGAAAATCACTATCCGAATCCGAAAATTCGGATATCCGAATTTCGGATATCCGAATTTTCGGATAATTCGGATTCGGATTTTCGGATAATTCAGGTTCGGTTTTGGATTCGGATTTTTTTGAACACCCCTACTTACATGTCCCAAACTTGTATTCGAAACATCTGAAAAGATCGTTCAAATCCGAAACCGTATGGCGGCAGCTCGTGATCGTCAAAAGAGCTACGCCGATAAGCGTCGTAAACCGTTAGAGTTTCAAGTAGGCGATATGGTTCTACTCAAAGTCTCACCTTGGAAAGGTGTAATTCGCTTCGGGAAACGAGGAAAACTGAATCCTCGTTATGTTGGACCATTCAAGATATTGAAAAGAATTGGCCCAGTAGCGTATCAACTGGACCTACCGGAAGGACTTAGTGGTGTACACGATGTCTTTCGTGTCTCGAACTTGAAGAAATGTCTAGCAGACGAAACACTCGCGGTTCCTCTTGAGGAACTACACATCGATGAACAACTGCGGTTCGTTGAAGAACCGGTAGAAATCATGGATAGGGAAGTCAAAACGCTCAAACGCAGTAAAATCACTATTGTCAGAATTCGTTGAAACTCGAAACGCGGACCATAATTCACATGGGAGCGCGAGGATCAGATGATATGCAAGTATCCGCATCTGTTCAAGCAATCCACGTCAAACTCTTAAGGTACTATTCTAATTTTCGGGACGAAAATTCTTTCAACTAGGGGATGATGTGACACCTCAGAAAAAAATTAATTTTTTTTTATTTTAATTTTCGGGACGAAAATTCTTTCAACTAGGGGATGATGTGACAATCCGTACTTTTCAGGTTAACTCCGTTAACCAAATCCAATTAAAGTTAACCTAATTAACTTATCTCAAACTCCAGGGACTAGAATTGTCAACTTTTAAACTCAAACCTCAAGGACTAATTGTGTAATTAGCCTAAACCTAATTCTATTTTACTTGGTAAAGTCAAAATTCATAAAATAGTATTCCTATTGACTTTAGAAAGTAAACTAACCTGATTTCTTAACTCAATCTAACCTCAAGGACTTGTTCTGCCATTTTCTAATCCTCAAACTAGAAATCACAGGGACTGAAGCTGTAATTAACCTGATTTCGATTCTATTGACTTTTAGAAAGTCAAATCCGCAACCATGATCCAAATGCAAACACCATAACCGTTTTCCGTTGAAATTGAAACTGAAATTACACATTTACCCACGTTTATATACTCGATTAAAAATAATATAATTATTTTTTTATCCACACAAATGATTAGTTGGTTAATCCTTCGAACCAAAAAAAAATATATTAAATTATATTATTTTCCTAAACTTTTGTGTAATGTCCGAGATTTTCCGACCTATCTTTTGCACATGTTACTAAATTAAAACTCGATTTCGTGTTAAAACTATTTCCTTAAAACTATAAATATTAATTTATAAATAATTTATACTTAAAACATATATATATATATATATATATACGCATATATATATGTGAAATTGATTTAAAAGTATGAATATATCTATATATATGTATGTATATAGATTCTTAAAACCTTGTAAATTTATAAATAATAAGATTTATTTTAACCACTTAAAGTTATAACAAATCTTATAAAATTTATAAAAAAAAATCATTTGAGAAAACTTATTAAATGTTTATATATTTTTATAAAAAGAAACTCATTTATTTTATTTTTATAAAGTCAAGGGACTAAAACTGTCAATTTCCAAAACTTATTTTAAACTTGAAACTACTTTCTAACACAAACAGTTAAACCCATAAAACATCAGGACCTGTTCTGCCTCAAACCCAAACCTCCGAATCAGCAACAGGCCTCGAGTTCGAGTCCCATGGAGGCCGGTTTTGAGTCCGTGTTATCCCAAATCGCGTTTCCCATCCAAATTCGTTGAACCTCGGGTTCGACTCCCGCATGCGACCCTTGCCAGACAACATTCATTGTTCGATTACAACTATAACCATGCGCTATTACGTTTTTGATCCGCGTGAACGCCAACCGTTAACCCCCACCTAATTCGACATTTAAGACTAAAATCGACTATAAGTACTCGTAGCTACAACTCAACGACACCACACCAATACTCCCTAAACCCTCAATTCGTCGAAAGCAAACCTGTATTCCCGATTTGAACTCGCGACCGTCGACGACAAGGACCAACTCGATCTCCTTCGTTACGACACCATTTCAGGTAATTCGAAAAACCAACAGTCTCGGTTTCATTTGGAAATCATTTGCCCTCTGTCTATTGATAGAGACAGAGGGATTAACCGGGTGTATTTCGGGGATTTGATTCTAGGGTTCATAAGGAAAATGGGGGAGTTTTGAGAATCTGTTTAGGTATTTATTTTTCTGTGTTTTAAGCTAACGAACCCATAGTCGGGCTGGTTAATTCGTGTGTGTATGCGTGACCCGGACAGGAACCCGAGTTCGAATCCGGGGAGCCGGGTTTTGTCCATTTTATTTTATTTTGCCCTTCCCAAACAGTTTTTAAACTCTAAATTATTTTTATAAAACCTGAAATACTTTTATAAACTTTCACTTTCATTTAAACCTTGTTAAACTTGCAAACTTATTTTACATATTTTAGAAAACTTTATTATAAACCTTTAAACTTTAAAGAATTATAATTTAATGTATAGACTTTATAAAAATTCTAGTTTTATATAAACTTATGGGAACTTGATAATTATTAAAACTTATAAACAGTATTTGGTTACAAATAAAATTATAAAATAAATACTTAACACTTAAATACATTAATAAATCTTAAATGATTTATATTAATAACCATCCTTTTGATAATTATTTATCCTTAATAATTATCCACTCTTCAACTAATTTCTATCAATCTTTTTTATCCTTTAAATGTTAGTGTCAATCCTTAAAGATTATTTACTCTCTAAATACTTATTATTTATCCTTACAATAATCTTTAATAATTATTCATACCTTAAATAATTATTATGAAGCTTTAAATAATTGTTTAGTCCTTCATTTAACAAAATGTACAAATCTATTTTTAATAGATTATTACCTATGTGGTGTAATTGTAAGGCTTTTATTCCAAACAAATAAATTTGTTACACTTTGATGTCTTTCATTCAAAATCTCTATTTAAACTTGATTAAAACTTTGTAAACTTAATCATTCTCATCTCCCATTTGGAACCCTAGTCAAAATCTCAAAATCCTAGATCTTTTGCCTTAGACTTGTAGAAGCAAACTGGTATTCTTCCTCAAAATCTTGCAAATACTTATCAGTGTCGGATACTCTTCATCAATCCAAGTGAGTATACTTAGCCCCTTTTTCCTTTCTATACTTTTGGGGTGAAACATGTTCAAAAACATTAAACTTATGCAATTCTTGTACAACTATGACTAGATGCTTATTCTTATGTTAAACTTGAGACTTGTATGCTTAGATTAAACTTAAAACTAGCACATTCATTAACTTTTATCAAGCCTATAGTAACAATGATAGATCTATTGCATTTGACCAATCCACCTTGATTGATTGACCCCTTCGGGAGGGGAGCCCTTGGTGATTGTTACTGAATTAAACTTTAAACTTGAGACTTATAAGGGTAACCTGCGGGTTATGCCTAAACTTGGTTGGAGGGTTGAAGTGCACAATGTTTAAGATACTTGTTCTCATACTTACATTATAGAATGCATATATCATAGTGAATTGTAATTCTTTCCAAATACTTGTTAAACTGTGTCAAAACCTTTGTATCTCACCAACTATTTTGTAGTTGACATATTCTTTCACATGTTTCAGGTTCTACATCATGAGACTTGTTTGTGATCACATAGGACGCTTTGGACCTGGACTACTTATTAAATAAATGTTGTATACTTGTTATTTCCTTTGTATTGAACCTTTGAATCTATTTATTAATGAAATATTGAAACTTTAATAGTCAACCTTGTGCTATTGAACAACCGCGTCCGCCCCGACGTATAATCCGCCGTCGGTTGGGGTGTGACATTTTGTAAACGACTCAAACGTATGAATTTATTTATTTATTTAATATTATTCGTTTTTAACGTTCGACACGTAACGCATTGATCTTAATAATTTATATTAAAGAATCTATATTCCCGTAGACACGATCGTCTACTCATTAATCATTAGAATGCGTTAAGACGTTCAATCTTCCGTGTCGTCGTCACAAACCTCATATGACCCTAATTTATGTGTTTATAATTCTAGGGCTTACGTAAGTCGTCTGAGGCTTACATTTGTGGTTCCAACCTTTTCTCTTGTGTAATTCAACCACTACTCAAACTCAGGTGACTTTCACGGCCCCTTTTTACTGTTTTAATTTGGGGGAGAAAACATGCAAACTATTTTTTATTATGATACGTCATATGATATCACTGTTGCGGCTAAGCGTATTGCAACTATCATTGAAAGTCCTCACACTCACATCGTACTGTTAATATGGATCTTTGCGTGGTAATGTTTATTAGTACTACCGGTGCTTGACAATCCCCACCCGCATTAGTCGCGCTAACTCGATTGGAGGTCGAACGGGTGAAATATTAGCCTAATCACATTAGTCAGGGTTGATAGACCTGGCTGGAGGCAAACAATCAAACACATGTCAGCTTCGGTTACGGACGCTTTAGCAAAACAGGAACGTAGGTTAGCTACCTATAGATATGCATATTGGAATGTACATAATCTATAAGTGCTTTACTATGTTATTGAAACCTGTGAACTCACCAACTTAGTGTTGACCTGTTTTTCTTACATGTTTTCTCAGGTTGGCACGCATGATCACGTTAAGTCATGCATATGTCTTGGACTGCAATTGAAATAACTTTATGTTGAACAATCTTTATGTTTTATTGTATTTTGAATTTGGGCGCGTTGTTTTGCGCATTTACTTTCGTTTAACGCTTCCGCATATTTATTCTGAACCTTATACTTTTATGAAATGTTATTATGAGTCTCATATAAAGTCGTTTGAAGTAGCTAATGTCTGAGATCCTGGTTTGTCACGTCCCAAACGGTAAAACTCCGTTAGTGGAATTTGGGGGTGTGACATCAACACCCAACACCGCACCATCATCATCGTCACCACCCCCACCCCCATCCCTACCATCGCCATACACAACCTCACCACAGCTGTTGTCACCCTCCACTTCCCACCCGACGCCATCTCTTACTTCGTCATCTACTCCTAATGCGCCACCACCTCCACCATCGACTCGTCCACGCCCTTCCAGTTTACGACCCACTCCCAAACCATGTGTTCCTTGCAGCCTTTCGTCCAATCATGTCAGAAAATCCTCTCCATTACCTGTTGAGCGCACATCCTTTACCATTGCTAATAAGCATCCGGAGTGGCGTCAAGCCATGGCCAAAGAATTTTTGGCACTTATTAAAAACGGTACATGGTTGTTTGTCTCTCACATTCCAGATACTAATGTTATTGATTATAAGTGGGTTTACATGTTAAAGAAAGATCAAAATCGTGTTATCACCTGCTACAAAGCTATGCTTGTGGTAAAGGGCTTTCAACAACAACCGGGTATTGACTTTCATGAGACTTTTAGTTCAGTTATCAAATTAACTACCATTAGAACAGTTCTATCTCTTATTGTTACAAAGCAATGATCACTTTGCTAGTTGGATGTTCAAAATGTCTTTTTGCATGGTGACCTCATAGAAACCGTTTACACGAGGAAACCATCTGGCTTTGCAATTATCCGGATCATGTTTGTCTACTTCACAAATCCCTCTATGGCCTCAAACAGGCCCCTCGGGCATGGTTTCATCGACTCTCCCACGCCCTACATATCTTGGGCTTTACGGCTTTGAAACAAGATCATTCTCTCTCTTCATTTATAGGCCTGGAGATACCATCATCTACATTTTAGTTTATATTGATGACAACATTGTTACTGGTAACAACACTGCAACAGTCAACAAAGTTATTATACAACTTGGAGAAGGATTTATGTTTTTACATTCCAAGCTACATGTCGCTCCCCGCATGTATTGTGTTATTATTGTAATTAACATATATTAGATGGTAGTCAATTGTAAGATTGCTCGTTATATATAGAGCCTCCTTGTAACCTTAATCAATATACAAATACATTCTCTGGTAAAAGGAACTAGGAATTTACCCAAAAACATAATTTACATAACACTATACGAATTGTTCACAATGTGTCCGACGAAACCGTTGGAAAAGAGGCTGTATATGAAAGAAGAGGGAAAATGAAACAAAATAAAGAGATCTCAGTTATGAAAATGTTGTATAACCCCATCTAAAAGAAACAACTTTCAAAACATCACACTATTCTTCAGATAACTATATCAACATATGACATGGACAGAAAACAAGATCAAGATTTCTTGTCTAAGATTGATTCCGGCAACGAGAAGCCAGAAACATCAAACGTCTCCAGAAAGATCTTATCAGAAATCCTTGACTTGTTACCAGCAAACCGCTTGTACTCTTCATAAGTTGAGCTCATACACCAATTTTGCAACTTCCTGAAGCATCCAACAATACAACCCGTTCGATGCTGAGGCAAACGAGAATTAATTAGTCCATGAATCTTAAAACATATATAAACCACTGGAATTAATTAGTTTAAAAGAAACCTTTCCATGCTTGCAATGGATGAGCACCGGATGCTTTTCTTCATCTGAATAAGAGAGGGTTTCAAGTAATTAATTAAATTCTCCTTTTGGACATAACCAATATATATATAATAATCAATTTTAATTTTCATACCGATGACATGAGAACATTTAGAGCCCCACGGATTTTTTCCTCCTGGATTTCCTTACAAGGATTCTGATCATTTACAGATATTGGTAAAAAGAAGGTAATATCATATATATATATATATATACAGGGGAGGTTCAAATAAGAA
Organism: Smallanthus sonchifolius; assembly: GCA_023525975.1. Classification (NCBI taxonomy): domain Eukaryota; kingdom Viridiplantae; phylum Streptophyta; class Magnoliopsida; order Asterales; family Asteraceae; genus Smallanthus; species Smallanthus sonchifolius. The sequence goes on from CM042037.1 coordinate 458,727, forward strand.
GTGGTTTTTCGCTAAGAAACCTAAGAAATGACAAAAACCTTAAGAAATGATATCAAGCGAACTCCGATTTAGCTCATTTCAGCGGCGTTGGAACCGTCTCGTCGAACTCTACCATCTTAGCTTTTAAGGTTTAGATTTTAGGGTTAAATTTTAGGGTTTTAGCCTTAGGGTTTAGATTTTAGGGTTTAAGTTTTTTGTGCGGGGTGGGGGGTTTAGGTTTTTGGGGGTGGGTGGGGGAGGGTGGGGGTGGGTGGGGGAGGGTGGGGGTGGGTTTAGGTTTTGGGGGGGGGTGGGGGGTTTAGGTTTTTTTAGGGGGGTGGGGGTTTTAGGCTTTTCGGGGTGGGGTTAGAGGGGGTTTTAGGTTTTTGGGGGTGCGGGTGGAGGGGGTTTAGGTTTTTGGGGACGGGTTATGGTTTGATGAGACGGTTCCAACGCTGCTGGAATGAGTTCAATCGGAGTTCGTTTGACCCATTTATTAGCGTTTCTTAGTAAAAAACCACTTATTAATGGATATATATATAGAGAGAGAGAGAAAGAGAGAGTTGGGTTAAACTAAAAATGGGATTTTTCCTAAAAAGTCTAAAAAGTGTATGTTTATACATGGTGTTCATTTATTTTAGGAATGATGTTTTTTTAATTTTTAAATATGTTCACAAAAATAAAAGATGACACCATGCCTAAAATAAATGAACACCATGTCTAAACATGGACTTTTTAGGAAAAATCTCATTTTTAGTATAACTCACTCCTATATATATATACTAGGTTAGAATCTCGTGTATTACACGAGATTGTATATTAAAAAAGATAAAACTTATAAATTTTAGAAACGTCATCAAGTGAAAATGTGTGTGTATATAACAAATTAGTATTTTTGTTTAATTAGTTATATTTTGATTTCTTATTATATATTTTTATTTAATATAATTAGTATTTTTTTTAATAATATATTTATAATATCATTACTATTTAATAAGATAGATGTGCATTTATTAGGAGAGAGAAGCGGGAAAATTATTGTGAGAAGGCATGAGGAAGTGACAAGTGTTCACATCAAACCTTTATTTATTAGTATAGATTCTAGCTTAGACCACGTGTGTTACACCGGGGGTGAAAAATATCATACATACAATTCTAAAATTTTTATATATTTTTTTTACAGATGTAAAAATATATTACATATACTAAGGATAAAAAAAAATTTTAAATATGTAAAAATTAATATATAATTGAGTTTTGAAAATACGTTAATTATTATTTAATATAATTTGACTTTCATTACTACTTGATTGAAAATAAAAGTTAAATAATTAGATTTCAAAGTTTTTTATGATAAAAAATAATTTAAATAAATGTATTTTATTAGTATAATTAGTATTTTTTTAATATATTATTATTATTAAAAGATGAAAATGTATTTAATAGGAGAGAGGCGGGAAATAAATGATGAGGGTGAATATGGAGGCGACATGTGGCAAGAAAAACCTTTATTTATATATATATACTAGGTTAGCACCCGACGGTTGATGAAAAGAAACATATATTATTCATAAGTGTCTAAAACATATGACCAGCCTTAGCATATATGTCTCCAAAGATACATGTACAAGTTAGGAGCATCAGAAAAGAAAGAATGGCCTCCAAAGATCCATACATTCCAACCACAAACCAGACTGGAAAGAAGCAATCCAAACTCATTTTCAAGTATTCAATAAATAACTTGAATCTGCAAAAACAAAAACCATTTTTTTTTCTTTCATTAGGTATGTGTAGATTATTTTAGAATAACATACTCTTACAGCTAGCAATAGAATGATATATGATACATAAACAAAATTACACAACAAACTAAAAAAATGCTTCAATTCCCATATTATGTAATAAAAATTCAACTGCGACAAACTCATAAGTCTAAAAATGATCACCAACACTAATTTAATGTCTTTTGGTGTCTTCATACATAAGTACAAAGCCTAGTGCACATTTGGATATGGAGTATGATCACCAACACTAATTTAATGTCTTTTGGTGTCTTCATACATAAGTACAAAGTCTAATGCACAGTTGGATATGGAGTATGATTAGAGATGAAATAGTCCCTGACTTCATCGATCCTACTATCAGTCGAATTCATTGTTTTGCTTATGACAACTACCATAATTGCCTCTGAATTTTATCCTCTAAAATAAGGGCTTTATTTTTCCCATATGAATGCACTCGTATAAAAATGGATATAAACAATTTTGCTGAGCCATGTAAATGTCATGCTCGTTCATTCATTTCTAGTTATTGAATTGTTGTTGAGTGTCTATTGATATCAACAACCAGCCAGGTTTGGTGATTCATGACAGAACGTGAGAGAGCAGGATGTTGGGTGTGGAGACTCGTAAGGGGCAGCCGGCCCTAATGGGCTCTCTATACAAAGGGTACCTGGAAAATTCTTTATCTCTAACTTGCAAAACCAAAAATTATCATATAATGAAACGGGTTAAATTGGCTATACGGGTCAAATGGGCTTTTAATGCACAAAACATCAAAATCCCATAAATCATTTGTTTCAAAACAATATAACTTTTGTAAATATATTGGTTTCAAAATCCCATAAATCATTTGAAAACTGGTTTCAAAACAGAACAAAGAATTCAGACAAATAGTATTTCATGTCAATCCAACCCGACCTGTTTCAACCTGTATAAAAAATAACTTGTTTCGACTCGTTACACCAATCATCCGTTTTTCCTACTTTAACTATAATTATGTATATGTATAAAGAAATCAGCTTACCTTTTCAAGCATCATAAAACTCTGCAAATGGAGTTGTGATGTAAACCCTACTCTACTACATGATTACTTTCCCCATGAATGGTGATCAAAGAAATCATCTATCTCATAGTCTTGTTCCGAGGTATCACTCTTCCTTGAAAGATCATGTTTATCTGCATTATATAAATCGGATACAATCAATGTAAAATATGGATTCAATTAGAATTATATAAAAATCACTGTTATTAAGTTCAAAATAGAATCCAAAAACCTGTTGTATATTACCATTTGGAGTACAAATTGCAGGGACTATTAGCAGAAGAATGTTACCAAACTTCCCTGAAATGAAGGAATATGAGCATAATTTATAATTATTTCAATTGCATATGATAAGCAAGTTTGGTGGCATACCTTCTGAACACATTGCTATAATTAGGCCCTCCATATGTGCTTCTAACCAAATTTAGCCCGTTCTCCTTTCATTCTAATGGACACCGATTATATCACTTCTGACCAAACACATGACGAAAATACCCTTAAATAAAAGCAAGTAATTCTTTAATGATGTGTCAAGAAAAGTTTTTTATTTCATTTTAAATTTTAACATCTTTTTCTTTTTTAATTAAAGGCATTTTTGCTATTTGAAATGTATTCAGTGTTGTAAAAACCGCGCCTAGGCGCCGATTAGTCGCTAGGCGGCGGGTCGAGGATTAATTTTGGCCAAATCGGACTAAAAATCGCTAATCGGAAAAATTGGGTCAAAATCGGGCCTAGGCGGGCCTAGTCGGCCAAAAATCGGCCACTTCCCGTTTTCCGGTGATATTCCGGTAGGGTTCCGGCGAGATTCCGGCAGGTTCCGGCGAGATTCCGGCAACTTTCATGCAAATTAATCCCGCCTAGGCCCCGATTAATCCCGCCTAGGCCTAGGCCCCACCCCACCGCCCGACTAGCGCCTAGCGATTTTTACAACCATGAATGTATTCATGAATAAATGAAACCGATTGATCAACC